>JANPWX010000102.1:1685564-2073680 GCA_024734555.1 Trochalopteron elliotii
CGCTCCCCCGGCTCGGGGGGCAGTCGGCGGCTGGCTGCGAACAGCGCGGCCGGTCCCGCTGGGCACCCGCGCCGGGGAGGTCTGGTGGCAGAGGATAATGTATCTTGAAACTGCTTTGCTCGTATTTCCTTAATCTAAGGATTGGGGAAGCATTAGGCACGGGCTGTGTGTGCTTAGCAGAGGGAAGCGTGCTGTGATGGGTACAAACTTCGGGGACAAGGCACCGCTGTTCTGGAGACTGAGATGAAGCATTACTCTGTCAGTCCTTATTGCTCTCTCGTTTCAGCGTTAGCGTTATGCTAATTGTCCTTGGGAGAGCAGAAATTCTCCCAAAGTGTTGTTATTTTCCTGCTAAAGTATCTGTGAATTGATACAGTGCACAGCGCAGAGCCATTAATGTCAGGCATATAAATAATTGTGTCTTAATGCACAGCTTATGTTAATACGTCTTTTGTGACTATTTTTTGAACGACTGGGTTATTGACCCTCTGCACAGAAATGCCAGACCTAACATGAACCGTAAAAGAGCAAATAGTTTTGTTTTAATAAATAAGGGCTTGAGGTTGAAAGCATTTTTACAATTCTATTGCTAGTAAAAAGACAGTAATTTTTGCAGACCCAGGAATAATTATACGCAGTTGTGAATGGAGCGAAATGACTTGGCATGGAGGGTAGACGAACCTCCTGCGATCTCTAGATTATGATCATTATTGTTATTGTAGGCCAGCGGGAGCCAAACTGTGCCTCTCCTTTTTATCCTTTGATTTCTTTCTTTTTTTGGGGGCTGGAGGGGGTGGGGAGTTGAGAATTTGAAGATTGTGCTTTGATGCATTTTTAGCACCAGGGCTCCAAAGTAATTTTCTTACTGAACTGTGTGGTAAAAGGCATTTGTGTTTGGAGATGAAAATTTGCAATTGAGAGTGAAAAAGAGGGGCTGGAGCTTGGCTTCATAGCTAAGCCACATCATTAGATATAGGTTAGCATTTTATAGCTGCCTTACAGAAATGTGCTTGCTTATTTCTTAAAAACAAAACTGAACTTTGACTCTTGGACCTAGTTCACATATCTGACTTTGCTTAGCATCTTTCTTTACAGAGAAAAATGTTCTCAGCTTGTTCGCACACCATTACTTTAACTTTTGTCATGTCTTTTCTGGGTAACCTGCTTTGGCTGGGTGATGGACCTAATGAACTAATAGGTCTTTCATGGCTGTAGCTGCTTTGATCCTAGAAATTGTAAAGATTTTTATGAACTATGACCTGGAGAGACTGCTGTATACTGAAAACATTCTCTGCCTGACTTCATTTATCCTCTGCTTAATCTGGCCATTTGCCAAACTGCAGAAGTCTGTTTAGAAGAGCTATGGGGGAATGTGCACACTTGTGACTATTTGGGAATTAGTCAGTGTTTTATGGGCTGTAGCTCACGCTGATCAGGAGGACTTGCAGCTTGAGCCATTTGGGCATTACCAGCTTTCCACTCCTGTTCAGGTGAGCTGGGTACTGATGACACTCAGCTGTTAGTGCTTAGTGAAATCTGATCTCTTCAACCATCCTTTTGAAGAGGGCGGAAGGAATTGGGTCTCTTTAAGAGTCCTTTGAAGAAGAATTGCGAGAATTGGAGTCTCAGTTCCTAGAACTAGAAGTGCAACTCTTTCTCACAGTCAGTTCTTAACCACATTTCTGGTATCCTGCCACCTTCAATAAGCAGCAGTCCTCAAACTGCTGATTCTTTGGGCCTTCAGGCAGCCTGCTGGTCAGGAAACCCATTGGAGCCCTCATCAGCATTAAGCAGAAGAGACTGCCCTAGAATTAATCGAGTTGAAGAAAGCTTGAGAACTGTGGGCTGCCTCCTTGATGTGCAGCTGGAGCAGCGTCTGTCACGTGTGGATTTGTTGTGAGGCAGTGCAGATAATACACCCGCCTTCTTCCTGTGATCTGAACAACTTCTGAAAGCTGACAGTGTTCTGACCCACTGTCACTGTTGGGATGAGGCTCCTTCTTGGCATTTTTTGATGGATTTAGATCTATAAAATGCAGCTAGGCATCACTGCTCCATGGCACTGTTAGTGATGTGTGCGGAAATCCTAGGTTGGTGATTAAGGAGTAGACCCTGCTTCCTGTTCTCCCATCCACAAAATGCAAGGGAAAATATTGCTGCTTGTTTAAAAAACAAACAGAAATGAAGCCAGTTAAGTGACCTGACTGATTGAACTACTCCTAAAATACTTCTGAGTGGCCATATGACCTCCTGCAGCTCATGCTGGCAGACTGTGTCTTTTCTGACCTTGTCTCTGTAATTAGGGCTGGAGGAAAGACTTGTGGGATCTCTGCATTTGCACTGGTAGCATGAGAAACTGGTAGCTAAAAGGTTTTTTTTACTCTTTTGGCTGCAGTAGGTCAGGTTTAGGTGTGCACCCTCACGAGTCTGGAAAATTTTGACCTTTCACCGCTTTTCACCTCCTGTCATTGTTCCCCTTCTTCTGATTTTGGTTATTCTGTGTAGATGTAGATAATGACCAGAACTGAAGATGTGGCTCTTTTAAGATCTGACTTGCCAGTTGTATTCAAGAGTAGTGAATTGTTATTTAAATATATGACTTTGTAAGAGAACTTTTCAGTGAGGGATTGTTTTAGTACTATTGATCGTGATGCAGACTTCTGTAAAGCTGTGGGTAGCTCTGTTGGCCCTCCTTGAAGTTAAAAGCTCTTTTCCCTGTTGCTCCCTGTGGTCATTTAGAGAAAGAATGTTAACAATTTTCTCTCCATCTCCAACTAACACTCAGAATCCTGTGCAGAATGGCAGAAGTATATTCAGTGTGTTTTTCCTCGGATCCCAACAAGGCCAGAGAGGAAAAGAGGAAGAGACTCACATGAATTGTGAAATGAGTGGTTAAATGGGACATTAGTCAGGAACTGAAATGTGACATGGAAAGTTTAATGTATATAAATAATTTACATAGCAGTAGAGAGTCAGAGCAAGAGGGAAAGATACAAAGGCAAGCAAACAAACATGCAAGACGAAGCTTGGCTGTTATTTTTTCAGGCACGTTTTCCACTCCAAGTTTGCTGAATCCTGCAGACATACTCTTGGGCTTTCTCTAGTCCTGATTAACTACTCTGAAGCGTGTCATTCATCCTGTTCCCCAAAAGGTAAAGGAAAGTGGCTTTCTCTGGAGCTAGCTGGGATGTCTTTGGAAGTCCTTTCCCCTCTAAAGCATGAAGGCTTAAGGAGCAAAGAGGGAGATAGAATATAGATTTGGTTTCCCCTTGTTTTTTTTTTTTTTTTGTTTCGTATTTTCTTAGTGAGTGACTTTCTTCCCCCAGCCCCACAGTGCAGTTGGGTGTAGTGATGGGATGGCAGGGAGGTGGAGAAGGCCAAGGCGAGGCAGGGATGATGGAATCAGGAAAGACTTGTCTGCTGTGTAGAGCTCTGTGTTGTTAGTTGCCCCACAACTAACTGTTTAAGAGCTGCTCAGGCCCCTGGATTTAGCAAAACAAATACTGAAGCTGCTAAGCATGGAGAAATGAGGAGAAATCTCTCTAAGCTGGGGATGTGACTGCAGCTCTACTATAATACCACACAAGCCCGATGCTGCTGATTTCATTAAAAGCAGCATTCAGGGCCTCAAAGCAGGTTTTAATACTTGCTATATGTTTTTTTAAATATGCTGACCTTATCTGGTAATCCTGTAATATTTGTTGCAATGAAGAACAGCTGCAGCATAAATACATATATAATATCAGTTGCCAATTCTGTAAGCTGTGCTGAGACTGTGACTTGTTTGAAGTGGGGTTGCTATTAAAAGGCAGGTGGCAAGATGTTTATTTTGCACCTTGTTAATTGCTTGTTTTTCCTGCTGTAATTGGCTTCCTAATGGGGGCAGAATGCACTTGGTTTTGCACACAAAGCTTCATTAGTGACAACTGATGGAAAGGATTCAGAGGGTGGGATTTAGATGAAATATATATATATTGAGTAACAGATGTCTCTGCTAAATAGAGTATATGAGGAAGTCCTGTGGATGCATCCAAAAATGCAAATGTTTTCCCATAAAACGATTTAAGATGTTCTGGTGTTAGGTATAAAGATTGCTTTCTATTACTTGTGAATGAGGCAGAGATGTTGTTATTTATGTTATTTTTATGGGGCAGAGATTTTGTTCTGCTTCATTGGACAGGAGTTGGGATGCTGCTCTCTGCTCAGGACTCTTTGCATCCAAGTATTCATAAAGATACCTTTGAGAGTCTCTGTGGCATGTTTAGAGATTATTCCTGCCAACAAACTGGGAGATGGGGAGCAGTGGTTGAATTCTGTAACTTTCTGAGATTTATGGAGCCATCCTTGCCTCTTGTGTTCAGGAGCTGTTCCACTGGGCCCTTGGAGGCAGGACGTGGCTGTGGAGAAGTGTGGCTGCACCATCCATGATCCCAGCTGTGCTTACAAGTGAGAGCAGAGGTGGTGTTCTGGCTTGGGGTGGATGCACAAAAACAGTTCTTGCTTAAATAATAACTTTTTTTTTAATGTGGTGTGAGAGAGTGGTCTGAGAGTCATCAGGATGGTCATCTGACACCATTGTGCCTGAGGCCATCAACAGATTTCTGTGCTGTTCAGTTTAATATGCTCTTGTTCCTGTAGAGGTTGCTGTAGGTGAAAGGTGAGTGTACTTGTGTGTATGTATGCACATGTATGTAAAATTAATAATGAAAGGGTAAGGTGGCTCTTCACGGAAATGAAGCCCTCCTGCCCCCTCCTTTTCTTTTTTTTTTTTTTTTTTTAAAGCACTGTGATGGGATTGAAAAATAGATCTGTCTATTCCCTACTTTTCTGCTTCCTCAGATGCCAGTATTTAACTAGTTTAAGACTGGATTTATCTGTCATGTTTCTTCTTAGTAAGGTGACTTCAAGGCAAAAGTATTGCCAGTCTTGGATTGACATATTTTATAAGAAAAAGTCTTTATTACATGAATATATCACAGCCTAATTGACTGTTTCATGTTGGAGGGGGAGAGTAATATCCTGAGGCAGCATTTTAATCAGAAAGATCACAAGACTGCCCATCAGCTCTACTCTTCCATCTAAGTGTCCTCAGATGACAAAATAATCCCCTTTCTTGGGATAGTGCTTTTAATTTCTGCAGAATTTTTTTTCCCCAGAGTTAAGAATGGACTGTGTAGTTGAGGTGAGGGCAGGACTTGTCAATTATTAATGCTTGAAGGGAAAAGCCCCCAGGTGTTGTTCTTCCACGGTGAGAGGACTGTGTATTCCCCCTGAGCTCGTGGATGTGCTTTTGTCTCTGATGTGCTTCCTGCCTTTGGCTGGGACCCCTTTTCTCTGTACACAGGCCCCTTCCCTTGAGGGTTTCTCTCTAAAGACACTGTTGAAAGCTGTACCTCCTGTAGTACTTCACCATGGCATGTATGAGTTCCTGAACTCCAGTGAAAAGGAATAGGGAGGGCGATGTTCTAACTTATTTTTAAGTCTTATCTCTGAGGTTCTCATAAGTGGTGATGGATGTAATTGGAGCACAGGATTAAAGAGCAGGCTCTGCTGAAGGCTGTCCTTTGGGGGATGCTTGTGTCTGTGTTCAGACTTGGTGCTCGGACTTTTTCTTCCATTTGTCTCCTGGCCAGTCTTGCACCTTGCAAGCCTTCATGGGAGTGGGAATAGAAAGTGATTGCTATAAGTAGGAGCAAAGATCCATCTTGCTGAGTACCTTATCTCTTGACAGTGGCCAATAGTGGCTGCTTTAGGAAGCAGATAAACTTAAAGCAAGTCTGCAGTAGTAATGAAGTGGGATGCTTGCATTTTGTGTTTCATGTCAGTCTGTCTCTGTAATCTTGTTCCAGAACTGGGCAAATAGGGAAGAAAATGTATTTTTTCTGATTAAAGCAACTTCTTCATCTTGGGCATGTCAGCCTGTTGTGTCCAGATTAAGGTGCTAGGTGAAAGCTGGATGTCTTAAAACATTTTCAAAGCTGCCTCTGCTATGCACTATATTCTGGCGGAAGACAACTATTTCTGGAAAAGTCGCTGGTGGTGTGCAGAGCCTGAGACTCCCAGTGTATGGGCCTTCCAGCATGGATGTGGTGAGGAGGACAGACTTGATGTGTTGGGTACAATGTTATCACTCAGCAGAGTGGGCTGCTGTGCACCTATCATAGTGCCATCCGCAGGGAATCCTCCATTGCTTTGTTTATTGAGCTGCTGTTTTTAAAATTAAAAACAGCCAAGTGTTTCATAAAATATTAAGAGGCGCTGCTTTAGTGCCTCTCAACAGATTAAGAATGTCACTTTCTGTGTCCTCAGGGTGATGAAGCCCATCAGCTTGGTCGTTCTCCCACCTTAAGAATGCATTAAGGTGACATGCTTCATCTCACAAGGGATGCTGAAGCTATCACGCTGCAGAACTGGGAACTGTAGGGGTCCTGCACTTCAGCTGTGGATTCTCAAATGAAATTTTGCAGAAGTAATACAGTTTACTTTGTACAAGCGAATTCCTTTTTGTTAGGGAAGTGCTTTTTTGAGCAAAAATATTGAGGTAATACAGTGGTAGACACATGCACAGTGACTGCGCTGCAGGAAAGAAAGAAATTGCAGCATGTTTTATATGAAAGACCAAGGACTGTGGCGTTTCAATGGGTAAAGGAGAGAGGCCGCTACATTCCTCAAACACTTTTTATGAATATGGATTTTGAAGTTGTTTTGCTTGCAGGTGAATTTCCTTTTTATTCAAGAGCCAGTCCTAGCATTTTAATCATAGCACAGTGGTGCTGGTGTAGCAGAGCGTTGGGAAGCTGTGGGGTATGGTAGCCCCAGGGCTGAAGGAGGGTCTCCAGCTTGCTGCAGAGAAGCCCTGAGGGCTGCACAGTGGTGGAGCACAGTGTGGTGGAGCTGGGACTGAGCCATGGGGGGCTTTGCTTTCACTGAGTTTTCCATCATCTCTCAACTCTACCCAGCAGTTCAGCACTCTTTGGCATTAGTGTCGTGTTTGGGAATGCTGCACCATTACCGGATTAAATAGTCTAGAAGTTCTAATAAATTCAGGATACGAGACCAGCTTGACTTGTGAATTTCCTGGGTTTGGCTTGTGTTGCCTGTTTGAACTCAGTCACAGCACACGTGGCGTGGTTACTCCGGCCTTCCCGCTGTGCACAGCAAAATCTCACCCGTGTGCACATCAGGGAGCACTTACTCTGGAGCCTGCTCTGAAGGGCAGCAGCTCCTCTGTCTGATCTGATAGCGCTGCTGCTGCTGCTTCACTTGGTCGTGGTGTGAGGGAATAATAAAGTACAGCCTTCAATCATACAGCCTGATCAGAGGGGGTTGTCTGTGGTGATTGATAAGTCCTCCTGGAACAACAGGCTGCTTGAGCTGTGCCCAGGGACTGCTGGGTTTGGTTGGGGTTTTGTATTAATTTTTGGCTTAAATAAAAAGAACTGTGAGCTCAAGGTTGCAGTTTTGTTTGCAGGTTGCCTTCAAACCTGAATTCCGGCCTGATTTAAAGATTACTTTACTGTGTATGTCTCTGCACTCCCCTAAACTATGTGTAGAGGACTTTTCCCCTCTCCCTTAGCATGGTACGCTAGGTATTTTGGGTGCCCCCAAATTATTTTGATTCCTTAAGTCTGTTCTCTTTAAAACAGGCATAAACAAAGACATCTTTTCGTATTTCACCCTTGTATCCACCTGGCCTGATGAGTGAAATGCTGAGAGCACAGACATTGGTTCTTTACTCTGGGATGTTCCCCCAGCCACAGCTTTTTCCTAAAAGCTCCCTGTATGATATTGTCAAAGTGCTTTGCTTCTTTTCTCGATTTATCACATTTGCCATTCTCAGCAGAGAAGGTAAAAAGCTTAATATTAAGAAAGTGCCTGTATCCTGTGAAAGATGGCTTTTTCTTTTGGTATTGAGAAGCCTTGGAAGATGAATGTGTGTATAAATTCTGTTTAGCTCTGTAATAACTGAGTTGTGCAGTGGTTTGTCTGCAATGTGGGTGAATCTTAGCCATGGGCAGTGTTACACAAAGGATGCCACCTGTCTGCAATGGGCCAGAGATGTGTTTGGGTGTATTTGCATTTCTGTAAAGGAGAGGTGTTTTTCTGCTTCTCTGTTGAGTAACATCCAAAGTGTGTGGGGTCAGTTTAAAGCAGAAATGATTGGTCTGAACAAATACATTTTTCCTTCTGTTCTGCAAAACAAAATGGTACATGGGTGAAAGAATGGCTTTTCCCCCCCAGCACATGTGCAGCCTCTTTATGGATCAAAGAACAGTCTTTGGAGCACAGATGAGCTATTGCTGCTGTACAGAAGTGCCAGCATGGTGCCCTATTTCCAGCATTCTTAACTTCAGTCGTGGTGGTAGTGGGCTGGAGCTGTGCTGCAGCAGCTCTGCTTGTACTGTTTTGTGGGCATTCTTCCTTTGTCACAGAATCAGGACATCTGGAGGAAAGGGATTCTAGGACTTCTTTGTCACACACAAGAGAATTTCTTACTTGGAGAATGGATAATAGAATGCCTTTATAGCAGAAAGCAAGAATTGCCCAGAACATCCTGGTCCCCTGCTAGAGGTGAGGACACAGAGAGTTACACTTAGAAGTAGAAGAGAAGCTTTCTTCATCTAGATGCAGTGTTAGGCTTTCTAAAATTTGTCTGTGATCTCTTACTGTTCTATTGAGGTTTTATGTTTCTTTGCTTTCTCTGTCAGTAAATGACCATTTCATTTTGGCAGTGCCCCACAGTTTAAATTATAGTTGGGACCAGTTTATTGTGGATCTGTTTAGCATCAGTTTTATTGCTTGCCTGCATTCCTGCTCTGCTGTGGGATTGTCTTTGCAGTGCCTTTTGGGTATCCTCTTTTTGCTGTCAGTGGCCTGACTCCTAGGGCTTGAAAAGTTGTTTGAGGATTCCTCTGGGAGCCTAAGGGCCTTATTGGAAAGAAGTCAAATTCTCATAAGTTCCTGAGAAAGCTGTCATAAGCCTTGTGGCTGCTGGGTTATTGCCAGGGCTTTAATTCATGTGACACGCAATGAGCCATTGCTAGACAATATTGGTTTCAGGTTCTTTTGTACTGTATTATGAAAGGAGAACCAGTTCTGGGCCATTGTTTTAGTCAGTGTAAGAACACACAAGATTTTCTGTAAGGAAGTATTTACAGTTTATTAAGCATTGTTTTCTGGCTTTTTTCTTTCCCTTGCTAGAGTTCTTTCTCTATGCACTCAATTCACCTCTGCAGGTTTCAGTCCTAGTAAGGATTCATCCAAAGTCAGACTGCTTTTGCACTCTGTGGCTTTTGGCAGTGGAAGCCCCAGTGACCACGCATGGGAGTCATGCTGATGGGAATTGCTGCTGTGGGTGAGCCAGCTGTCCTTTACTGCTGTCCAGGTTGTTTGTTACAGAGAGGAAAATGGTTTTGATGAGCCCTCCTGATAGTGTTTCCTTGTAGGTATGTAGTTGGTTCTTTTGGCAGGCTTTTGATTAAATCACAGAGTTGCTCTGGCCCTTCATATTTGCTCCACATTCTCAAGGCATTTGGTAGTTAGTTGTCCCCTTATCTGCCTCTGCAATGAAAGGGGTGAAAGTCAGAGCTATCTTATTTGCCTCATGGAGTCTCCTTTTGCTGCTGACTCATGGCTGTGTCCTGCTCATGGTGGACAGTATTTGGTACAACCAAATTTTGAATAGCTAGTGATGAAGTTTTAATTTTCCATGGGAAACAGTACTCCACCCAAAGAGCTTGCATTCTGTCCTGGTGCAGTCTTCTGGTTTTAGTTTAGACTCACTGCCCTGCACTCTGCCCATGGGGTGAGAAATGGGTGGATTAAAAAGTTATCCAGAAGAGCATTGAAATGTCATGAATGTGCATTCAAAGTAATTTCAAATACTTATATTCAAAATGAAATGTGTCAGTGTGTTGAAATTGTTTGATACATCTCTCTCTTTGGGGCTGAGCTGGGATGGAATCCAAACCAAGCCATGAAAGATCCCTGGAGGGAAAAGTGCAATGCAAATTGGAGGTAGAAAAGTCAGTCTGAGCTTTGGTTTGGCTTTGTCTTTGTAGTCTCTGAATGTGTGCCAGCTATGGATGAACAGCAGTAGGACAAATATTTAGGTGCTGCTGTACAGCCTATGGAAGTTTTATTCACTGGCATGCATTACCAGGTCTGAAAAATTGTGTTTCCGTCACAACCCACGCCACTTAATTTCAGCACAGTGTTCTGCCAGCCCTGAAACGTGTCTGTATTTGCTTCTAGAGAGCTTGCTCAGATGCAGGGCTTGGTTCCATCTATTTCTGTGTTTTCTTGGCTTGCATTCTGCAGATAAGATAATAGTAAAAATAAAAAGCCCCAGAAAAATCCTTTCCAAAGTGCTGCTATTGCAGCTGATACATTGATGGTTTTAGCAATCATTTAAGTTGTTTGCTTGGAGGGTTTTTTTTGTGGTTTTTTTGGAGGGGTATTTTTTTTTTTAATTTTATTTGGAGCTTCTTGTTTTGATTTGCCATGTGTGAGAATTTACATATGATGGTGCTACTGTAGAGCTACGCATTTGGTGAGCTGCATGGATGTTGTGGCAAACAGGACCTATTTCTGAGCCACAGTTTCGAAGAGCTGGTGTGTAAGGGACTCACTGAAAGCTGGAAGTATTGTGGAGAAAGAAGGTTTTCTGAAATCCAGTATGCCAAACTGACTGAGTGTTAAGTCTTAAGGGTCAGAGTGGACACAATGAATTTCAGGGAATGGCAGGTGAGGAAGTCAGTGAGGTTGCAAAAAAACTTGCAGGTGTTTTGTACCTGTGGGTGCAAGTGCATGCCTGTGTGCTGGTGATGAGAGCAGAGTGTGACTGTTGGTATTTCTATACTGACTGTGGAACAGTTTGAACAGAAATGCATAGAAAGTTGTTGCTCACTAGTCTTGCCTTGATTTTTCAGGAAGGGTTGGTGGGTTGGGATGAATCTGTAAGGTTCTACCCAGCACACAGAGTCTGCAGCTTGTCTGAATGGCGTGGAGTGGACGGGGTGTGTAACAAGGAGGACATGATGTCAACAGGGTGGAAAAATCCTCTTGTGACTTTCCTGCTGTGGAAATGTAAGAGAATGGGTAGATGATGGCCATGAAGGGAGTCAGATTAGGCTTTTATGTTGTTGTAACAACATATGGATGATGAGCATGGAAGGTTGAAAATTCTGGCTGTAGACGCCTCGGTTCATCTTCTGAAGGTCTCTGAACTGTTTTGTTCTAAGACAGGGTGTGTGCAATGACCATATGGGGTGTATGAGTGTGTTATGACTGTGTGAGGTACATGTGCAAAATTGCCTTTCACAGTGTCCTGCTGCTGCAAGGTGGATCAGACTGGCTCTCCTTCTCTGCTCATGCCAATGAAAATAAATTGCCCCATCATAACTTGTGAGGGAAGCAGCGTTCTGTCATCCTGTGTATAAGGCCACCAGCCAGCAGTGTCGGAAACAAAGCCAGCCTTTCCTGTGGTTTTGGACACTGCTCCTAGGCAGGTCAGAGAGCCAGCTGGGCAGGGAGGTAGCAAAGCTGTCACTTCTGCAGTCTTCTTACTCATGGCTGCTGAAAGGAGCTTTTCTCTGAACAGTGGGCAGTGTGTGTTTTTCCTGACCCTTTCCTCTCCCTCCATCCCCTGATTACGTAAGAGAGCCGTGTTGCTCCTGCCAGAGAAGGTGCTGTTTACTTTTGCAGCTCACAGAAGAGAAGAGGCATTGCACATACAGTGTTTTGTACCAGACACTTTTTACATCCTTCCTATTTAATTTCATTTCTGTTTTGTCTTTAAAAACTTCGCAGAGAAAACAATGCTTTATTGGCAGGAGGAAGAAGGGAGAAAAAGGAGCCTTCTCTCTTAATTTTTTGTTGCTTATGTGTATCACTGATGAAGTCGAGTGGGTGAGTGTCAGTGTCTCTCTGCACAGTGCTGTGGAACAAGTGCCTCAAATTTGAGTTATGTGGGGGGTAGCTGAGGGGGGGGGGGGGGTCATGGGCAGGGCTGAAGAGAGGCAAATAGTGAAAGCTGGAGCTGGGAGCAACTGAGAGAAGGGGGCTGCAGCTGGCCTAGTTCTGTCCCCTGCCTGTTTGTTCTTATTTTATTTTTGCCAATTCAAGAGCAGAGCACAGGAGCAGACACTGAGTGTGATTTAAGGGGGCTAGCTGCCCTCTGCTTGCAAGAGGACCTCAAGCCTTCTGGGCTTGTTTGTGCTCTCATTTCATGCTGGTCATGCTGTTCTCAGTGATCAGCCTTGCCTGCCCGTTTTCTCAGGTTTATATAGCTGCTTTGTCTGAGTTTTCCTGCATTGCTGGAGATGTTTCCCTCACTTCTTCTTTGTGTGTTTAGGGCCAGGAATGGTGGAACATAAAATCTCCCTGTGCTGTTTTCTTTGCCATTGGTATGCCACGATCAGCTTGTGATCTGAAGACACCTATGGTTATCAGTAATGTTCATGAGCAGGTCAAACCTCTGCTAAAAGAGATGTGAGGAGCGAGGCAGAAAGTGAGGTGCCAGAATTCAGCTTAAGGAGCTATGGCTGGAGTCCAGGTTGTGCTGCCATATTGCATCTGCTTGGCTGGTCCGTGTCCTGTCTGATGCCTTTGTTGTTTCCCCTGAGCATCTGAGTTGATTGTTTGAACACGAGTGAGTCACCGTGGTGTTTCTGGGTTAGTAGTGCTGCTGCATTTCTGAGCTTTCTGCCAGGGAATGCAACTGTTCTGAAATCTCCTTGTAGAATGATCACAGTAAGGTCACCCACTCATGCCCTTGACCTGTTACTTTTCCCTTGGTATGATGTTGTTGCTATTTCCAAAAAGCACTGTTTTCTTAGAAAAATGGCAATTCAATTCTTTAAAAAAAAAAGTTGTCTCTTCTGGAAATTGGCATTTGGATGAAGGTTGCACTTATCATTGTGCATGTGATATAAGTTGTAAGCGAAGTTTATTCTGCTGTTTTCCAGAAGGAGCCACAAAGCGGCTTAAAATATGGATTTCTGTGTCTCTCTGGGGAGTACATTTACTTCTATCCAAATTAAGTATTGCTACTCAGATTTAACAACAGTGCAGGTAAAGTGGGGGAGCATAATATTGATCCTGTCTAGTTGACTGTGTCTAGTTCAGCTGTTCCTAATACACGCCACTTAGTTGATGGGTCTAAAATAAAAGGTGCAGAGATGCTAATGTCTAGATGATGATTTCCATCTTGACGGTAAGAGGTGTCCATCCTTCTCTATTTCCATTAGAAAAAGCTGACTGTGGTGATCTGCTTAACTTGGGTATTTCATGAGTGCCTCAAGCTGGGTTGGATGGAATCAAACCTAGTGTTGGAGAGCAGTGCATGGGAGGCCCATAGTGCATGTCACCTTCTGCACCTCTGGTGTTACTTGGGTTAAAGAAAACTCTGCTTATGCTTTTGTAGAGCTACTAAAAGCTGGTTTCAGGTGGGATCTATTTCTCCTTTTTTTTTTTCTAGTCCAGAGCCTGGTCCTATGCTGCTGTTGATATGAAGGGGGAGATGCCTTTTGTTTTGCATGTATACCTTCACAAGTTGTTGTTGGGCCATTAAATCTCTAAGTCAGGAAGCATGGCTGCTGCTAGCAATGTTAGTAGCTCAACAGGCAGCATTTAGCTGACATTTGTCCCTCATTGTGGCATAGCACTTGCCTCTATCTCAGACCGAAGGTAATGACTACCCAAACTCAGCCAGAGACCTCAAATAAGACAGAATCTTGAGCACAGAAACTTCCTTAGGAAAGGCCAGAGGATGTTGGTAACATCTACAGCTGAAAGACAATGCGTAGTGTGAAACCTTGCCAGTTCCTGCTTTCCCTGCACTTTCTCGCTGTTTGTCACTGGTTCAGAATCAGGTCTCTCTCCTAGATGGCCTTATCTATTCCCACACCCAGTCTGAGAGCAGAGAACCATCGTGTCAGCCCAAGGTTATAAATAAACAAACTGAGGGGATATTTTCTTTAACCTTTCCACTCATTACACGTGCTTGTCATGTACCAGTCAACCACTGGGTGTCTCTGGGCCGTGCACAGCTCCAGGCAACATCTAGTCCCGGGAAAGCTGGCACTGGTTACACTCGTTTTGGTTTGTGGCTGCAGTTTTTGCTCTCGTTTTGAAGGACATTGTGTTCCTTTCTAGGCTGTCCACTCAGAATGTGTCTTCCCCACCCCTGACCATGGAGTGGGCTGCACGCTGTAAGGTCAGGCAGCACCCTGGATTGCCAGTTGTTCCTGTTCAGAGGCCAGCAAATTCTCCAGCCTGGTTTTGCTCTGTTGCTGTTTCTGAACACCATACCTCTTACTGCACTGGGCTGTGTGGAGGTCTACAGGAGGAGAATGTTAGCACAGCAGCTTTCCCCCTTAGTTGTGACAAGTTTACTCTTGCATGCACACCCAAGTAGATAAATAATCTGTCTCTCAATAGAGCTCTGCTAGCCACAGTATTTTCTTCAATTCCATGGAATGAGTTTTTCATTATGAGGCTGAAAAGCAAAAGGCAGCCTATTCTCTACTTTAAAAAATTCAGTGATAAAAGGTAAAGCTTTCATTAAACACACCTGGCTGAATTTATATACATAAATATCTGGACTGTAGCTAATATCTTTTGAAAGACAAGGGAAGAACACAGCTTTGTAATAGCCAGCCTTTTGTGTCTGGATGGTTAATCAGCAGTACAGAAAAATAATTGAATTAATTCTTTCATAGACTTAGTCCAGGAAAAAAAAATCCAAAATAATAATGTAGGGTAGTTCTCTTCTTTTTTCCATCTTACAGCCATCTAGTGTTGACATCTCTGTGGTTTGCAGGTGCTGGAATTCATGTTGTAGCTTTCTTTGCTGGTGAAACAGCTGACCTGTACCAGGAGCTCTTTCCTGCTGACTTGGCTTTGAGTTGGTACCTGGTTATGCTGAATGGTGCTTTGTCATTAGATAGACAAATTCACCAGCAGCAGGATGCATTGTTTGGTTCCAGGACTTGCTTATGTGCTCTTTGCATAAATGGTGAGATAGGATTTTGCTGGTCTCAAGCTGGGACTTGAGCCCACCTGAGGTGGGTATTGGTAAGTTTTGGGAGTGGTCAGGGTATTACTCAGTGCTTTTCTGTGGGATGACTGTCAGAGCAAACACTGGACCTGGGATTAATTGATTTTATAGATTTCAAGCAGTAATTGAAGTAAGATGAGCAAGGGTGGGTATGTTGTGTTCAAGACTGAATAATAGGAGTAATATTTTTTTTTTTCTGAATTGGTTTGATAGCAGCACTCAAGTGCTGCAGTGGATAGAAAAAAACACACTGCACATAAGCTGCTGGTAATAACTTCCTATAACATTCAGAGCAGCATGCTTTACAATTGTATGGGAGCTGAAAGTTCTCACTGTACAGACATAAAATAATTCTGGTCGGCTGCTTGTGTACAGGGCTTAGCTTTGGAACAACATAAACTAGAGCTTTGTCCATAAATTAAGCACTTAGTTGCCAAAGATTCATTACCAGCTTGGTTACAAAGAGACAGCCATAGTGTTTGGCTTGGATAAACACCCCACTTCTGGATATGTGAGAGGGGTGGTTGTGGGCTTGGCCAGACCATTTGGATGTAGGATAGCCATTCACAGTCTGTGGCAGAAGACCAGGAGCTGGGAATCAGGATAGTGCTGTAGTTTCCATACTACGGAGTCAAAAGAGGATGTCTGACCAAATAGGATGGAGTATGCAGGACTTTTGGAACAGGCTGGGTTGTAAACCATAAATCCAGTAATTGTATTGCAATTTAAAAAAATATGTTTATAAATCTGCCCCTTGTCTTGCCTTGGAAACTGTCAACGCTCAACCACACGGAGCCACAAGTACGAGTTACAAGATCTGACATTGGTTTCTGTTTATTCCTCCTCCATTTTCAGTCTGTAGAAGTTACTTCACTTCCATGGAGGCAGAAGCTTGTGTTTTATTGGCACCAATCCATGTGGCTGGATGCAGCTGTATTTGGGAATGAAGAGTCATGCTGCTGTATTTTCCTGTCACCAGTGTGTCTCAAAGAAAGGACTAGTTTGCTTTGGGAAGGTGCTATATAAACTTTTTTGGTTTAAGTAGTTGAAAATGCCATATAATGAGAAAGAATGCTTATCACAAAAACAAAATGTTCCTTGTATTCCTTGTCTCACTTGCAGAACACACGGTAACGGAGAAGGAGCTGAATGGAACAGGTCCACACGGATGTAACATGGATAAATTGCTGTTGCTGAGTGGTGAAAAAAGGGGAACTGAGCAGAAATTTTCAAAGAACAGAAAGTAAATATCCTGTATCGTTTCTGCTCCTGTAATCTGGATCTCTATTCAGCAAAGTACTGACAAATCCCTGTTCAGCTAAGCCTTCAGAGGTACATTTCCAAAGGTTTTCATGTCTATGAAGGCACTGAGAGCGGCACTTCAAAGGGCTTTCAAAGTGTATTTGTTCTAGATACCTTGCACCTTAAAGGTCCATGGAGAATTTCCTCCTTAGTCCTTGTTAGTCCCTTTTCCTGGCTCTGAGATCTGTCCTGCATGGGTCTGCTTAGCCAAGGCAGAGCAGCATGAGCCAAAAAATTTCTCTGAAGTGAGGCCTTTATGATATCACAGATCAAAAATAAAAAAGGAATGATGGGGAGCCGTGACCAGAACAGGGTTGTTAGTAGGGCCAAGCACACAGGTAAGTCAGGATGCCAAATCAGACCCAGTGCTCCTGGGGACATGGACTGTCCGTGGGCAGCAGCTCAGGCTTGGACAGGGCTGGTGGGGCTGCTTGGCTTTGCGCAGACGCTCTGTGTGAAATACCCTGCAGAGATCTGAAGGTGTCACAGCGATTAACTAAGTGGGAGCTTGAATGACAAAACGATCCCGTTACGCTGCTTAGGCTTGGCAGAAGGAGAAGTGTCAGGGTGCTGCTGCTGCTGCTGCGGCGCGTTTCGGAGCTGTGGGAGTTTGTGACAGAGCGGAGCAGGTGTGAACACTCCAGATCATGACTAAGTGACGTCTCGGCTGATGAAAGAGTGCTGTTTTGTTCCTCTCCCTTCAATGTTTTCTTCCAAATATAATTTGCCTCCATTATGTGTTTTTCCCTCTTATTTGCAGTCACTGATGGCTTGCAGTTTTGTCAGCCTATTCCTGCTGCAGGCATGGAAAGAAAGGAGGGAAATAGTCTTTGCTCTGTTGGTTATCAGAGACTCCAAGCATTGAGGCACTGCACAAGGGAAGAAAGCTCTTGGTCTGGGGAGTATGTCCTTTGAATGGAAGAAGATTGGCAGGGACTATCTGTAGCATACCTGGAGCTGGGAATGGAATCCAGGTCTCCTGAGTGCTTAATCCAGCTTCCCAGGTTCTAATAAGCACGTAGTCTTGTGTGGCAGTCTTTGCTGGCCTGCTGGTTTTTTATTTTTTTATGTCTTATATATTTTAGCTGCTGCTCTCTGGAAATAACTATTACATTGTGGCAATTTTAGCTGGGGAATTTTACAACTTGGGTGTGCAAGTAAATGGAATGAAAATCTTCAAGACCTGAGGTTCTTAGTAGAAGCTGGGATTCTCTTCCTGATGCTTGTGGATTGACACAAAGTCTGGAGGAGGTAGGCTTACAAATGTCTTACTTAGATTTCCAAAATCGCCCCAGGCTGCAGATTTGACTGTTTTTTAAAGTCGTGTTTCAGTATTGAACTCTCACACAGAGCGGCCATTAATGCAGCTGAGTTCTATTTTCCTTATGCCAGGGAAAAGCAGAAAAGAGTAGTATGAGAAAGACCAAGGATTTTTCCTGCCCTTATGGCCTGCAGCCATGTCTTTTGTGAAGTACCAACTCATTTCTTTATCTGTGTGGGTTTACTGACCATTTCTTAATGCAGTGGGTCAGGGTATTTGGAACAGCTCGCACAGGTCATTAAGAATAGAAGCTCCTTCATTACACCTGCAATTGGGATTTCCAGTGCCACTCAAAGGTATGTTTGTATACAGAAATAGGAGATGTTTGACTTCTGGGTAAACAGAGCTATACTTATTGGGTGAGGCTTTTTAGTTATTCTTATTTTCCTCATCTAAAAATATGTGCATAAAACCAACTAGTTGCTTTTTTGAATGGTACTGAGTTTGTGTGGCAAGGTTTGGCTACACCAAGCTAAGGTGGGAGGCTACAGAGGTGACTTCTCTGGGATGCTGCCAGAAGGTTCCCCTATGTCAGACAGGGCCAATGCCAAGATGGACCAGCCAGAACCAGCTGTCCCAAACTGGCCAAAGGGGTATTCCAGACCGTGTGATGTCTGCTCAGCAATAAAAGCTAAGAGAAAGGAGAAGCAGGATGGCCTTTGTTACTATAACCATTGTCTTCTGGAGAAGCCTCTGCAGATACTGAAGCCCTACTTCCTGGGAAGTGGCTGAATATTTCCTGCTGATGTGAACGAGGGAATAAGTCTTTCGTTTTCCTTTGCTTCCGTGCACATCCGCCACACTGGGACTTTTAGACTTTAAAAGACAGTTGTTTTTATTCAAATGTGCAATTTAGGATGCACTCTGTATGCTGGATCTCTCTGTTGTACAAAGTCTGTCCTGTAAACAGTGAGGGCTCTTGAAGATGTGACCTTTAACCATGAAAATTAGGACCTGATTTTCAGTTAGTAACACCCAATGCTATACGTGTGAGCACAAACCTGCTCCTCACATGTGTATATATATACTATATACTGCTAACCTTAAGCTTTGGGTAGGAAAGTGTATATTAATGTTCATTTTTTTTTGTCCAGTCAGAGTGCACACAGAATGCACTAACATTTGCCTTAAAGCCTTTTTTGGCAGAATTTCCTGTGAAGAACTCAAGCAATGTATCTGGCAGAAGGATAGGACATTTTATATTACCATAAAATAAATTAGCCAAAATGTTGCCTAGTTCTGCAAATAAAACAGTGGACTCTTGGCCAAAGATTTAACTTTATTCAGCCTGACTTCCACTTAGTGTGCCTGCTTATTTCTAACCTGATTGTGTCCCCTTAATGTGTTGCAAAAACAAGTACTTTTACGTCATAAAAATAAAAATAATTCAGATACCACTTGCGTGAAGCAGTTAAAATATACTACTTGGTGTAACTTAATTCAGTCACTTTTAAACAAGCATGTTGGAAGTGGTACCAAACCTTTTGTGTGTTGGGGCTTTTGAGCAGATACCTACATTGTGGAAATTAAGATTTCTTTGGGTTCATCTTGGCTCGCATTGCTCTCTGCAGAGCATCTTGCACTTTCCAATTATGTAGTAGTGGCCCTTTGTGACAAATGCAGTGTGAGTTTGACTGTGGGCTGCTGCGTGTGCTCTAACGTTGGACACTGAAGTTGCATTACGAGTATGTCTTTTGAAGCTGATTCTTCTGGTTATCCCACCTCACTGCACTTGAATAATGGAGTAGCTTCAGAGTGTGTATTTGATTCATTTTTGGATAAAACTAAACTGGAAGCTCTGTTCCAGGAGCACAGATGGCACTAGTCTAATCCAAGTGCCGCATCCCAAACTGCGAATGATGTGGATCATGGGGTCTTTGGGAGCAGCTTCTTTGCTTTACAGGTTTGCTCCTAGACAGCTTACTTCTCTTTCTGGTTGGTGGGAATAACTCATGTAAGGTTGGTGGTGCTCATGTGGGCTGGGAGGACACTGTGAACAAGGAGCTGTGGAGCAAAAGTACATTCTGCTTCCATAACAAGGAAGGTTGAGGGCGTAAAAAGATGGGTATAGCCTTGGTGGCAGTGACCATGAGATGGAGCTCGGGATCCCGAGTGGAGGAAGTAAAACAAAAAGCAGGATCACATTCCTGGACTTGAAATGAAGTGCCACTAGACATTTCTGGAGCTAAACAGAGTTTTGATTATATACATAACCAGAGAAAATTACATTGAAAATCAAATTTGCAAAACCTTTTAATATGTTAATATTTGTGTCTAGCTCATAGTTTTCTTAGAAGTGCTGTTCTTTTACTACTTTCTGCCAGAAAAACCTGTTAGGGCTTGGGACAAAAGATGTGCTTTGTTGGGGTCAGATATGTGTGAAAAAGGGTGCTGGGTCTGGCTGTTGCTAGGCTACACTTGTGTGCTCACATAGTAAAAGAAATTTTTATATGTTGGGAGTGTCAAAATATTTCACTTGATGCATGGTGTCAGTCAATGCTGTTGTGTAATGAGTAGATGTGGTTAATTTTTCATGTGATTGGCAGTAGTTGAACTTGCTTCCAAGTTAGTCTAATACCTGGTAATTGAAGGTAATAGAAATACTTTCTAGAAAAGGTATTTTTAAGTAATTAATAGATGTTTCTGAATCTATGCTTTAAAGGGAGACCCTCCTTCTCACAAACCAAGAGAGTTTGTTTATATTCAAGGATTGTTTCCTTGAGGAATGCATTCCAATAAGCAAATATCAGGCAAAGGGTGCAAGAAACCTATGTGTATGAAAAGAAGGAATAGTCATTACTCAAGTGCAAGCAGGAAATACACAGGAGATGGAAGCAGGGTGAGGCCCTTTGGAATTAATATAGAGAGGTTATCAGAGTAAGTAGAAATGAGACAAGGAAGGCCAAGGTCCATCTGGAATTAAATCTGGCCAAGGATGCCAAGGACAAGAAGGGCTTCTTCAAATACATCAGTAATGAGAAAAAGAAAGGATAACGTGGGCCTGTTGCTAAATGGAGGGGAGACTGGGTACAGAGGACACAGAGAAAGCAGAGAGACTGATCACCTTCTTTGCATCAGTCTTCACTGGCAAGATCAGCCCTCAGGAGTCTCTGACCCACAGACCAGAGTTAAGGGAACACTGGAAGGAAGACTTTCCTTTGGTTGAGGAGGATTGGATTAGAGAACAGCTGGGCAAACTTGACATTCACAAGTCCATGGGTCCTGGGTGGGATGCATCCATGAGTGCTGAGAGAGTTGGAGTGTACCATAGCTAGGCTGCTCATGGTCATCCTTGAAAGGTCGTGGAGGTCAGGAAAGGTGTCTGAGGACTGCAAGAAACCAGTGTCGTACCCAGTCTTCAGAAAGGGCAAGGAGGACCCATGGAGCTGCTGGCCAGTCAGCCTTCCCTCAGTCCCTGGAAAGGTGATGGAGCGCCTCATTCTGGAGGCCATCGTGTCCACATGGATGGCAAGAACGTGATCAGGAGCAGACAGTGTGGATTCACTTAGGCTAAATCATGCTTATCCAACCTGATTGCCTTTAACAATGAAACAGCTACCTGGATGGATGAGGGGAGAGCTGTGGATACTGTCTGCCTTGACTTCAGCAAGGCTTTCAACACTGTTTAGGAGGATGTTGTGAGAGACGAACTCATTAAGTGTGAACTGGATGAGTGGACAGTGAGGTGGGTTGAGAACTGGCTGAATGGGAGATCTCAGAGGGTTGTAATCAGTGACACAGGATCTAGTTGGAGGCCTGTCACTGGTGGTGTCCTCCAAGAGTCAGTACTTGGTCCAGTATTGTTTAACTTAATTCACCAATGACTTGATGAAGGGGTAGAAGAGCCTCCTCAGCAAGTTCCCTGCAGACACAAAGCTGGGATGGTGCAGCCCTTAAGAAGGACACTGACAGGGACCTTCTGAAATTCAACAAAGGCAAATGTAGGGTCCTGCACGTGGGGAGGAGTAACCCTCTGCCCCAGCACAGGCTGGGGGCTGATATGCTGGGAAGCAGTTCAGTGGAGAAGGACCTGGGGGTCCTTGTGGACAGCAAGCTGTCCATGACCAGCAGTGCCCTTGTAACCAAGAATGCCAGTGGGACCCTGGGGTGCATCAGGAACAGCATTACCAGCAGGCTGAGGAAGGTGATCCTGCCCCTCTACTCCTGATCCTGTCCCTCGTGAGGCACATCTGCAGTGCTGTGTCCAATTCTGGGCTCCTCAGTACAAGGGAGACATGGAACTCCTGGAATGGATCCAGAGGAAGGCAACAAAGGTGACTGGGAGAGTGCACCATCTCTCTTAGGAAAGGCTGAAGGAGCTGGGGCTGTTCATCCTCAAGAACAGATGCATGAGAGGAGACCTCATCAGTGTTTTAAGAAGTACCTGGAGGGAGAGTCTTGAGGATGGAGCCAGGCCCTTCTCAGTGGTGCCAACCAACAGGCAGAAACTGATGTGCAGGAATTTTCAACTGAACATGAAGAAGAACTTTACTGTATGAGTGACTGCATTGAAACAGGCTGGCCAGAGAGGTTGTAGTCTCCCTCACTAGAGATACTCAAGAACTGTCTGGATACAATCCTGTACTATGTGCTCTAGGCCAGAGCTGCTTGAGCAGTGACATTAGACTAAATTATTCACTGTGGTACCTTCCAACCTTTACCCATTCTTTGATTGTGATTCTATGCAAATATCTTCATTCACGCTCTGAAAGTGAATAATGCACTTTTTCTGTGAATTTGCATTTCTTACGAACTCCAGGAATTTAGGAATAGCAGCAATTGTGAATAAAGCAGATCTATTTTTATTAAAAGAAATATAAATTGGATGTCTCATTCAAAACTTTTAAAGTGTTTTATATAGAATGTGTCATTGTCTGTCCTAGCTTCAGTATGAATCAGCATCAGGTTTTTCAGTGTATATATGTATTACTGCTATTTGTGTCTCTATTCAGGAATTCAGAGTAAGGTGAGGGCCAGCTTGCATCCTTTTACCCCGACAAGAAAATGGAACAATGCATAGAATGCAAAAAGAGTTACAGTCTTGTCTCTGAATGTTCTTTCATCACATGTTATTGTCCTTGAACATCTATTCTGTGTAATCATTGGAAGACTTTGTAGGATATTGAGGGGTAACTGAGCAGTCCTGCTTCCCTAATTCAGATGAGCTGCTCTACTCTCAGTGCAAGTCTCTTGCTTACACTGCATGGGGATAACTTGAATGTCTTCCAGATATTGTCCTTGTGTCTGTCCTGGGAGAAGTCAAAGTGATTTCTCTGAGCAGTCTTTTGGCACTTTTATTTTTTGTTTCAGCCTTGTGTTGATGGGATCGTGTATTTCATGATTAAGCTAAAAGCCACATTGAGGAATATGTATGGGTTCTGCCACTTACAGAACAGTATGGTTTGTCTTCTGTGGGGCTTCTGGGGTTTTGTTCTGTTTGTAGGCTCGATGTCTGTCTGGAATCACTTTTGATGCTGTGAGGGCAATAATGCAGGAGGTACAAAACCATTATGTGACATGGTTTTCTGATTCATAGAATGTTAGTATTGGAATGGACCTTTAAGATCATCTACTCCTAATCTGCTGCTGCCATGGGCAGGGACACTTCCCACTAGACCAGGTTGTTCAGAGCTCCATCCAACTTGGCTTTGAACACTGCCAGGGTTGGGGCATTCATGGCTTCTCTGGACAACCTGTTCCAGTGCCTCACCATCTCTACAGTGAAGAATTTCTTACTGGTATCTAAGCTAAATTTCCCCTTTCAATTTGTACCCCTTACTCTGTGTCCTGTCACTACAGCTCCTGATAGAGAGTCCTCTGGCTTCCTTGTAGACCCCCTTCAGATACTGGAAGGTTTCTGTGAGGTCTCCTCACAGCCTTCCCTTCTCCATGCTGAACAGCCCCAGCTTAGCTCCTTACAAGGGGTCTTGTCTTCCAAGAGGGTGTTGTAGCTTCACCATAGGCTGTACATCTATTCCTTTCCTGCTGCTTCTTAATCAGATGGTGTTTTCTTGCTCTCAGTAATATCATTTGGCTTTGAAATTCACCTGCTGCAAGGCTAAAGCTGTGAGTCTGTGGAAACTATGGTGTGTATCTTGTTCTCGCTTAATGCATCTAGACAAAATGGGAAATAACACCCTGTCTAAGGAGTTGTGTGTTGCTGCTCTTGAGCATCAAGCTTCTGCTTTTGCTTGTGGACTTAGCTGAACCCAGAGGTGACATCTAGAAGATATTTCTCAAAGCTTTCATCTGAGCACTGCAGTGCTGCTGTGTTTGCCAGTGAAGGCTCCTGGGGAGGTAATGAAGGACTGTTAGAAGCATTAAGTGCTCTGTGGGAAACCAGCAATACCTCCTGTGCTGACGAACATGTAAGCTAGAAGATCAAGTCTTTGCTTCCCCTGCATTTTAAAGGAGGGCAATGAGCAGGGAATCCCTGAGAAGTTCAGCATCATGAAGGAAAAAATTCCAGTCATTTCCCAATCACTTCTGATGGTGCTTGTTTCGGGTTTTTGATTTAAAAAGATAGCAAGACCATTTTAAGGACACAATTTCTAAACTATAAATATTCTTGGTAAGTAAGAATTTTTGTCTTAAATTCAGTTTTGTCTAATTGCTGCCTTCTGGTATAGATAGAGGGAGAGTAAAGTGACAGCTGTAGGAATTCTGCTACTAGACACATTTCAAGTGAATTTTGCCTATGAGGATGGCTAACAGCTTATCCTCATGCATTGCTTGGGAGATAATGGGACTGTCACAACATTCATATCTACTGCCGTTTGTTTACATTGTTTAATGTGCATGATCACTGGAGCTCATAATTAGAAAATAAGTTCCTTTTAGGAATATGCCTCATAAAGCAGAACTCAAAATTAGTATCGTTGTGAATACCACCATATGTATGACTCCAACAAATATGAGCACCTAGCCGTTGTTTGCTTTTTTCCTTTACAATCATTATATTATTCCTCCTGTGGCCCTTATATGTTGGCCTGATTTTGACTTCTGTAGGTGATTGTCTAATACAATTCTTTTGGAGGGAAGCTAACCTCCAAGTTAATTTTGCTCTCCAAAGTGTTCAGCTTCTTAGGGAAATGTATATTTAAAGGTTTGGGTTCTTGCTATAATGATTAAACCATTGGGGAATATTGTACAGAAGTGAACATGTTCACTTGCTCACCCGTTCTGATTAACTTCCTGTGTAAAGATGAATTTCAAGATGCAGTGTTCTGGTGGCTTTTGTCCATCCTCTTTTGTTTAACGTGTCACAATACTAATTTGTGCCTTGGTTAGTGTTTGTGTAGGCCAGACCCCTTGGTAGTCTGATCTGTGTGTGACTGTTAGCTCACTGGTTTTGTGTGTGTATTTTGACTGCTGGAAATTCTCTTGGTGTGTGCATTCACATCTACTCTCTGCTCTCTGTCTTGCAATTACTGTGTTGGCTCTTTTGATGAGAACCAAAGGTGTCCCATGGGAGAAGTGTTGGCAGAGGGCAGCTTTGGACGCCTGCAGCAAGGCTGTTTGTAGCATAATTCCCCTCATTTCCATTTGATGGCACAGTACCAGGCGTGTTCTAAGACTTTGATGGTCAATTAATTAGTTCTTTTCTGTTCTTGAATTGGAAGCTAATTGAGTAATTGTGAAGGGTGCCAGATTAAACTGTGTTTTTGCTTGGAGTGCCAGGGAAAATGCCTTTTCCTCACCTATTTCCTTGGGAAACGCCTTTCCTTTACCTATTTCCTTAGGAAACTACACTTGAAAAAAATAAGCTTCCATGATCATGCTTTTTGTGAGGTTGTCAGGTATATGCAGACAATTATCACATGCTGGTAACTTTTGACTCTGTCAGACAATGTTAATCAAATATGTCAGAAGATGGGAGTCCCATCTTTTCACCCAAGTTACCTCCTGACATCCTTTAGCTTTTTCAAACAGCTGACCTTACTGCAGTGGTGGCAGCATAGAAAAATCTAATAGGTCCTTGTATGTTTTGGACATGAGACACTCAAAGTTTGACTCTCCTTATGAACATGTTTTGTGAGTGTATATTACTGTTTTCTCCCTCCTCTTCTTCCTTTTTTCAAAATACAGTCTTGGCTTTGAGGAAGAGGACTGAGGCTGCATTTACTTAACGCTCTAAAGCAACATTTTTGTCAGCATTTCAACTGTGTTTTCTTGCTGCAGTGATAAAGATGAGTAATTTTTGATTGTGGTCTGGCATAAAAGGGGGGAAAACATTTTCCTTTTCAAAACTCACAGCAGGATCAATCTGTCTGCCTTAATTGAGGAACCTTGTAACCTGTTTTGGTGAGTCGTGATGACTCTCTTGCACTGCCTTCAATAAAGTTCTCCCTCTTGCCTCATGATAGACAATGTTCTCTGATTTTCATGGAAGTCAGCCACCACTTTCTTCTTTTTTTTCAGACCACTGGCTTGGGACAACAGACAACATGTGCAGTTCAGTGCTGAGGCCAGATCAGTGGGGCCAGTCAAACAGTTCAGGAATTGCAGGATTCATGTTTGCTCGTGTAGACTGGTCTGCCTCCCTTGCAAGCTTCATGGGGCACATCAGAGTACAGACTGTGTTATCCTTTGCTTTGGTGAAATGTGGGGTTATGGTTTGGATTTGGTGTTTTGGGATGAGAAGAGGCTATAAAAATGCAGGGTACGTTACTGTGGAATTGGGATACAGTCCTGGAAAGGGATATACAGCCTTGCTAGGAGGCAGTGGGGTGTTGTAGTCTGCCCTCCCCCATGTTCCCCCTTGCATCACAGAGGGGAATGGAATGGTCAGGGAATAAATGGGGAATAAAGGGAGGGAAGGAAGACGGTCAGGTGTTCGTAATCTGATAGGTTTTCAAGAAAAATCTTGCACTCCATTAAATAGGTAATAGTTTTTTTTTTCTTTGCAGTATGTGACATCCCATTTCTTGACCTCCCTCTCACCAGCAGGCTTACATACATTAATCTTTTTGCTGGGAAGTCCTGGCTGTTGGTTGAGTTGGTTTTGTTTTTCCCCCTATTTAATGTACATTTTTTCCCTTATCTGATGTTTTATTGCTGTTACTTTAGGAAATGCTTGAAAAATATCTTGTTCACCTAAAGTACCTGCTCTTGTTTAGAATTAAATGAACAAGATGGAATAAAGAGGATACATGTTGCCTTCCTGCATTCTGAAGAGCACTGATATATTTTGGGACTTTGTCACTTCACCATCAATATGTGAATTCTGTATCAGTTGTCCAAAGATACTCATTGAAATCTTTTTGCACCGATATATTTCCTCAATTTCTGGGCTCCTTTTTCTTTTGCTTGTGAGAAAATAAGGTCCTTTGTACAATTCTATAAAGGAGAATTTAATAGGGGAGCCTGAGAACTTTGAGAAGAGGCAGATTGTTAGCTTTGGGGATGGCTGTGTGTTGCTGACTTCTGGACTTGCAGTTCCTCTTCAGATTTTTCATGGGGCAGATGTGTATTTCCCCACTCCTGCTAATTGCAGACTCTCTTTAGGCCTTTTTCTGAGGAGTTCTGTTTTGGAGAAGATGCCAGTTTTAATAAAAGAGGAATACATGAGCAGCCTCACAAGGGAGTTTTTATGGGAATGCAGGAGTGAGGTGCAGGAAAGGAGGGAAGGAAGGGTCTCTGCTTTGGAGAGTGGTGGTTTGCAGTAGTGCCTGGAAAGTGCCACAGCCTGTTGTGAGTAGAATGTGCCTCTTAGGAGGAGGTGGTAGCAGCTGTCTAGTGCTAGCTATGGTGTCTTTCCCACAGGATTGTCTGCAGGGACTTCCCAAATGAAAGTTGCTTCTCTTAGCTTGGAGATTGTCTGCAGGTGTCAAGGAAATAAACAAAGGTCGTGCTTTTTGTTTTCCTAGTTAGAGGAGGTTGAGAAGCAGAAACTACTGTGGAGGTATTGCAATATGACTTAGAGAGAGAAGGTGTCAGGGGAGTTTGTGGTATCTCTTCCCCTCCCTTCTCCTGTTTCAGAGATGATGTTTCCTTGGCTGCCTGCTGGGTAACTGGTAAGGGATGGCCCAAGAGTAGAACAGACCAAGTTCTGTGGAAGTACTGACAGCTGGTGTCAAACACAGCAAGCGAGCAAGCAGTGATTCAGGAACAACCCTTCTGTCTTAACCATGCATTTCCCCTGAATTCTTGAGTATTGCAATGCTGGTGCTGTTGGCTCCTTATTCATGTGGTGTTCCACCAAGCAACACAAGAGATGACAAATGAAGTAGTAGGAGTTTCACTGACCAGTGTTTATTGCAGTGACCAACGTGGCCTTGCAAGCTGGCAGGTCTTGCTTTGTAGCTGCATTGACTGAGTCTGTGGCCACGCAAAGTTGCACAGCCCAGTGTAGGAGGTAGGACTGTGGTGCTGTAACTAAGGAGAGCCTGCTCCCATCTTGTCTTAGCTGATAGTGGTTATCTTTGGGCAGTCATGACTGTGCTGAGGTCAGAGAGTGACAGCTGACTGGCTGTTTTCTATAGAACTGTCATCCTGGTAGTTTTCTGGCTGTCCCCAAGGCAGAGAGGGTGTTGAGTGTGCAGTCTGACCACTTGTTCTTGGGCTGTAGCTGGCCTGGTGTCAGTTGTTAATAACTGTGGTGAAAATTTAGAAGAAGAATCTGGTGGTTGATGTATGAAAAGTTGTCCCTAGGAAGGTAGATGTGAATTCCCAAGTGGAGCCTACGTGCTCCATACCTGACTTATCACAAATACAGCAGGCAGAATAATGAAACTATCAGGGTATTTCAGTGGAGTAGTTGGAATATGAAGCAAGAGCTGATGAAATCTAATAAATAAAGCATCTTGATCCATTAAAGCCTTTGCCTTCACTGAAAATATTCATATTCTTAAGTTCTTTGTTGGATTAGGGTAATATCCTCTAAATAACCTGGATGATAGAACAAAGGCAGGGAATTTTAGGGAAGTATAAGCAATCAGCAGTAATAGGAATTTTTCTTTTTTTTTTTTTTCAGTTTCCATCTGAGGTTAAAATGACAGGAACCAGATGTAAAATAGCAGATATGTTTAGGACTTGAATTCACTTTGTCAATTACCATGTCATGTCTCCGAGAGAACGGGAGGCAGAAAGAGCTGTGTGCTCTGCCAAATGGGCAGGAATTTGAAATTCTCTTCTGTTTCTCACTTTTGAGAACCCGAATCAAAAATACCTGTTGCTTGCGCAAGTCTCTCTGGCTCATCGACTTGAAGATACTTTCCCAAAGGAAGAGTAGTGTTCATAGTTATTCTTATTAGATAGTGTGCAGTGCTTGTTATCTACAAGTAATTGAAGTATTTCTGTAAACATTCTGTAAAACATAACTTTAGAAAAACTCTATTTTCAATGGAAACCTTTAACAAAAGCTGTATTAGGCTACTGTTGTATAAGTGATACTATAATTAATTTGCTATTTCCTGCCTCTTACTTAGAAGTTGGAAGCCTGGCCAAAATACATTTGAAGATGAACAAAAGGGTTTGATTTGCCAAGAGACGCAGTCTCTTTTGGGGCAAAGAGTGAACCATCACTTTCTGCTCTTTCTCTTGAAAAACACTTCCTTCTCGATGCTAAGGTCTCACTCAAACTACTTTCCTGCCTTCTGTTTTGCTAGAGGCTGAATTTGCAAATTATGACACTTAATAAATTGTTGCAGGCTGGAAAGGAGGGATGCTGATGGAATTGTGCTTGTCAGTGGGGTGTTGTGAGTGTCTCTTTTAGGACTGTTTATCTAAATTTTTAAGGGATATCCCAAGAAAAGGATGATAAATGTACATTAAAAATCTATGATGCCTGTCATCATTTGTATACCACAGCAAACTAGAGGTCAGAAAGGTACAACAGCGTAACTTTCGTGTGTGTTTTATTTTTAAATCAGCTCCCTTTCTTGGAAACTTCTGAGTTCTGATTAGACTGAGTTCTGCATGAAATGCAGGTGTTACCAGGTGGAGTGGAAAAAGACACAGGCTTGTTTGCAAGTGTTGGGCTGACTGCACCACAGTGTCTCTCTGGAGCAGCTAACGCTCCAGTTGACTGAGAGTTTTGTTTCTTTCCTTCCTTGGGCTTCCACCAATCCAACTAGAAAAATGAAAAAGCTGTGTCTTACTGAAAAACAAAATGCTTCTGAGTGAAATGATTTAAGTACATGTGTTACTGTTAGGCGATATCGGGGTGTGAGGGAAGAGGGGGGAGCAAGAGTCAGTTCCTAAAGAGATGTGCTTCTCCAGTCTTAGAGATGATGTGAGAGTTGAATCCATTTCCTAAAGGAAAGAAAGGGTGTCTTTCTGAATCCTGTTAGGTGGAAGGCAGGTGCTGTGGAGAAACTCCTTGCATTGGTTAAGTTTGTGTTCTGTCTCTGCACAGAGCCCTTCCAGTCCTCTGTGTGTGTTTGTGTGAGATGACTCTCAGGGGACCTTAATGTTGCAGTTACCATGGAAGCCAATTCAAAGTGGATTGTCATGCCATCAGAACTAAAAGATATGTTTAAATCTCTGCTAGCATTTTGCAGATGTTTGGGATTTCGAATACTTCTTGCAAGAAAAGTATTTCAATTATTTACATAGGAATATTACTTCTTTTCTTGTAATATTATTAGTATAATATTATTTGCGTGTAATATTAAGCATTTCTCAAATCAGCCTGGCTCTGTGATAGACAGAATAGATAGACAATCCAAAGTGAGTACAGTAGAAGAATTTTAACTTGAGATAGATGTTTCTCCTGGGAATTGTTCTGTTTGGTTGTAGTGTTTCTGAGTTACTTCTATCCCATGGCTATAGGGCACTCATCAAAATCTAAGCAGAATCTTTTCTCGTTCCATATCTTCATCCTTTCCACTGTCCTGTTTGTGCTGGCTGACACTTTCACCTGCCACAATTCTCAAGAAAAATCCTCAGCTGACACTTGGAGGTGCTCATTCTAGAGAAGACTATTTTAATAAGCACAACATGTTATGTACCTTGGGCTTGTTTTTTCATCCACGGAAATCGAATGGTTATTCATGCTGGACCCCTACAGTTTAAAACATCTGCTTGTCACCAGAACTTGTTCAGTGACTTTGGACTTAACAGCTTGGAGGCTGAGCTCTGGACCTCCAGGATCTCTAGGTTCCTGTGTGACAGTGCTTCTAGCACTCACAGCATCTCAGGCCACCAGCATAGCAGAGATGGCAGATGTGCTTCTTTGGAAACTTTTTTGTGTGAAGTTACATCAAATCTCTAAATTTTAATTGCTAATTTATTTTAGAAAGAACAGTTTGTCTCTGACCTACACGTGGGACTCAAATGTGACTTTCTGGCTCTTAGAAGACTTTTTATTGTTGAAAATCTGAAATAGTATTAGGACGACAGGGATGCTGTTGTCTTTTCTTGTAACTTTTTTCCTTCTGTTGGTAGTGTGCACTCTTAATTCTTCATGGTGAAGAAAGCAGCATCAACAGGTGGAGAGTTAGGACCTGTTTTATCAGTTGCTGTTTGCGGGTCCACTGGGGAATTACTGGAGAGCTCTTTTTGAGCAGAACAGGTTAGGGCTTTTTAATGCCCTGTCTCTAGGGATATTTCTTTAATTGTTCTTGAGGTGTTTTTTTTTTTTTTTCTTTTCAATACAGAGAAAACCTGGTCTGTGAAAAGAATTTTTAGTATTAAGGGCTGTAGATTTTGGTGACTTCTCAAAAAAGAATAAGAAAACCCTCAGTCACCTCTGGAGACCATTCTTATCCTATGCAAAAGTTCTGCATTGAAAAATCTAATTCTTTGTTCCAGTGTTATTGGAATTGTTTAATTTGGTTTTGTTCATTTCTTTGGAGGAAGTGTTTTCTCTGCATCAAGTGCACATGCTATTAAGAAAACTTTACTGTATCATTCCCTAGACATACAGCATTTTCATAATAACATTACTATCCTGGCAATTTCATTCCGATTTTATCAAATACTCCCGGCACGCCTGTTTCAGGAACTAGATGTAATGAGAGAGATGTGTACACCTCCATGGTGAGGAAGCCAAATTACAGTAAGAAGTAGAGTATTGCTAAGGAACTGGAAAAGAGTTGTTCTAGTTCAATAAGAGAATAAGCTTTTGTTGCAGGTCATATGAAAATGAGGGAGTCTGCAAAACAGAGAGGAAACAAAGGCTGCTATCCCATATTGGATGATAAAAACTGATAGTTCTCTCATGCAGGAATTCCAAAATACTTCACAAGCATCAGTGAATGATCTGGTTGTACAGTCATGGTGTAATTCAGCACTTGTATGTATTGTAAAAACTTCCAAGGACATTTATGGTAGGACAGCTGTTGATGTACAGTTCATGCCCAGGGAAATGGTTGTGTCACCATGCCTGGAGGCATTTTAAAAATATGTAGATGTGGCAGTGCTAAGTTAATGGTTGGACTTGATGATCTTAGGTCTTTTCCAACCTAAACTGTTCTGTGATTTATCGTTTAGTTCAGCAGAATACTGTTGCAAAAGGATAAAACCATTCTTTGCAGAAGAGACTGTTTTAATGGTAGGGAGAGGAGGATATTGGTTCTAGTCTGTGAAATGAACCTTTATTGAACATGATATGCCTGAGCACCTTTCATTCAGGACACACGATTTCAGCTTCCAGCAGAATCTGTTTGTACCTGTTTAAAAGCTGTTCCCTGAAAACAATGCATACTGCTGTGCATATGATTCTCCCTCAGGGAAGAGAGAATAAACTGAGCATCGGATATTAGCTGCAGCCCTTAGTGCACTGCTGGGAGGCACTGGGATACAACAGTGATACAGGCAGTGTCAGAAGTGCTGCAGCACAGCAGAGGAAGTGTCTGTGCCAGCAGATGTGTTTGATGCTCACCACAGTGTTTCTCTAGAGTGCTGCTATGGATAAGAATCGAAGCCAAAAGCATTTTTACTCCACAGCCCCCAGCTACTCTGTAAATACAGCTAGAGCACCTTGTGGCTCCAGCAAATGCCAAAAAGCAGAGAGGTAGCTCTTTTTAAGATTGAGGCAAGCTATCTCACCTCAGCATAGCTGGAAAACTTCTGCCTTCCCTGTGCTGTTTGCTGCTCAAAGCAAGCTTGACTTCCTGAGCTAATACAATGCAATTTCTTGATTGATTTTTACGGACACGATTTTTTACAAAACTTGCTTTGGGATTTAGGAACCTACTTGTCACTGGCTTTCCTTGGGGCATAAGCATTGATTCACTGTGGCTATCTGGAGAGAGTGGTAATGCTGTTACAGCATCCCTCTGAAGATGCTGGCAGTGCTGTATAAGCAATTCATGAGGCCTCACAGGCAAGGGAGAAAAATGTTTTGCTTTTTTATCAGCTGTGTATCTGTGGGGGTAAAAAAGGCTGCCTTCCATAGTGCTGACAGAGTAGACTACAGCAAGGGTTTGGGGTTTGCAGTGGCAAATGCTGCCAACTGAGGAATGATGGTTGATACTGCAACGGGTGCTGATATCAGAGCACCTGCCTTACAGACCAGATTTCTGGTCACTATTTCTTATGTAAAATTCTAATGCTTAGTCTAAAGTCAACTGTAGTTACATAGTTTTTTTGGAGAACAGGAAAGATGTAAAAAAAATTATGGGTTTTCCATTTCCTGCCTTGCCCCCCACCCATAACAAAGCTACTCTGTCCAGTCTGGGCTTTTGATTTTCAAATTAATTTCTGAAAGGATTTCCCAATAGAGAATTTCTATTCCTAGCCATGAAAGACTGAGCTTTAGAAGTACTGTTTTCATTTAAGAAATTGGATCTGTAAAAATGCTACCTCTGCATGGGAACTGTATGTTAGCACTTTGGGCACGTTCCTGTGCTGATTTCTTGTCAAAGATAGTTTTCTCCTTATGTCTTGTTCAAAGAGTCTTTTACTTATTTTTGAGGCCTGAAGCCAGTACTGTTGTAAAATATGATAATGTCTTCAAACTGACAATTACCTGGAGATATTTTTTCTTGGATAAATTTCTCTGCCGTGACTTTCCTGTCCTGTGTGCAGAAAAAAGGCAGCAGTATAATTCCTACCTGCTTTCTGTTTTGTTTAACCTGTTTTATGGAAACCCTTCTTCAAGGATCACAGTTATGCATTTGAATTGGGACATGTATCTCAGCTGTGCTGGAAGGGCAACATAAAAATGACAGAAGCGAGACAAAGTATAGTGTGAACAAGCTCCAGTAGCTTAGTTTTGAAAAGCTTTGTTCAAGGTATCACATAAATATGACAGAAGATAGTTTTATGGTTTAAAAAATAAAGAGAGAATTATGTAGGTAATCTTTGCAACCTAGTAAAAATATCATAGTACACAGAAATTGAAGTGTTACAGCTTTCTATGATCTAAAATGGCATCTAATCTTAGTCAGTAGGTGAAACAACACTTGAGCGTTTTGTTTATAGTGATTGCTTTTTTTTATCACTTAAGAACTAAGTGGTGTTTTGAAAATCTTCATAATGTGAATCTGGCAAATAAGGCAATTCAGGTAATAAGTAAAATCTCTGAAGATCAAGGAGACTCAGTGCTTTACATCATACTTATAATTGGCCCAGACCTTTATTTTAATCTTCTGATTCTTAAGTCTGAAAACTGCTTTGAGGGGAGGAGTTAGTTGGACCAAAATAATTTTCTCTTTAGAACTAAATGCGTGTTTTGCCTGTTATCTGGAATTTTAGATTTTTTTTTCAAATCAAGAAGTTGCTTTTCTTTAAAAGGAGATGCTTGACTTAACAGGGACTGTGGTATCTGTGGAGCAGTTTCTTTTCTTTTCAGCGTAAAACCTTCAACTTAAGTTAATTCTGTGTAACTAAAGCCGTCTACAAATCTAAGGACATCTGACAAGTCGTTTAGGGCTTTCTTCTGCAGGTGACAGGGAGAAGGGAGATTCATCCCACCTCAAGTAGGGCTGTTGAGGAATACACTTGGAGCAGGTAACTGGATGTGCAGCTGCTGTGAGAGCTGCAGGTTGTGCCTGGGTGGGGGATGTGGTGGGAGCCCCAGGCAAGAGGCTGAGACCTGGTGCCAACTCTTTGCAAGGGAAGTGTGACCTGTGGCCAGGTGACTGGACTCAGCAGGATGACACCCTTACAGTCTATGGGTGTGTAGGGAGGCAAGGGGGGGATCACTGGAGCTGCCTGCTGTGAAGGGCTTTGGTTCCAGCAGTGAAAAGTCGGGGGTTGGTGGGAATGTGACTGCCAGAGTGGCTCCTCGGTGGTCAGACAGGGCGGTTTCCCTAACAGGCTATACTGAAGGTACTGTTTCTTTCCTTTGGCTGTACAGGGAACCCAGATGTCCCTCTGAGACTGACTGTATTAAGTGGCTCAAGTTGTGTAGAGATTTTTGTGCAATTTGAATCCCAAGCATCGTCCTTAGAACGAGAACCTTTTGAGTTCCAGCTGACATTGATCCTGGTAGCTTGTCATTCATTTGGATGGTCAGCCATGTCAGTGAGTGCTTATATAGCAGTTCTACCTTTTTTTGTCAATGTGGGTACATTCATACTTCAAGTCTTGTGTCCTGGAGCTGGTGAAAGAGTGCACAAGTTGCCCTGCTATAAAGACTCCAGCAAATTCAGTAGTGTTTTTTTAGCCACTTGTGTGGATTTTATTTTTCCCCCATAATCTTCAATTTCTTCCTTTCTTCTCATCCAAGCATTTATTTTTAAATGAATATATATTTAAAAATTAATTTAAAAAATCCAAAAGTGGTAGATACATAAAATCAAAAGTCAGTCTCATGCAGCTCAGTGCTGTGCTGCAGACTTGCTGTTTGACTTTGATAAAGCCAGATGGTCTATGGTATTGCTTACCTGTCAGTGAAAGACAGACAGCTACCTCCAAGGGGCTTCTGAAGGTAAGTGCAGTCAGGATTTTAAATTCATATTAGTGCATCTGAGTGCTCATAGCAGGATGGAGAAAGGAGAAGGTATTGCGTATTCCTGTATAACCAAAATGTCCAGTGAAAAGTCATATAGTGTAAGTCCTGCTTTTTCTCCTCTTCCACTTCAGTGCTTTAGCTTGAAGATTCTGCAGATATTTCACTGACAAATTATAACTTTGAATAGAGATGAAAACTCACTTATTTTGCTTTTTCTGTTTAAATTCCAAAAAGCATCATGGTATCATAGGCTACTAAGCTGACAAAAGAAAGGTCAGTAGGAGAGCGAGTTTTCTCTGGGCAAATTTCCTGACCCAAGACAAAGGCAGCAAAGAACTGTCAGAATATGTTTTTGTCACAGGAACAGAAGAGGAAGACTGGACACTTATCAAATGGTCTTCACAGATGGGTTGCTCTGAAGAATCATAGATACATTCCACCTAAAGACTGGGATCCTGTGCTAGGCCTGGAGTCATAATGAGGAAAGATTGCTTTTGGGGCTGTCACATCATCTGTGCTGTCTGGGTGCTGGCAGTGCAAAATGTCTTGAGGGTGGACACAGAAAAACCTCATCTTTGCTCTGGAATGACCAACAAACCTGATCTCTTTTCTGAGAGAAGAGTGTCTTTCTCTTCAGAGTTTTTGATGGATGAATTGAATTTCTACAGAGCCTTTCCACTCTCACCTGTGACTGTCCAAGCCAATCACTTGCTCATTCATGTAGCTACGGAGCTAATTCTGCATCAGCTGTGGGTAGGTTCTGCTGGACCTGTGCTTGATTACTAGCTCTGTTTACCACAAGGGAGCAGTTATTAATGTGCTCTCATTTTTAAGCCTGTTATAACTCCTTCACTTTGATTAATTTCATTGTGGAGCTCTTTACTCTTTTAGCCTGTGTAAGATGTAATTCTGATTGTAGAACTGCTTTCCTTGTTTCCCTCCCAGCTGAAGGAGGAGGCAAAAGGGCTATTGATTTTTATATAAAGATGAGTTTAATGAGACCTAGGGGTTGGGCTTGATCCAAGGCTTATTGGAGTCAGTGGCCATCAGTCATTAGATTTCAGTGGATTTCAGGCGCTGGTGTCTGACTTAATGCCATGATGTTCAGCTGCCCGTGTAGCAGGGGTTTTGTGGGTCTTCATAAATTGTTCAAAAGCAGCAAACTATCATAGTGGGGGAGGGCAGGCTCGCTGACCAGATACCTCACAGCTTTTTCTTTTATTCTTGTGATCCGTTTTCTCTTATTTCTGTACATTTCAGCTGTGAATGTGTGGTTGTGGCACATTTGATAGCAATTTGTAATGAAGCACACAACCCCAGATAATACAGCAGAGCTCTAACAAGGAGCTTTTAGAGAGAAAAGATTATCTTTAACTCTGAGCTGAGTTGTAATATGGTGGGTATTAATGCAGAGATTTTTAAAAATGAAGAGTGTAATCGGAGATAGGAAGGGCATTAAAAACAGGCATGTGCTATGAGTGATGTAACTCAGAGGTTCAACTGTGTTAGCAACTGGGCCAGATCTGACCTGCAGGCCAGTCATGTTCTGTTTTTCTTGCACACACGTGTGCACGTTGATGCTTTGCCTACAAACTTCTGCCTTTTCCTTTGAGCAGGAAAGATTTCTGTGACGTGCACCAGAAGATGGCCCACTGCACTGCCCCAAGCCAGCTAGTGGCAGACATCTCAAAAAGATCAGACCATATTCTCAGCCATAATTCTCTCTCCAAATGACTGCAGCAGTTCAGGCTTCATTTTCCCCCTCTCCTACTGCTTTTTCTCTACTGACTTTTGATTGACTGGTACTCTAGGTCAGCCAAATGCCATCCATTTCCCCTGATATAAAAGTGTGCAAGCAGTGCCTTTCTCTTACCTATTCAACCCTCAGGAGCTTGTTCTGTACAGAAGCAGGCTTTCTCTATGCTTTGTTCCTGCAGATATCATTTTCCAGTCTTCTTCAGTATACAGTGTTAAGTAACGTATTGTCAGCTGGAACAAGTTCGTGTGGTGGTCCATTAAAAATAAGAATAAATGTATTATCACCACAAGATGCCATTCATAGACATGGGGAGAGGAGAAAGTTTTCAATGCACCTGACTTTTAAGGAATGCAGCTATTGCTGAGGTCTTTATAAAGACAGATTTAATCTGTATGTCTAAAATGTAATAAACCTAAAGAAAGCAGCAAGCTTCTTCAGCTGGTAGGAGTATTTCTTCTTGGAACTTACTCTTTCTTTGTCAAATACACAGAAGGAAGATAGATATTTTTTTTCCCCCTGTATGGGAAGGATCATGAACTATTGTTTATCTGCCGTGTTTACTGTTAGCAATGGAACCGTACAAATAAAAGGAACAGAGTTCATGTACCCTGTGGGTGCTAAATGGAAGTAGGATCTATATAATAGCTATTGTAAAATCCACATCTTACCTTGGCTTAAAAAGCTGCTGGTCACCCTCTTAGGTGTATCATTCAATATAGTGATGCTGAGCATCTGTTTAAACAAATAGCTTTAAAACTTGTGATGGAACTAGTGCTTTGCCCTTGACTCTGTCTTATCTGTAGCTGTAACACCCAGTAAGTCCTTCTGGGCTCTTCTTTCTGTTGTCATCAGGTGCCATGTGCAGTGTCATCAATGGACAATGCAGCTGGCAGGTTTCTCTGAGAATTACCTGCCTTTCTTTGGAGGCTGTTGTTACTTTGCACCTCAGTTTGGTTCAGCCTTTAGTGTCACACAGCTGCCCACTAATGCACTGGCTCTTGAGCTCATTATGGACTTCTGGAATCTCTTCAGGCAGCCTCATGGCTTGCACACACTGACTTGTGTTTGGATGCAACAACAATAGGAAGAGCCCTCCTTTTCTCATAAGAGTAAACTTAGTGAGGTGGGAATTTGAAAACCTTAGCCCTGACTGTTTCAGTTTAGTCATGCAGCATTCCTGTGTAGTGCTATGTGCCCAACAGCTTTGTCTTGGCATTTGTTGTTCCCAGTTTACAGGTACAGTAACTCAGAGGTCAAACTAGAGGAGGAGAGTGGTCTACCAAGATTTTTTCTCCATGCAGCTTGTGAAAGTGAGATGAACAAGGCAGCTTGAAAGTTTTTGACTACCCCAGAGGACAGAGTATTTGTCTCCTTGTTGTATTTGTCTCCTTGTTGTTTTGAGGCTTGCCTTAGAGTCGTGCATTTTCGCATAGAGGCTGTATGTACCCTACCTCTCTCCTCTGAAGGAAAAAGGGGTAAAAATATTGTAGAGCTGAAGAACAGAGAAAAAGGAGAAGGTGAATGCTTACTCAGTACTTTTTTGCTTTGAGCAGAAGATCCTAGTGAGAAGTAGAGGGTGCCTGTGGTCACAGAGGTTTTGTACACACATGTGGGGATGTGTGCAATGGTTTAACATGCTGAAGGCCAACACACAGTGTATGTAGAAATATTTGTGTGTTGGTTGTTTGTATGAGGCATGTCTCTCCTAAGAACTGTGTGAGTGTTTGCAAGACTGTTTTCTTGTGAATGTAAGGGTAGCAAACCTGGACATGCGTTTGATTTGCTCTGGCTGCTGAGCCTTTGCTGAGACCTCAAGTTTCAATTGTCCGTGAGCGGGAGGGGGCTGTAAATACAGTTGTGGTGTTGAATTGGGGAGGGGAGGACAGAAAGGAGGTCTGGGTGATTCCCAGTCTGTTCATAGCTTCCACAATACTGAAGGTGACCAGCTGCCTGTGACCTGTGGAAGACTGCCAGTGCTGCTGCTATACAGTGCTGAAAACCTTCAGAGAGAGAGGGTCTGTGGCTGCTCCAGCTGCCTGAGCTGCCCAGACCTGCAGAACAGTCACAAGTAACTGAGGACTTGGTCATGTCTGAGCTTGGTCATGTCTTCAGCTAAAATCATGTCACTTCTAGCCTTGTGTGACTTTTTACAGTAAAGGTATTGGAGAGTAGGTTCATTCTGCTTGTGGGATTTCCCTGTTTCCCCTACATGACTTCTGCTGACTCCCGTCAGTACTGCCAAGGGCAGAGCCCCTTGGTAGTGCTCAGTTCTGCGTGTGTACGGTGATCCTTTGTCCTGTGGTGGCCTTGCATTGCAGTGATTATGGAATGAAGGAGGTGCTGGTGGGGTAAAAGTACCTGTCTGTCTAGCAGCTAGTTTTTCCTCAGGGTGTATGCTGGGTCTCAATATTGAGAAAGTCTGTCTAATACTACTCCCACTGCTGTGCAAAGCTTTCCTGGTGCCTGCTGGGACCAGGGACAACTGTGTGTGTTTTACTGTGTTTTGGATCCAGAAGTGCTGTGTGGGTGGTGGAAAAATGGTAGAGATGCACATGTGCTTTTCTAGCACTTACACTATTAGTAACTGTGTATTTAATATTGGTCTCCCAATTTATACCCCATTATGGATTTATTTATTAAATGCACTTGTAGCAAGAGACCTCTGACCCCTCATGCTTTTGATATATTTTTACAAAGTTAGTAGCAGTAGGGATAACCTGACATCTGGAGGCACATGGGTGGTGATGGCATAATAGAGCTGAAGCCCTTTCTTAATGGACTTGTGCTCTTTCTGCAGTCAGAATTGGCACACAGGACAGTGCTGCTGCTGTGCTTTCTTTTGGCCTAGTTTTCTAAGTGCTTTTGCCCATACAAATTTCTGAAAATTGATTCTTCCAGGGCCTCCACAATCTGTGCTGTGAGCTGTCACAGAGCATTTCGCTCATTTGTTCTAGGTGACTTTCCCAGGGTTCAAGGTGAGTCGATAGCTGAGCCCTGAATAGAACTGAGAATACCAGATTCCTGCTTGTTTGACCCGTGGAAGCTGCTTTGATAGATTGCTTTTTCAGGTAGTGGAACACTTGGTATTTTGGGTACATTTAGAAAACTTCCACCTGTGGCTTGTGGTGCAGGCATGTAGATTGGTTTTTCTTTAGGATGAGAAAGACAGGTGAGAGGAGGATGTATGATTGTGCTGGGTGAGGTTATTTGGGGGTTATTTTCCTTCTTCCAGTTATTATTTACCATATGAATAGCCCTTATTCCTAAGAAAAATATTATGCTTTCAAAGCCCTATAATCCAAACATGCATTAAAATACCCAATGCTAGGAAATCTTCCTCCTTACTTCCTCTCCAACAATCACCACATACACCTTTCTTTGCCAGTGAAGGCTCAGCATTGAACAGTGATATCAAGGCTATTATTATAGTTTAAAAAGTATGAATTGAGAAGATGAACAAGATATCTGTGCAGTGTATTTTCTAGTGTATTATTCTTAACTTGAGAACAAGATTCGTGCTTTATTAGTTTTCTGTCTTTTGTGCCCCGATATTAACCAGATGAGAATATTAACAAAAAATATAAAAGAAATAATTAAAAAATAATTTAATAAGCAGAATTGCAAAATATCAGATGCAATTTCATAACTAAATATGGGGTGGAAATTAAAAGTTTGGAAACTGTACTACAGCAGGCACAATGTCAGGCTATGACCTTAACAAGATACTGTCAAAATTAAAGGTGGTGTATTGAGAGTCTGCCCCCAAGGACTCATATCTTTGGGAGAGTTTCAACTCATTAGTGCTTAAAAGCTACCTTTCTGGTATTTGAAAACATTTTTAGAGCTAGTCTATTGTTTTCTTTTATTTTTTTTTTCTGTTCATACAATTAAAGCAAGTTTGACTGCATAACATTCTCTGTGCTCCCATCATCTATGATGTGTCCCCTTCTTCTCCCCCTGTTACTATTTCATAGCTTTTCTGCACTTCACAATCATACTGCTTTTCCAGTAATAGTGAACTCTTAGAACTACATTTAAAAATCCCACTAAAAATGCCAGGAAACAAAAAAAAACTAAAACACCACAAGAATTGATTTAATTTGTGTATAGAAAGAGGAGCGATTATATGTGTGTGTTTAAAGGGAGAATTAAATGTCTCTTACTGATTTGGAGTTTAATTGGAGTACTGTGATAGATGTTGAGTTTTACTGATGTCTTTGAGTATGTAATAAGGGAGAAAATGTTGCTTTTTATATTAAGGACAGATGTACTTGAAGAAAATGAAGACTTTGGTTGAAGTTCCTGTTTCTGGGCTTTCCCTATAATTGTACATTTAAAGGAGTTGCGTGCACTTCCCATGTAAAGTCACATGATTTAACATGCAGCTTTGTACAGTTTGTTCCCTTTTCCCTCTGTATGTGTTTTATTAACAACAAACAAGTGAACTGATGTTATGCCAAGTGCCAGTGGTTGGCAATCCCTCTAAAATCAAATTGTCTCCTTGCAACTCATTGGGAAGCATTTGCTATTAGGGAAGCAGGGGTCTTGGGGGAGTAGTATTAGCATTCCCAATAAGCAGTAGAGAAGTATGGAAGTGTATGTTATAAACATCAGGGATGATATTGTTTTCTCTTCTGTGACTAGGACTGATGTGGCTTTATTCCAGTTGACATATTTAAGAGTTTTTTTTGACCCAAGATAAAAATGAGGGGTCAGTTGTTTAAGTGGTGTAAACACCCAGAACTCCAGAGAAGACAGACACTCCTGGTTTAGCCAAGCAGATAACTGCAAATTTTTTGTGAAGTGTTTATATTGCCCTGTTGGCCTAAATGAGTGTGCTTCAATTTTTTGTTTTTGTATGTGAGGATCTGGCACCAAAAATTCAATTTAAATTCTAATGGGAGCATGACTAGAGCTGCATAAATGACATCTGCCTCCACATTAGAGTGGTCATCTATGGCAAAGATTTCAGCATGGATTCTTACCTTGAAATGAACATCCTGATGACTGGCCATGAGTTCATGTTGATTTTTTTTTTCCTGTTTCCTCTGGCTGCCAAGTGTAGAGTTGTTTATGCCAAATAGCTCATTTTCTCTGGGAGCAATTGTGAACCTTGCTCCAAACTGCCCACTTGCTAATGTGCCCTTCTAAATTGTGGCTCAGATGCCTGCTCTGTGTTGATATGGGAAGGATTTGACCTAGGTGTTGTGACCCTTTTGGCTGTGGGAGAAGAATCAACTTCATCCCTCTCTTTGGGACATTTAAGAATCAAACAATGAGACACAACAGGGATAGAGAGGGAGGGTCTGTTGCCCAGGGATTGTTTTTTTTTCTAAGCCAGCAAAGCCTGACAAATTTAACCTAAATGCCTCAATAGCTTTGGGTTAGTCAGGTGTTCTTTCACCACCTTATTTTGGTGAAAACATTGTTTGCCTGAAGCTTGGAGATATTATGCAGGTTTTGTACTTCTCTGTAGAGAGTTTCCAAGAGGGCAAGCACAAGGGGAATAACAAGAATTCTCATCCTTAGCTTCTGACAAGGATACTCCAAGATAATTTTCTTTCTTCAGTAGAGGAAAGTCGGAGGTTAACTTTTCCAGGCAAGTAGGGTGACTGGCAAATGGCACAGGGATGTGAAAGGTAATAGAAATGTAAATGTATGAGTGTATCTGTTGTATTTTAGTACTGAGAAGTATGTAGTAGAAAATACCAGAGGAGGATTTTTATTTTTTTGCAAACACTCTTTATTTCATTTGAATAAAAGTAAACCTTTACAAAACTATATGAAACACAGCTGCATTTATTGAACTAATGCAGCCTCTTCTTAAATGAGACTATATTTTCATCTTCTAAAAAAGTATTTATATAAAAATATATATATTCATACTGTCATTATATAGTAACATTGATACTTTCAGGAAGTGTTTATACTTTCAGGAATCAATGCCTGATAACAAAGTTCTGTAGTTTGGTCAGGCATACTGAGCTGGGCGAAGCACAGGGGCTACCTGTCTGTGTCCTGATCTGATGAACTAGCATGATAAATCATCTTCTTCCACTCCCTGTAAATCACAAGGTATCAGTGAAGATTTATATGAGTACACATGGTATGTTGGGAGATAAATTATTGCTGATCCTCTCCCTCTCCTGTTGCAGCATTTGAGGAAGGGCAGGTCCTAGGGAGCAAACTTTGGATTTGGCTGTTGTTTCCTGTTGGGAATAGGAGCTGATGTTGGTGTCTTGGCTACACAGTTCAGCGAATCGCAGTGAATTCCTTCACCATGCTGAGGGATCTAATTGAATGAGGAGAGCTGAAGTGGGGATGGAAGTGTTTGCAGCACCATGGGAAATGAGAGACTTTCCCTGCTGCCATATTGGTGTAAATTGGCAAATTCCTAATGAAATTAGTAACCCCCTAATAATTCATACGCTGGGATCTGCCCTACTCTGGATCTGTGCACAGGGTGTGCTGTGCCTCTCAGAGGTTATGCAGCTTCTCTTTGCAGAAACAGAGTTTTTAATTGCTTTAATTGGTCTGGACAGTAGATAGTATCTGATTCTACCAGTATGTCTAATGCTAATGAAATCTGTGGTACAGAATCGTTATTTATAAGTAGTCTATTTTTAACAGTGCTGCTGTAACAATTTAAATGCTCTGAGCTCTGTGTACCCTGATGGGCTCTTTGTGTATGTTTATTATATGGGAACAGCTGGGTATTTGAGAACACAATTTGTTACCAGGGTTTCTCTAGGTGGTAAAACTATATGACTGTTCCCCTGACTCCGCTGAAGTTTGTTATGAAACCAGACCCTGTTGTATCCTATTCATAAGAAATTGTGAAAAGGGTATGTCATTCTCCTGGCTCAGTAGCCTTCTCAGCCATTGCTTCTCTACATGTTGACCTGACATTGTGGTTGGAGAGATACCTGAAGCAGGTGGTTCTTTGTAGGTTATCTGTCAGGTTTGTCAAGAGCAAAGATGTTTAAAATGTAATTTCCTGCAGAATGATGAATTCTCTTCTGTGATAGTTGTCCTTTGCTCAGGGCTATTACCTTACTTTTGTTCTCTTTCTGTGAACAATGTGCTTAAATTGCAAGGTTGGAAAGCCACGTTTGTAGATTCTCTTTTTGTCCTGATGCCAGTGCAGGGCACTGTCTCCTTGTGTCAGTTTACAGACATGGAGATAGCAACTGCATGAGAATTACTGCTGTGTAACAAAGTTTGACTAAAAATTACAGCTGTCTGATGTAGTGTGTGATTCATGGGGCATGGGGGCAGTGGCATTGTCCTCTGACCTTTACCACTGGGAACTTTATAACCCTGTGTCCTTACTATCCTGAGAGTTGGTCTTCCTGCTGCCTGCCTGGTGGATGCAGATGCCATCACAGGATTTCTTTCCTGTGCAGAGTGTACAACAACCATGGGGCCTGAATAGGCATGTAGAGCATTCTGATCCAGTTGGGATGCACGTGTTATGCATTGTCTTGAATTCAGTCAGCCCTCACATGCTTCACCCTGCCTGCTGTTTTGTTGCATGCTTGCAGCAAGCACCCAGGAATGTAATGGTTGAAATTACTTTGGCCTTTGACAGGATTTTGGCTGTTTCATTGCTACAGGATTTCTTCTGCTTGAGTTTTGTGCTAACACTCATCAGCACAGAGGTCCTGACTGAAAGGCTGTCATTGCTGTCTGAAGGCCTGCACAGGCTAAATCACGATGGTTACTGTTACACACAAGTTTTGGAATGGGAACAGCAGAAGCTCAGAAGCAGTAAACTACTCCCTACATTTTTTTTCCAATTAATAATCCCCAACACAACAACTAACCCCTTCCCCCACCCCTCTGCAAACTTCTCTACGTGAACAGAGGAACACAACATGTACAGTGCAGTTGATTTCTTCTGCCTTGCTCCAAGACTTATCTGATCATCATGTTCTCAAAGATATTTTAAAACTGCTGGCTGTTATTTAAGGATGCTATTAAAGTCCTTGCTTTGGAGAGTTTGGATAAATGTAGAATTTAATTTAATTAACCTTCATCAGTCTTTCTTTCTGCATTAAAAGGTGACCTTTATAAAATGCCATTTACATATCCAAGAGCCTGGTGCTTGCATTTTCCTATGTCTATATATCTATATATAAAGGCATATTAAAACATGTTTACATATGTTTTAGGTATTTAAGGGCCATTTATTATGAACATTGGTGTTATATATACAGACATATATTGAAAAACTGTACCCAGTGGTAGGCTCAGGTTGTTCTAAGTGTTATGTAGTTAACCAATTCCCATCAGAAAATCGATCTACATCTGATGGATTCATGTAGGAACCAGGTTGTAGCAGAGTGTTTAGAGGCATGGCTAGAGGACATGGAGTAGCCCCTGTATGGGTATACAGTAATAGAAATTCTCTGATCCAAAAAAGGATGTAAGTTTAGCGGGCTGAAAAATGTGAGAAGACTGTGGCTCAGAGTGGCAAGATGAGCGTCCAGGTCACATTGCTTCACTGCATTTCTTCTGAGCCCCAGCAGCAAGGATGCTGTCCCCTAGACTGACCTGTCTTTTCTTGTTCTTACATTCATCACTCATTCACATGAACAATTTTTCCTGTTTTCTCATGCTAGGGAGTCTAGAAGAGAGACTTCTTAAAAGCTTTCTTCAACTAAGGCAAGTGTGAATAAACACAGTTTTTGGAGACTATGAAGTCTAATATGCTTGTTAAGTTCTTCAGATTGAATTTGCCTTTAATATGCTCTTGGGGTTGGATTTCAAATGTATTTAAGTTTCCAAGGATGTGAACAGATGCTTAGTAAAATTTTCGAAGCTTTTAACTTGCTTAGGTGCTTTCGAAAATTCCTTTAAATGTCTGTGTGCCTTTAATCTCCTCAATAAATTTGCAAATCCTTAGAGCCTGTTGTTCAGCATTCAGGACTTGAACAAGGTCTGGAGTCTCTGCCTTCTGTCTGTATTTCTGTAGCTGTATTTATTGCAGCTGGGAGACTTGCATGCTCACTGTAACTTTGTAAATGCAAATGGGTCCCAGTCTTAAATCTGACCCTCAATAGTGCAGGTGTAGGATGTTCCCTGAATAATTGTTTTAGACACAGAGGGCTTGTGGGTTTTGTAATTGACATCTGTCCTGTTGCAAAGAGGGTGTTCTGCTCTCACTCTTTGAGAAAATCCTTTCCTTGAACGAGGTTTATATAAAAGAGGTTCTTTGTTAAAATATGCTTGCTCTGATTTACAGCACCACACAGCTCACACACAATCATAACCTCACTTTCTTCTGCCAGTGGAAGACATATGATAGTAACCAGACGTGTATATTAAAGGGAGGGAATTACCTTAGTGTTGGTATCTCTGTTTCTTGCATGCTGAGTAACTTAACAGTGGAGATGAATGGCAGAGCTAGTGCAAAAATAGTGCACTAATTTATCCTTGAAATCTAGCAGGCACACTGAGATTCCTCAGAAATATTCCTCCATTGTTTAGAGCTGGAATTAGTCCTGTTGTGATGATAGCTCAGGGGTGGAGAGCAAGAGCTCTTAAGTTTCAGGCAGAACAAAAAAGTTGATGGATTTAATTCCTTCAGTGTGTTTGGTTTGAATAACTTCCATTTGGGCTACTCATTTTAAAACCCATCTCCCTTTTAGAACCTGATTTTGAAACCCATTAGCTGCAGTAAACTTTGGAAGAGATTGCCAGAGTAAATATGCAAGGAATGCTGCTTGCCAAGCAGTGAGTATAATGAGGTTTGGTGTGATAGCTGGGAACTGGTCCATTGCTTTATGGGAGCTGCATCTCGTGTTAGAAGCTCTCTCCAGTGTTTCTTATTGACAAATAAGGGTTTTATTTTGGTTTTCTTAAAATGTTAAATGAGTACGAGAATGATGTTGCTAAGGATCATGGAGGAAATTTTAGCAAACTTGCTGGTTTAGTAAATAGGATAAAGGATTTCAACTTCTAGAATGCAATATGAATTTTAGTTTTAAAGTGAAAATCCTGAGGACTTCTGTGTCAACAGCAGAGTATGAATAAATCTTCTTGAGAAAGCTGATCTGCCAATTAAGCTTTGAGAACCAGTTGCTATTTCTTCTCTGTGATTGTTTTTGCAATTTGTAGGGCTCTGGTTATGTAATAAAACCACTATTAACCCAATTTGATAAAACTTTTCAAATGTTAAAATGATTGCTGGAAAATAACTGTCTCTGAAATTTGTACCACACACTACTTACTTTGTTCCTGACATTTGCTCCATCATGTCTTATGGGTACTCCTTATAGAAAATGATATTACCCTCACCAGTTAGCAGTAAAAAGTAATGTATTCCTTGTCTGGGACATGCACTAGATGATTAAAAGAGAGACCTTTGGAGGCTGAATTCAGTGATGCTTTAGCCTTTTTTACTTCTGATGCTCTCTGTGTCTCTGAGACATTATCTCATTTCTCCATTTCTGTTATTGCGTAGTGTTTTTTATCTGTAGTATCTGGCTTTGAGACTTTTTGAGAGTTGGTGACAGTTTATTTTGACAGCTTTGGAGAAGAAAGATAAAAGTGTCTGAACCACCTGGAACTTTCCACTGCCCCCTGCCACTGCTGAACTTTGCATTAGGCCCTGGAAGGGACCTGTGTGGGACCACTGCCCTTGTTCCTGAATTGTGCAAGGCAGGATAAAATCCTGGCACTGTAAGGAGTCTGTGCCACTTTGGCTTGTGTTGTCTCAGCAAGGTCTTGGAAGCTGTGCTGCCCTTAACTGTGAAGGCAGGTGACTGTTGTACGTTGTGGTGAGGAGCCAGGCTGGAAAAATGTCTTGTCTGACTGCAAGGGGTAGTAAATGCAGGGAGTGAAGGGGTGGGAGAGAGGCTATGGGAATATTGAGCCAACTCAGAGCTGTTGATTTTGAGTGGGTATTTGAACTTCAGGGTGATGTGGTTTTTCATTAAAGTCTCATCTGATTCCTGCATAATCTCAGGTAGCTTGTAGCTATTTCTGTTTCTGAGACATAGATAAGCACATTGCTCTGCATACACAAAGGTATTACTCTATCTTGCAGTTCACTCTTGCATAGAGGAGAGCTGCTCATGTTTCCTGTTTTTCTGTAGCCTTTCTGGTGAAAAAGGGTGATTTTTGTTTTGGTTTTGTTTGCTTTTTTAAAATTTTTTCCCTTTCTCCCCTCCTCACCTTGGTGGAATCCGCTTCCCTTCTACCTTGAATTATTCTACAGAGGTGCCTTGACTTCAGATCCTGGTGCCAAGAGTATGACTGGGATGCTGCAGGCTGTCACTAGTATCTCATTTCTATGACATTGGCACCTTGCTGAAGAGGCAGGTCTTGCTGATTGAGAACTGCTGTTCTGGTTCATCTGCCTGCCAGTGCAGTGTCCCTCCATCCAGGATCTTTTTTTTGACTGCAGCAATAACTCGAGATCTGCCTGCCATCTGGATGGCACTTCCCACAATATAACCTAGTGTTGATTTTTATGTTGGTTTATTGTGTAATACTGTAAATACATATGGCTGTGTATAACTTTTGCCTAACTGCTGGAGCTATAGCAGTGAGCACAGGGCTTTGTGATGCTGAGCAGACTTTTAGCTCTGTACCTAATTTGCTCTGTGAACTAAGGTGCAGGGTGCTTGCTCTCTCTGAATGTAATTTTTTTTGGCCTGATTTGAAAACTCTTAAATCAGTGTAATTTTTTTTTAAGTCTCTAAATACATTTTGAAAAAGGGGCTCTCTGACAGCATTCCTTGTATGCTGCCTATCTTCATGTTGATGAGAAGTCTTTAGATGTAGCTGCACAGTATGTTCATGGTATGCTCAGAAATTCCACATGTGCCCTGCAGCACCAGAGAGAGATTTGTATATCCTAATGCAGCTGCAGATCAGGGCTCTAGCTAAGATCTTTAACACTAAGATGGGAGTGTTTCATCCCAGCAGGGGTGACAGATTTATTATTGGCAGTGTGATCAGTCACACTGATGACAGAGGCTCTCCAGAGCTGGCAGAGGGCATGGGTCACTGCATGTTTTACTGCAAGACACACATAAAAGCCAAAATGCTTGTGTTGTCATAAAAGCTGTCTGTTGAACTTTCTTGTTTTTCTCTTGTGCTAGGTTACAGCCCAGAACACTTGGGAAACATGTGGCTCTCATTAAATGTTTCTCAATAGCTCAACAAGGCTCCCTGACTGGTGGAGGTCTGCGGTAACAAACAGCAGTTGCCAAATCGCTGGTGGCTGACAGAGCCAAAGTGCTGGCAGGCTGGCAGCCAGCTCACCTATCACAGTCCTCTGCACTGCCAGCCTTGGAGACGTGGAGATGTCATTTGCTCCCCATTACTTTGAGATGTTGCTTTTGTTTCCTCGTGTCTTGGTGTCCAGCACGGGAATGGTGTCAGATGTTAGCAGCAACAGGGAAATCACGAAGGGTGCAGGAGGTCCATTCGTGCCTGGTTATGCAACCATGGGGATGAGTGCATGATTTTTAGAAGAAAATGGTGTCTGATCCTTCAAGGACACTTGGTTGTCCTTCATTTTAATGTGAAACATATGGCTGTAGTTTGAAACTGCGGACAACGACTCAAGTCAGAAACACAGAACTCTGATGGTGGCTTTGATCTCTGGTGGCAAATAAAAATCTCCACCAGCCCCTTTAAATCTTTCATTGTATGCTGTTTTCAAGTAGCTTTGTCATTGGTCGCTATAGCTGAATTGATTACTGGCAATTTGAATATATTTGAATGGAGACTGAAATGACACCCATTCAGTACTTTAATTTTAATTTCACTTTGATTAATTTTCCCCGTGACCTTCTTCCCTCCCCCACCTTTATTATTTTGAATGCTGCTTAAGCAACAGGGGTCTTGGGAGTAAGATGGATTTATCATATTGTGTCCTGTATGGAACATTATCTAATTTTTAAACAGAGTCATTGCTAAGTGGCTGTTCTTGGTCAGTGAGAGCTTTGACTTACAAAAAGTATTTTAACAGTAAAAGATGCAGCTAGGCACTATTTTAAAGAAAAGACAAGTCCTGTGACAATTTGGTCTATAGAACACATAGGTTTCTGACTTTCCCACCTTGTTTGTAGCTGTAGAGCAGGGAAGAGAAACAAACTATGCTGACCTTTCAACTCTGTTTTTCAAGTGAAATATTGACATTTGCGGAAAATGCAAATAGGAGCATTCACACTTTGGTACTTAATGAAAGCAGTATTTGACACTCTGCTATATTTGTAAAGCTTGAGTTAACCTCAAAAGTCAAAGCTGCATTATGTGTGCAACTTTAAAAAGAACCTTTTATCACAGAAATTTGGGGTGGACATTGTTTCCTGGAGTACTTGAAAGGTTACTCGAATGTCCTAAATTGAATATGGAAGAATTAGGTTGTAATATGGTTCCTTTTAAAAAATCCTTAGAAATTTAAAACTAGGTTTCCATTCTAAAAATAAGAATTAAGTAGAGATACCTGATGTTGCTTTAAGGAAATAACTGCTTTTTACTGGTCTTATGGTGGAGACCTTGTTTGTTTGTGTTTTAGTACAAGCTTGGGGGGAAGCAATAACAAATGCCTCTGTCATGGCTTCAGTCCAACAAGATATATGAAATCAACATTAAAAGCCAGAACATCAGTGGCTGTCTCTGGTGCACTGTTCTGTTCTCTGAGGAAACGGGTTTCTTCCCACACAGGGAAGATGAATTAGTTGTGTGAGGAAATGGGTTTCTAGGATATTTTTCTGCAGTCAGCAAAGTGAAGTGAGATGATAGCATTCAACTTATTTTGCTGTATATAAGGTTTTGAGGTATCTAGACCTTGAAATACTCAACATCCAAATAAGCTTGCAAGAAACTGGTTTGTATTTTTCAGGCTCTGTTAAGGCGTGTGGGGGGAAATCAGAGCCACATCATGTAAAATATCTTCAGCAGGGACAAATATTTCCTTGTAATATAATCAGAGCACTTCATGCACAATGACTGCAGCAGGATGTAATCTGCAAAAGTATCTTGTACTGCTCCTTGTCTGTAGGTCTCTTAATAAATTGTTTGCTTGGATCACAAAATCCTGCCCCTGAAGTGCCAGTGGTGTGGTTAGGGATTTTCTGTAATTCTGAGATGTCTGAGATGTTGGACCTAATTACAGAAAAATCTCCATTGTAAATATCTTGTTTGCACCTTTGCATAACTGATGATGCTTAGTAAAAAAAAAAAAAAAAATTCCTTTTTTTCCTGCATATGTTGACAGAAGATTCTTAACCTACCTTTAGGTATGTTTATTGCTGTCCTGGTTTCAGCTAGGGTAGAGCTAATAATTTCTTCTCAGTAGCTGTTACAGTGCTGTGCTGTGGATTTGGAATGAGAATGGTGTTGGTAACACACAGGGATGTTTTGGCTTTTTGCTCAGTCGTGTTTATCCTAAGTCAAGGACTTTTTTCCTTTGCATGGGTGAGGAGGTTTGCAAGAGAAGCTGTGAGGGAGCACAGCTGGGACAGGTGACCTGAACTGGATGTTCAACACCATAGAATGCCATGCCCAGTATATAAACTGTAGGGTTTCAGCAGAAGGGGAGCTCAGCTGGGTTCAGGAAGGGAGGTTGAGCAAGCAGTCTCTCAGAGGACCCTTCTCTTGTGGGGTTGCTGAGGGCTGAAGAACAATGGGAACTGATTGCTACCACAACAGCACACAGCTGGAGAATCACACCAAGCAAGGCTCCGTGGTTCCTATCCTTATGGAGATTGGTCATCTGGAGAGCTAAGGAGTGATAGCAGGGCCTGCTCACACTTTAACAGCCCCATATGACAGGTGCAACAATCTAATGGAGAGTGGAGTCTGAAAGACTTACTGTGGCCTGAATGAAGTCACGCTTCCGTGTAGGATGTAGAATCATGGAATGGGTAGGAATGGAATGTTGGTCTTAGAAAATGGTCTGTGATGCACCTCACAGGGGAGCAAGGCTAAAGCTGCATGGATGTTGTCACAGAATCAGTCTGGCCACTTTGCAAACTGGCTCAAAGTCTCCTTAGCGTTTGTAGGCATTAGAGGATAGATATTATCCATGGCATGTGCTCCTATAATTCTGTGTGTTCAACAGAAAAATATCACTTGGTGGCTATGCTGTATAATGTGTGCCTCATGCTGTCAGCAGGGCTTGCAGATATATTTATAATGCAAGGGCAATCAGAGGAGTCACCCACACAACTGAAATGTTTTCAAGAGATAAAGGCTATTAAACTGCTTGAAAAGACCAGTTGGGTCTCTAGAGGGTGAAAAGCCATTTTTGACTTTACAGAAGTTTTACTTGCTGATTTTACAAAGGAAGTGCTAGCAGAAGAAAAAGATAAATCTATAATGGAATTACTTTCTGCTCTACAAAATGTGCCTGGAAGCAAGATCCACAGAAGTTGCATGCCCCTTAAAAAGGAAGTGGGAACCAGAGGGTAAAGCATGCTTTCTTTTCTTCCCCAATGGCTGGATTTTGTGGAATCCTACTCCTCACATCCGTATTGTTCAGCATTCCCTTGCCTGGCAGTGGGGCTATCCCACAATATGTGAGGGTGATTACATCTGTGATTGAGGGGGAGGGCGAATACTGTACTGAACAGACTATAACTTTTGCATCAGAGTGTTGTAAATGTACTACTCTAACTTTCTCTTGTAGTAGCATAAACTTACAGCAGTTTCCAGCATTCTTATTTTGGGATAGTAATACCAATGGCTATGAACTGGAAAGCTTTTTCAGTAAAATGTTATTTTGCAGTAGTTGGACTGATTCCATCAGTGCAAAATGACTACCTTGTTTAAACATTGCTTATTTTTTATCTGAAGGAAAATATTGCAGTTTATTTACTCTTTCTAAGATAGTATATTTATTTAAACATATTGATGCTTTTCTGAAAGGGCTATTTCTTATATCCTTTGCAATCCTTTTGCTTCATTCCTGTGATGGTTCTTATTGAAGAGAAAAGACTCCTGTGTGCCTTTTCTGGCACAGTGGTTAGATGGGTGCACCTAACAGGGCAATGGAAGTGTTTGTTCAGGAAATATCCTTGTTGCTCAATAAATTGGCCAGAACAATACTTGCTTTTGTATTAATTCCCTGATGATGCTGCTAACCAATGTAAACAGAATTCTGTTTAGCAAGTGAGAGATGTGAGGAGCTTGTTGAATTTTTTGATGTTCTCTCTCTGCTCTGACTTCTAAACTGGAGTTGTTGACGTGAGGGTAGAACTGAGGTATGTGAGGTGTCTCCAGTTGGTGACTTGGGGTGTGCCTATGAGGATTGTTACTCTGACCAAGCCTCTGAAAAGGAAAATACTCTGAAACAGTGCATTATGGTTTTTACACTGTCTTGTAGATGCTTACTTAAAGGTTACAGACATTGTCCTCAAGTTTGATCATCTGTTAACTTCATTCCCATTTCAAAACTGGCTGACATGTTCTCTGTATAAGTTTACATGTAGTTATGGCCAACTGGAGTTGCTGAGAGGCTCCTGGGTATGGAGATGAAGAATGTACTACACTGTCTGGCTAATCCAGAATATGAAATGGGGTGGCTTTTGACTACCATGGCAAGGACATTACTGGTTCAGCAGATTCCTTAAATCTGACTTCTCCTGCAGGCAGGAGCAAAGGGATCAGAGCTGTAATTAGAATCACTTCCTCTCCCTTGCAGCAGGCTGCCTTGAGCCATAGCTCTGTAGCAGAGGCTTTATGCCTTTAGTGTCTGTTGCTCTCACAGAGGGGGTTAGGATGTGTGGCACGAACCACTGCACGAGTCTTGTGAAGTTGTTTTCGAGCTGTGAGAGCACAGGATAAGAAGAGCTGTCCTGAGCTATGAGAGCAGCTTCCTGCTGCGTTCCATCAGCATCATAAAAAGTGGCAGTGTGCTTCAGTCTCCTATTCTTGCACTGCTTGCTCCTTCTCAAAAAGGCATCAGCCTTGGGCTCCCTTCAGGTAGCCTCCATGAGGGGATAAAAGCAGGGCTTCTCAGCTTGTTTTGCTGTGTGCTTTTCCCGCTTGCCCACCCTGTCTCCCTGGTTGGTTGGTGTTTTCTTCTCCACTGAACCTTTAGACTGATAGTTGATTTTATCTTGCAGACAAAACTGAAGGAATTTTTTTCACTATTTCTCTTTTTTCTATGTGCCTCAATTTCCATGTATTGGTATATATTCAAATCCAGTAATTCAGGAGGCAAACAGCCAGGGAAATGAGTCTGGGATGTTTTGTGAGGCTATTTCTTAGAGTACCCAAGAGGCCTGTTATCACAGGAGTGAGTAGGACATACCTTGTTTGTTGCATTAACATTGTTTTACTGGAACTGTTCATGTTTGTGCATTCAGGTAATGAAATCCAGGAAAACATCATCACTTCTCCGGTCAGGGAGAATAAGAGAAAAATCTCTGTCTGCAGCTAAAGTCCTTCTTGACCTCACATGGTGAGAAATGACTGGACACATTGCTCTTGAAAGGAAAGATGTTACTGGAGTCATACTAATGAATTGAGATGTATGAGTTCAGTTCTTCTGCCATAAATTTCTGTGATCATGAGTAAGGTTCCTAGTCTCCTGAAAACCTATAAATGAGGTAAACAGTTCTTTCCTCCCAGCCTCAACTGTTTAAATTGTGATGTCTTTGAGGCAAGAACAATGCACATTGTGTAAATGCACAGGAGGTGAAAGGGCCCAAGCTGTCCTGTCCTCTCTGCTGCCTTCTGCTAACTGCTTTGTGGTAAGTACAGCAGCGTGGATGTGGGAGAGACTGGAAGAAGCAGCTAGGTGGAATGACATTTTTGAGGTCACTGAAGACATATTTATATAGAGGGGCATTTTTGAATGTCTTCAAAAATTTAGATTCTGAGAGATTTAGGTGTAAGGAAGCATTTTTTCCCTCATGAATTCAAGCTATGCCTTTATTCACATGCTTTTTAAAAGTAAGAGAAATTATAAACATTATAAAAGCAGAAAGGAGAGCTGAGGGGTTCATAGAGGAGGCAGGGAGGATGCCAGGCTTTACTTTGGGGAAAATGAGGAGAGTGTTTTTTGTCTACTTTTACTGAAGGCACTTCATGTGGATTGGTGTTAGCGAAGGCTTTACTCTGTGTGCGTCACAGCTTTGTAAATGCTGGCAAGTAACACTTGCAGACTGCTGGACTCTGTACAGAGTGCTGATCTATAGATGGTTTTTCTGTAAAGGACACCTCCAATGCTAGCTGTATTTGAAGGCGTAGAAAATAGGTTTGAAAAGCTACACACAGCAGCTGTCATAATTTACTGTAATATCCTGCTGTTTAGGATAACTAATGAGTGCGTCAGTTCCTTGGATATGTTGAGCCAGATCATTAATCAATATCAACTGACCTTGCTTCATGGAACTGGGGGGACTTCATACCAGTTGATACGCATCGCCTGCGTTGGGAGATTAATGTCTGGAAAGGAGGTGATGTAAAACTGCTGGCTGGATTTGTGTTCCTTGGAGATGAAATCCTGTACCTGGCTTAGTGTTGGGAATATTTCAGTATTGGCATGTCATGGAAAGCATGAACCAGTTACAAGAAAAAAACTTGTATTTCTAAGTTTGGGTGTTGTTTCTTAAGCATCTCTCCTGCTCTGTAGAGCATGAGCAACTTGGATCATTTAATACTTCACAACCTGTCCTGTAATGAGGAATTATTTCCAGATAGGTCCAAAATTTGCTTGACTTCCTGTGGCTGACTTTTGGCTTTTGTTCCCATCCAGCTGTGAGGTATCATCCTTCTGCTTTATCCTCCCGTGAACTGCCTAATGTTAAAGCAGATCAGAAGTGAGAGGATGTTATCTTCATAGCAGGAGTTTACTTATATCTTAAGTGATACAAGGTTTTGATACAGCCACAGCATATTTCTTTAGTGTAGTCTCAGTGTAGATAGCAACAGCAGCATTTCTTATAGTTGCAAATTAAGTCTATGTTTTTAGTAGAGCAATGCATTGTAGAGTAATAGTGGATGGGCATCAGCCAAGCATTGAGTGCAGCACTAGCTGTACAAAGGGAATAACAACATGCATGTGTGAAGTATAAACTAGAGAGTAGTTTTAGACTGTGCCAGGCTGAAGGTGAGTCAAAAGAGCAAAGGCAGATGGCAGAAGCTGCTGGGGAGAGGCAAAGGTAGGACATCATCATTGTTAGTGACTTGTGGGCCTGGTGTGATTCTAGCAAGAAGTATGCTGGTTGGCCATAATGCTGTAAGACTACTGGTGGCCAGTGAACAGCTGTTATCCCTGCAAGTTTAATCTCCACCTGTAGCATTTAATTGACATTGCCAGCTTTTTTGTGATTGTAGCAAACCACAAGACAGAAGGACAACCAAAGGAAAATACTTTAAATTTCTGTTTTCTTGGGTGGGGTGAATGCTTCTTTGTCTTCTGTGAATTTCTGAAGCTCCATGTTTGGCTCTCTGTCCCATCATAGACTTGTGTGGAGCTCTGCTTTTTTTTAATGCATATTTTTATGTATATATGATATATATATATGAATATGAGATATATATATGATATATATATGTTATATACATATATATGTGTGTATATATGATATATATATGTTATATACATATATATGTGTGTATATATGATATATATATGTTATATACATATATATGTGTGTATATATGATATATATATGTTATATACATATATATGTGTGTGTATATATGATATATATATATGTTATATACATATATATGTGTGTGTATATATGATATATATATGTTATATACATATATATGTGTGTGTATATATGATATATATATATGTTATATACATATATATGTGTGTGTATATATGATATATATATATGTTATATACATCTATATGTGTGTATATGTTTTCCCTATTTCCCACCATTTTTTGAAGTATATGCAAGCAGTTACTTATATGCTGTACTGGCCAGTCTGCCTCAAAAAACCCCAGAAATTTCCTGAGGTAAATGTAGTAAAGAGGTATTGTGATAGATGGAATTGAAGGTCAGATCTTGGTTGCAGGATGGACCAATAAGTTGAAGTGTTGCCTCTATAATGTGTGAGAACTGAGGGGCAGAAAAGTGAAGACTCGAGCCCTGTTGGTAACTGCTTTGCCTGTGTAATAGGGATCAGGTCGGGAGGTAAAGAACTGCATCTGCTGTCAAGTTTCTTTAACTAAGATGGTGCAATGTGGTATTGCTGTAACTGATTCAGCACAAAACTTTTGAAAACCATTAAATAATTTAAAGTTGTTGATTCCGAACCCAGGTAGGGTCTCCTGACAGAGTGTAAAATATTCCAATGTGTTTGCAGTAGTTTATGCCAGCCTATATTTCTACAGCAGAACTTAAAGTAAGCACAGAAAGCAATGTTGATTTTTGATGAGGTGCATTTGGTTTTCCTGAGGCCTCGTGGTGGTAAGGATCCCATTTAATCTGTGTCTTGAATTCTTCTCCAGAGGGAAGATGTTTGGGGTACCAGCAATATGTATAGTTTTTTAATATCTGTGGTATAAAATCTTAGTACCTAGGTATTGATTTAGATGCTTTCCAAACTGTGCAGGTAAGTGTGGGTAATAAACTGTAATTGATCCTGTCTGAAGGTGATAATTTGACTCCTGTGTAGATCACAAATTTTCAATGTGTTCTGTGCAGCTTTTCTTTAATCAGTCTCTCATCTTGTCACCGGTTCTGACAGTGGTGTGTTTGGGAGAGTTTCTCTTTGGACAAAGTGAGTGCTGCTGTCCTGGCTCGGAGAGACCTGCACTGTGCTGTGCTTCCCCTGCTGAGTGGGTCACATCCAGTGCTCGCACTGTTGCCAAAGCCCAGCGCTCTGAAATTGCTGCACAGCAGCTCCTCATTGTCCAGGAGTGCCTGCCTGGCTGGGCCCGGCCAGCGGTGTTATTTCTAATGCCTGGGCTGACGGGCTCGCAGTGCTGCTCTGCCAGCACGGGGGCCTGGGGCACAGCCAGCTTCTCGGTGGCCAGATGGAAGAGCAGAGCAGAGGGAGTGCTGCAACCCGAGATGGAAAACTCACTCGGATTGTGTGTTTTGGATGGTTGGTTTAGGAGAGTGAAAGATCAAAACGTGCTTTGAAACGACGAAATGTGTTTGTGGTAACTTAAAGTTACCGCAAAAGGCAAGGGTAGGAGAGATGTGTCTTCTCCCTGGAAGTACCGTGGTAAAATCTGGATGATGTAATTTACTCTTTTGGAGATTTTTTGGGACGAAAATGTGTCTTGGTGTATCCACAGCAACAAAATTAAGGTAGCAGTTGTTTTAAATCACTAGCTTAAAAGAATAAGCTGAAAAGCTTTAAAAATTGCCTTCCCCCTCCAACAAGTGAATATTTTGCAGATATTACAGTATTAGAAAACTCAGAAAAACTCAGAACTCCTCAAGTACTTTACTCATTGGTTGTGGTAGGAAATTAATTGATGTATGAACTGTTGTTGTTAGCACCAAAATTTCCTTTGCCTTCATTGGCTGATTCTCCTGTCTACCTGGCTCCTGCACAGGTGCTTCTAAATGTTTGCTCAGGACATGTCTGTGGGAGGGCATTTACCTCTTGCTCTCTGTGGAGCTGAGTGCTCACTGGGAGCATGGTGGCACTTGGTTCAGCTCCCAGCTGTGCAGCAGACTCCTTGAGAAGGTCACTTCTGTCTTCCTGCACTATGTCAAGTGTTGTGGATGATCTGAGAACAGCTTGAATGTTGCTGTGAGTCACTGTCATGCCAGAAACACCTCTGAAAGAGCATAGTGTGACCCCAGACCTAGCTAGTAAACTATCAGTCAGCTCAGGCAATGCTGCTCCACCCTTCCTTAGAGGGAGCTTGGAGAATGAGGAGGATCCTGCACTTGCTGGTTTTGCCATCCTTGTGGGGCCATCCTCAGGGCCATACCCATAACAGCATGGGAAGAATAGTCCTTATGCTTATAAGGAGGACAGAGGGACAAATGTGTGTAATACTGGGATACTCTAAGAGATGTATCAGCTATTTGGGAATTGGAATATTTCCTTTAGAAAATACCTTTGATCTCTGTTTAAAGGCTTACAGTTGGCTATTTTCACTGGGAATATATTTTAGAAGCTAAGTACCTGTCATGTTTTAGAAACACCCTATGTTCCCCAAAGCCCAGGAACAGTTTTAAGCATCACTGGATGAGTATTGCAATCAATGCATTTAAACAGTGCTGTGTCTATATTTGTTTGTGTGTATAATCATAATCACAGATATGCAATTAAACCTATTCTCTGAAAAGAAACCTCTTCAATGGTGAATTGGAAATAATGACAAATCAGGTTGAGATTTAAACTTTCCCTAACCCTTTAATAGCATCTAAATTAAGAAATATTTGCTAGTGCAGATTTGGCTAGGGCTTTAAAGGAAAATGAAAGTGCTCGAACCACAGGAAATCAATGGCCTAATCGTCTGGAAAAAGAGTTCATTGCAGTGCCAGGATAACCTGTGAGAGCAATAGCCTATTCTGCAGTTGTAGGGAGAATATTTGTCATTGAAGTTCTACAGCAGAAGCAGTTTCATGACAGGTAACCTGGGAGGTTGTGAGACTGATTGGGAGTGAAGGATGTCATATATAGCTTGTGTCAGAGAGGGATTCAAAAAAGATTAAATGAAGGATGATGAGATACTCTCTTTATTTTGGTAGGAGCAGTCACATTTCCTTACTTTCTTTTATTATAGATAATATTCTTTTAGGAACAATTTAAAATGCAATTTTAAACCTGCTTTTTTCTCTTGTTGAGGTGTAGACACCCAGGTAGCAGGATGTGCAGCTGTGGTGGGAGCTGCAGGTTGTGCTCTGGGTGGGATACATGGTGGGAGCCACAGGCAAGGGGCTGTGACCTGGTGCTGGTCGTTTGCACAGCCGCCCACTGTGAAGGGGCTTTGGTCCCAGCAGTGAAAGTCTGGGGTGGTGTGTGTGTGACTGTGACAGTGGCTTCTGGATGGCAGGACAGGAAGGTTCCCTTAACAACAGTTTTCTTCCAGGGACAGTAAAAGTTAAGGGAATAAAAAAATCACAGTCAAACAAAAGAAGAAAGAAGGAAAGAAACAAAACCACCCTACCTTAACTTTAATAAAATACAAATCCACATCTAAAATGGGAAAAAATGAAACTTATGCAATAAATGATACATTTATTCATCTTCTTAGTTTAATGAATGGTGTTGTATCTTCCTTAACAGATTTGCACCCTGACCTTTAGTGTATGGGATATTTTAATCTAAACACCTGTATGTTTTATAGTTAGTAATGAGGGAGAATCAGCACTTTTTTTAGGGATATCAGCTAAAACTGGAAACCAAGTTTAAAGCTGCAGACGCTAATTATGGTTTCATGTTTTGAACTTTGAGTTCAATAATTTTGACTTAATTATGAATTTCGAAAGTATTACTATTGTGACCTACACTAATAATTTATCTTAATTATGAATGAACAGTCAGCATTAGGAAGCCTTTCCTTTTTGACAGATAGAGAAGGGTGTCATGGGAGCTGCTCTTGTGCTCTCTGGTGAGATGTAGCATGTCCTCCAGAGATCTTCTTGGGATCTAGAAACACTAGTTACAAAGGCAGACATTGAAAGTTATATGACAATGAAGAAAAGCAGTGATTGATGCAAGGGACCTTCAGGGGTTGACTGTATTTCCTCCTTTGTTTACCTGATTTGAGAAGTAATTGCCCTGGACTGCACTGGGACAACTCTCATCCTGCCCAAGGGATGGGTTGTTTGTGTTGCTGATTGTATCTAGAATGGCCAGGGTATGGAAGAATGTAAAGCTTCATCTTTTTGCTCTGTATTTGGGAATAAAAGTCATAAAAAATGAAAGCTGCTCTGCATGAGGAGAACAGAGTTTATTACTCGTTAGGCTGAGACTTGGGAACAGCCAAAGCAGGACTACAGATCTTGCAGCTATCAGTGCTAAGTGCTGAGCACAAATGACTTTGCAAGCAGAAACACAGGATGCAAATATTTGACAAAGCCTTTTTCAAGCTCACAGGAGGGATGCAGAGTGCAAGTGGATGTTTGGAGCAGAGTGCCTGAGTGACAATCTCCTGTTTGCACTAACTCTGATAGAAGTTACACGTGCTCATCAGTTTAAGAGCTGATATGTAAATAGGCTGTAGTTCCATATCCTGGACTATGTCAAGAATAACTCCAGAAAGTGATATCAATCCAGTGGTTTCCAGAGACAAGAGTGAACTGATGTTGCAGGAATACGGTTGTCAGGGTTAATGCTGATCTAAGAAGGATAAGAATAGCATATAGTTCAGGAAATCCTAAAATAGGAATGGGAAGGGAATAACTATTTATATATTCCCCCATGTTTTATATATATAATATACATAAGATACCAGCTGGAGATAGCTTATCTGGCAGATTTGCTGGGGCTTGAGTACATGGTGATGGCTATGGGCATGGCAGGAGAGTAGTCTTTCCTGACAGTGTGAACATGTCTTGCATCAAGCAATAGAAATTGAAGGAAGAGATTTCAAATGATTGCAAGTTGTTACCTGGAGTTTTGTTTGAGAGGGGACCATGTGGGCAAAAAATACAATGTTACCTTAATTAAAAAACCATAAAAAAGCAGGGATGGGTAGGAGATTGGTGGGTGATGGTACAGAGAAGAATCTTGCTGACATTTCTTTTTGGTAGTTTTCCTCTTAAAAACAAGAGCAAGCAGTACTCATGTCTGCTTTAAAATGTATTTTCCACAGCCTCTTGTGTTTAGTAGGACTTCAGAGAATAGCTTTTTTGTTTTGTTTTGTTACAGGCTGTGTGTCCCAGTACAAGAGTTCAGTCAGTCAGTAAATTTCCTGAATTAGTTGCAGTAGTTGAAAGCAGAGCAGGGACTGAAAAAGGCCCCTTGTCACTGGGTGAAGGTGACTGTGCCTAATCTGTGTGGTCCTGGAAGTTTCTATGTGTTCTCTTCATGGCAGGGAGGTTGAGTAGTGCTTCACATGTATGTCCTGTGTGCTGTCATGACACAAACTGGAGCATTTTTCTGTTGTCCCTGTTAAAATCTGACCCTGGGTGTCTGTGACTGCTGGCAAAAAGAGGTCACATAGTAAGGCCTCGTGGGAAGACCCACACAGCAAAGCCTTTTTAGGATCAGCATCGAATGCCATTGATGATGTCTCTGTTGATAATGATTCTGTTTCTTAGTATTGCTGCCCGAATGACTGCACTTTGGAATTTATCACAGTTTGGGTGTTGCTTCAGAATAGGAAGGATGAAGCTGTTTTCTGGCTTTAGGGGAAGAAAAAAATTGTTGGTTGAGTTCAGATGAATGAAAACCCAGGCAATATTAGCACATCATGGTACCAAGTGTTTCCTGCCATGTCCACCCTTTGCCTTCAAAAAAACCAATAAGTCTCTCACCTTTGTGCCTTGCAAAATCATGGTGCACATCCTCCTGGAAACTATGATGAAGCACATGGAAAATAGGGAGATGACTGGTGACAACCACCATGGCTTCACTAAGGGCAAATTGTGCCTGAAAAATCTAGTGGCCTTCTATGGAGGTGTTACAGAGGTGGAAGATGAAGGAAGGGTGACTGATGTCATCTCCCTGGACATGTGCAAAGCATTTGGTAGTGTCTCACTCACATAACATCCTTGTCTCTGAAATTGAGAGAAATGAATTTGATGGCTGGGTCACTCAGTGGATAAGGACCAGCTGGAGAGATGGGCCTGTGCAGACCTCATGAAATTCAAGGCCAAGCACAAGGTCCTGCACCTGGGTGGGGGCAGTCCCAAGCACAAATACAGACTGGGCAACAGTGAGTTGAGAGGAACTCTAAGGGGAAGGGCTTGGCAGGGTAGTGGTGAATGGAAAAAAGGATTATGACCCAACAATGTCTGCTAACACCCCAGAAAACCAGATGTATCCTGGGCTGCATCCAAAGCAGCGTGGCCAGCAGGTCAGGGAGGTGCTTCTTCCCTTTGCTCCACTCTACTGAGACTCCACCTGCATCCAGCTCTGGGGCCACCAACACAGAAAGATGTGGACCTGTTGGAATGGCTCCAGAGGAAGGCCACAAAAATGACCAGAGGCCTAGAGCATCTCTCTTTTGAGGACAGGCTGGGGTGTTGGGATTGTTCAGCCTGGAAGATTTTATAGCAGCTTTTCAGTGCTTAGTGGGTGAACAGGGAAGATGAACAGGGAGTGTAGTGATGGAATGAGGTGCAATGGTTTTATACTGGAAGAGGGTAGGTTTCAACTATGTATTTGGAAGAATGATGATGATTAGACAGTGGACCAGCTTGTCCAGAGAACTTATGGCTGCCTCATCCCTGGAGGTGTTCAAGGCCAGCTTGGATGGGATTTTGGGCAGCCTGGTCTAATGGAAGGTGTCTCTGTCCATGGTAGGGGGTTGGATAAGATGATCTTTTAAGGTTCACTCCAGCCCAACCATAGTGTGATGCTGTGAAGTAGCAGCAAGCTCTGAGAAGTACTAGAGCACTGAGAAGGGTTCTGCATCTAGAAACCAAGTTCCTTGACCAGTGTGCAGATAAATACAAGCCCTAAGGAGAACCTCTCCTGTGTTACAGCAGGAACTCACCTTCATCTCTGTATTTGACAGGAGTGCCAGGGGAGGAATGGAAGAATAGGAAGACTGAGTATAGGTATTTCAAAGCAAGAAAATCGGAGAGCAGGACTTTTTTGTCTAACTCAGGGTGTCCAAGTTCCTGGAAAGCTGAGCTATCTGTGACACATTTTTGATCAGACAGTTTGAATTTGACATTAGGACTCAATTCACCTGCTCTTGTTAAGCTGTAGTGTTCCCCCACTAAGAACTTGTGAAGTTAGCTTGAAAAAAAAAGAATCTCCTAAATAGTTGGGAGTTTGTTGGAGTTTTTTAGATGGACTCCAGGTGGTGTGGGACATGCCAGAGGGCCTGGAAGCATTTGACACAAGGCAGGACAGGAGATTGAAAACATGCCTCTGGTCTCTGGAGCAGGATGTCTGGAGTAGCTGGATTTGAGGGGGGTCTTGTACCTCTAATTGGAATTACACTGCAGCTGAGGTTTCTGTTACTAAACTTAAAGCTTAGAGGCCCCATTGTACTCAACAACACATGATTATTAGATATGGATGTCTTGTAAAAGAAGATCCCTGGTCAAAAGAAGAGGCAGAAAAAAACCCCAGCCTGAGAATGAAGGTGGGACACAAGCAGCCAAAATGTTTTGCCTGGGGTTGGTTATACAACAGGTCATTTGTGGAGAGGGAAATGGAGCCCTGGACTCTCTGCTGGTGGTGTCACCACCTTCTTTACTGAAAATTTAGTTGCCTGGGCTCACATGTTGAATGGGTCAAGGAAAATCTGTGCAATGGCTATGATACTTCTCAAAGAGAAGGATTTTGGATGTCTTCTAGACTTGGGGAGTAGATTTAGATGCAGCCTACTGTGGTCATGTTCTCTCATTAGTACAGTGCTGCCTCTTCTGAGGGCAGTGAGTACCTCTGTTTCAGGAGGCAGGGCTGCAGTGTCACCAGCCCTGCCTCATGTGGTTTTATTACCATTGTTCAGTGGGCATGATGAAGAAATGGTGGTACTGGGCTGTACACAACTACCCAGATTTGCTGCAGGCAGTGTTGTGTGCATGCTCCTGCATCTTCTCTGCTTTATCTCTTGAGCTGCTCCTCAGCTCTGTTGAAAGCACGTGTGACTGCAGTGTGGATGCAGACTTCCTCCTGCATTCCTATAGAAAAGATAAGGCGTGCAGTGTGTTCCTGTGCATCTGTGCTTATGTTTCCTGTACTCTCTAGGGATGCAAATGAATGATAAGGCTGGGTCAGGCCAGTGATCTGTCTAACTTGTTTTCTTTTTTGCAGCTGCCAAGAGCACCTGCTTGAACCAGCCAATATCAGTCCACAAAAGTCATGGAGAAAAAAGGAATTGTTTGAATTGTTATTACTAGAGCTTCTAGCTTGTTCTTACTTCATGATTGAATTTGTTTTTATAGGAAGAATCTTTGCTGTTATGAGTCACTCCGGCTTAAAAGCAGGATTTTGCTTTAAGATGCCTTTTGCCTTAAAAGGTGATGTTGCTCCTGGCATTTGTCAAGTTTAGGGAAAAAAAATGAAAAGTCATCAGGCAGCTCATTCTTCTCAAGAAACACTTGAAACTTCGGTAGTTCTTTGTTTTAGAAAAATCAAAATAAAGCAGTGCTAAGTGAATGCATTGCTGATGCCTCTTCAGGGCCAGCTTGATTTATATAACAGTAAAATATCAGACAGTGACACTCCTGCATGTGACAGGGATGTAGCCTGCTTGCTGGTGTGTTAGTTTTCTAGACCATCTGGAAATTAGTGTCATCAAACACCTGAAATAACAAGATTAAAAAACCCAGACAAACAAGAGCAAAAAAGGTCAGAGTTAAACTCTGGCAAGCCAGGCACAGTTGATCTACAGACCTAATGTCTTTCAAGTGGGTAGATAAAATGCAGTCTTGGCTGTGTGTGGTCACTAAGGATGGAAGAGTTCTTTTTTGGAGGTTGGTTTTTTAACCCTACATAGTTTATAGTGGGGATAATTCCACTGTGCTTAATTCTAAAATCTATCTGCAGTTCCAGACTTAATGCTGAGGAAACATATACACTAGCAAAAATCTTGTGGCACAAAACAGTGGTGTAATTCATTATCAGCTATAAAGCTGCCATGGAAAAGGAAGGGATTGTTCTTCTCAAAAGGTTTTGTCTACAGCTCTGAGTTTACTGCTGCTTCTGTAGGTACAGCTGACCTGTTATGCATTGACATATGCATTTGACTGTAGTTATAAACTCACTTGTCGTTATGCAGCATCACTTGGTGAAGTTTTACCTCTCCTAGCAGAAGATGCTTTTTATTTGTGGGTATTTGTTACATAAGCTGCTTCCACAAAACTAAGCTTGTTTCCTTGGCATTTGTCAGCCTCAGAAACTTGAATGTTTAGAAGTATTTACCAATTTCACTTTTCCTTGCTATGACCTTTTCCTTGTAGAGGAAACAGAAACCCACACTCTCTTCTCAATGCTTTCTGTGTATTGTTTCTTGGGACCCACAAAGCTTGTTTCTTGTGCTGCTGGTGGGCTATAAGTCACTCTTCACCTAGACTTTTCTCTGCATGCCCAAAGTGCCTTTTTCTCTTGCTGTTGCATGTTCACTCTCACGTAACTAGTTTGTAAGTGGAGTCAATGATAGTCACCTCGTTTTAATGGTTTTTTATTCTGTATTGAAAATGTGCAAGAAGAGATTTTCTCCAATAAATTAATGCTTTTTTGGTGACCCGAGTTTCACTTTAGTAACAAATGTCACTGAGGTTGAAGAGTGTGTGGGGAAGTACAGAGGTGAGGTGAAGGGGGTTGTGGCACCAGTAATACTGGATTGAACAGTTTGTTCCTGAAGTGACTCCTGATGCCCAGCTGCCTGTTTACTCATGAATCCGTTGTTTTGTCTTGCAGTGGCCATCACACAGAAGGGGCCTGCTGTTACTGCTGTGGGAGGTCAGGAGCTCCTTCCAATTGCATCTTCTCTGTCATCTGCAAAACTCCCAGTTACAGTGAGTTTCTCCTACACACACTCTGTTTTCTCCAGTGAGGATTTGTTAGCTGTAATCTGTGATAAGTATGTGTTTCTCTATTTATACTTTGTCAGTTCACTGGCTACTGCAAAAAGCTTTGATTTATGAATCCCAGGCCAAAAGGATACATCTACTTCTCATCCCCCCAAACCTCATACTCGAAGCTCATAGTTGCAAATTCTTCTGGCCAGCTGCATACCTTGTGAGGGAAATGATCAAAGACTATGTGCTTTGGGTGAGTGTTCTGGTTATTCATCCAATAGCCAAGATGAGAATTGGAAAAAATATTTTGTTCCTGAGAATAGCTTCAGAAAGAAAAACTTATTTAAATAAAAAATGGAAAAAAAATGTATTTCTGAAGCAAAGAAGATGAAACTTGTTCAGAGTGCCAGAGACACATCATACCTGTGTGACATCTAGTTATAGGCATGGCAGGTGAAAAGAGAGGGTGACTCAGTGCTGGAGTGTTCCTGAGTCTGTACCTAGATATACTCTCAAAATGAGATAATGGAATTTTCTCTGCAGTGCAAGAGAGATACCTAATTCAGTGCTGTTTGGAAACCAAATGAAAACTCTTGAAAATCCTCATTCCTCCTTTTAGTCTTCACCTAAAGGAAATGAAGAAAAAGCTTCCCTAATCCTGCCAGCTATCTGTGAATGTCCATGTAAGATACAACTTGCCTGTGATTCTTTTGTCAGTAATTCTCTTCTGCTAATAACTCAGTAAAACAGAGTCAGGTGATTTCAGTATTTTGCATGACAATGATAACAATTGCTTGCAAGGCCATCTCCCAATTTTCAGCCAGTTCAGACAATATTTACCTGGTTGGAAGAGCTGAATTGTCTTCTGAATTGGAAGAGTTGTGTATGTCCTGTGTGGAATCCATCTTCAAGACTAGAAAGGTGGGAGCACATCTATGCATGTGGAAGTGTTTGTTTTGATGAAAACTTGAGGACTAAATGAACAAAAAAATCCCTGTGAGTGCTTAAGGGGCTGTCAGACACTTGTATAGTTCAATGGCATTGAATGTTGACATGGTCTAGATTTTGGGTTATGAGGTTTGAGTGTACAGGAATTAATTGTACTCAGGTAATGGATTCTCCTGAGAACTAATGGCAATAACAAGAGGAACCAATGCCTTAAGAGCAGAATGCTCTCGAATCTTTTGAAAGCTTTTAGAAAATGATTTTGGCACGATGTATATTTCTAGCCTGTGTCAATATTGCAGATGTGTAAATTATACATGACTTACAAAATAAGAGAAGTTGCTTCTAGGGAGCTCTTGTGTTTTGCCTGTAAGGATGGAGCCAGCTTGCAACATATGTAGAGAATATTACCTGTCAGAAATTGAATATTGAGTGAAAGTAATTGTTTTAATCAGGAGTAGTTAAAAGTGAGGCTGAGTTGAAGGAAAAAACAACTGCTCAGCTGGAAGTCTTCTTCCAGTGCTGCAGACAATGCCCTGAGATGCATACATTCTGTATTAGAAATACTGATCAGGGCCATGGTTGCACCTTGCATTACCACTGTTCTTCCTGATAATTGCAACTAAGGTCTCTTAACTCTTTGAATTCTTCTCCTTTCTCTGCACCCAAGTTGAAAATACTTGGTGCTGGTGTATCGGATGAAGGGGAACACTGTTGAAAGGAGCAGCTTCTTGGTTCATGGATAGATGATTGGCAGAATCTACTGGCTGAGGCTAAGACATTCTGGTTTATATCAATTAGTATTCCTGAAAAATCATCTGTAGTGATTGTGCGTGTTTTCTTAAGAGAATTGCTGTAAAGGGATGTCATTGAGGGCAGTCACTGTATGCACAGTCTGAGATATACTGAGCTGAGTGCTGCAGAGGAGCCCAAGACTGTGTTTCTGCTGAGAAACACCCTAGGCTGGTTTCTTTTAAGTGGGTTTTTTTTTGCTTTTAATCAAAAGCAGGATTGTTTCTGCACATGTTGCCTATTTTCTATTTCTCTTGAGTCAGTGTCCATTTCCTTCTCATTCTTTACAGTGCCTTGGGAATCCCTCTTGAAACCAGAGAAGCCACCTCCAGTTAAAATTAGCTGACAACAGCAGAATGAGGTTGCAGATGGGTGATGTCAAAGACCTTTGTGTCCTACAACATTTGGCTACTGCATCCCTAAGAAGGCAGAACTCTGCAGTTGTACCTGCTTGAGCAGGGCTCTGTGCAGAGCGGGTCAGCCCTGGTGCAGTGCTGGATGCAGAGCAGATACTGGTAGCACTGATGATGCATTTGCCTAACCCACATCACCCTGGATCTTTTGCTCTCACGTCATTGTTCTTCTGTTGAGCCATCACACTTTCTGAATGAGCTGCACAAATGAATGCTGGCACATGTCTGTTGGAAGGAGAATGATCTGGTAGCTAACTTAGAGGTCTGCAAGTCCAGTTTCAGCTCTATAATCAGCTTACAGATTACCCCTGAGAATTCAGTAGTATGATTTAATCTCTGTGCCAGTTCCCTGCCTTTTAAAGGACATTTCTCACCTTGGATGGGAACTGAGGGTAAACATAGAGCCAGTGAATGCTCCAGTAGAGTGTTGAAGAATAAGATAATTTGTAACCAGGATGTCTTCCTCTAATGTTTCTGCACAGCCTAAATAGTATCCCTGAAGTCTTTTTAGCAGTCAAGGTGAGAAGATGAGCATTGTGTGTGGATGAGAAATGCAGGGTTGTGTATCATGGCAGTGATGCTGATGTGAGATCCCAGCATCCACTATCCCACTCTGATCTCTTAGTGAAAGTGCTTCCTTGGACCTGGGACACCAGATGCTGGCTTGGGTTCACACTCCTCACCTGGCATTTCAGATGCTACCATGTTCCTCATGTGGCTTTGCCTGCTGTAGCCTCATCTGCTTAACTCCTCTGGCCTGCCTGTTGCATGTTGGCTTTCAGTATTTACTTTAGGGTCATAGTAAAGTCTTTCACTTTACTTTCAAATGTCACCAGGCAAAGTCCTTTTCAGAACCTGACTATTTCATGGCTGTACAGCCTACCTCAGAATAGCTGCCATCCCTGGTGTGTGAATCAATAAGATCTTGATAGGATTGACAGGTATAAAACATTCCCTCTGAACTCTGAGATGAAAGTGAGACATTTCCTTTCTCCTTCCAGAGGGCTCACCTGCTGTAAGAGGAGGGAGGTGGTTTCCTTTTCTAAGATGTAACTCCTATCAGATATGGTAGCAGTGACTGTCACACTCCAGGGCAGCATGATCTGATGCCTCACACTATGGGAAACTGGGAATGAAAGGCAACTCTGCCAAGAGGCTTCTGTCTGCCTTGCTGGGATAGTACACGTGACTCCTATGGCATTGCCTGGAGCTCGCTGGTGATACAGTGGAAGGGAAATAGGGGAAAATTAAGTTTAGGTTCAAATATTCAGATTGCAGGGATACTCCCTGGGGCTGATCGGCTTGCTTGCTAATGGCACAGCACAGGGAACAGAATAAAGAGTTTGTTTGGTTTTGCACTGCAAATACATAAGCCACCCTTGCTTTGGCTTCCAGCCCAGGGTGAAAAGGCTGGCTGATCACCCTGCTCTCCCAATGTTGACAGCTGTTGTTGTCAGGGACAGATGTGACTTGGGTCTAAGATAGGGATAACAGTGTGAGTGCTTTTTACTGGCAAGGTAGATTTTTAGGAGATAATGCAGTTTGTCTGTTGCACAGTTAAAGGGAAATGAGAAAGGCTTTTCTGTTCTCTTGATGGATTTTTCTCATTTTTTTTCATATTGATTCCTCTGATGCCAGGAGATTTGCTCAAATATTCTAGTACTTAATGGTCCTAGATTATGTCTTTGGTTCATCCAGTCTCAAACCATTCCTCATCTTACCAAAACCAGTTACCTTACTAGCATGGAAGCAGGCAGTTCTGGGACACCACTGTTCTGCAGATCTGAGTCTGTGTGTTTGATCTTTATAAAAATGTTTTGGAAAGCTGAACAAGAAAACAGTGTAGGAATTTGGTGGGTAGATAAACTGCATTCCTGTTTCAGGCTGTTTATTCATAGCTTTAACTTTTTTAAGGCAAAAGGAGGCTATTTTTAGCCTGCTTTTTTCCCCTCCATATTAATCAAAATAAATTGCCCTCTCGAAGGAGAGGGTGGAGTTGGAGGAAGGAAGGGTGGAATTGAAACCGTTTCATTAAATCAGTTTTAAATGTCATTAACACACGATTTTGTTTTTACATTACAGTTCTGAGCACAGAAGAGTCTCTTTACACTTTCCAAAGAGGGGAAGCCTTGTGTACAGAGGGGGGTGAGTGAGGGCGTTGGAGACAATGAAGTGGTTATGGAAAGCTTATGACTTTTGCTTGGGGCAAACTGTCAGGAGGGTAATCCAGCTCTCCTGACTCCTGGTATCTGTGTTTTGATGGTTTTATGGTAAACTGCTTCTGAAGCAGAGAGAGCAAGAGCACCTCCAACAGTTTCCTTACTAGGTAAATGTGACTTTGGCTTTAACTTTCATGATTACTGACTTCAGTGGGCTGCAGAAAGGGTGACTGAATGCAGGGCCTGTGGATCAGGTTTGTAGAAAGAAGGGGTAAATACTTCATACTTTGAAACTGAATGACAACCCAGGAGCCGGTGCAGAGCATTGCTGCTCTTTCAATCTCTTGCACTTTGATGTTGATTCTTCAGTACCTGTTAGTTCTTCCTCCCTCTGTTGATAAGAACTGAACGATCTTGACAGTGGAACATCTGTGAAGTTCACCTGTTGTGGTGGAGTGTAGAGCTCCTCATGCTGTCCTGCCTGACTGCACACATAAGTCAAGATTAGATCCTAAATTATCTCTTCTTGCAGTGCTTTACTCCTGTTGTGTGTTCTCCCACACTGTAGGAGAACCAATGAAAAACAGGAGTTATCTTTGTGTCTAAAGAAAATAAAAACTTCCCTGTTCTGGAAGCACACAGGAAACCTGCCCCAAAACATGTAAATCCTTCTCATCCAGTGATAACCTGTTACCAAGTTATTGAACTCTGTGTATAAGCTTAGACCTGGAAAGACAACCTGATTTTCCAAGCCTGAGTCCCAGGGAAGATTCCCTGGGACTGAGGGATCAATATGGGGCAGGAGCCCTTTCTGTAGACTCTTGGGTTCTCTCTTTATCTGCTTTTTTCTCCTCTAAGACTTCTCCCACTTGGAAGCTGCTCCAGATCACAGCTACTTCATACTTGAATTTCTCTGACCTCAAGCCAAGAAGAGTTTGTGGTTGGTTTATCTCATTTTTGCCCCAAGATAATACTATGGTTTAAATGTCTCTTCAGATTTCTTGCAGCTCCCTCTCCTTAAGTGTGTTTGCAGGCAGTGATCCTGTCCTCTATTGTGCTGTGTTTTGTCAACCTAAACAAGTCAGACTTCCTGAGATAGGCCTCTTAGTCTAACCAGCACTTCCATGCACCTGCTTTCAATTCAGTAAATTGTCTTTGAATTTTGCTGTGACCAGAACAACTCACAATAAATGTGTGAGAAAGGGCTGCTTGGACTAATGCTGATTTTAACATCTAACCATGAACTGTGGCTTAAGTGTGATCGTGTGTGTGTGTATATATATATGTGTGTGTATATATATATTTATATATATGTTTGAGCAGAATCCTCTGGTCTTGCTTTGAGGACATCAAGTAATGGTGGCTCTTTCTGTACAAGGATAGTTCTATCAGTGGCTGGTTACTTTGATGTTTAACTAGGTACCTTAATTTGAATATGCTGCCTTCAGTCACTGCATCCTGAAATGCCTTTCCTTGTTAGTTTACAGAGGCTTTTATTATCACAAATCTGATTTTGCTTAGAAGTGCTCTAATACTTGTAGGTTATGTAAAGCAATTAGTAAATTACAGTAATTTGTGTTTCAGAAATCAAACAGTCTTATTCCAAGAAAAAGTCCCCTTTAAGGTGTCTTTTGAGTATCCAAAAATGGCTCTCTATCAGCTTGCATCTCCAGATGACACTAGGCACTGCATCAGCAAGAGTATATGCAAAGAATGAAAATATGGTCCATTATTTATGACCCTCTCTCTGAGACTCCCTGGCTTGTGTGAGAAAAGTGGAACTACTTGGAAATACTTTGTTTCCCCCTGGATTTCTGGCTTCTTTGAAGGTTGTCTTGATCTTTGTGAATAATCTTGGGTTTATACGTTTGATTTCATGCCAGGAAACTAAATCTTTCTGTAATGCGCATTCCTTCAGGCTTTGTATATCATGAAGATTTGAGGGATATCTGCCACTGTTTGTTGTAGTGCTGTTTTCCTTCTGCTGGCACCAAAGAAAAGCAGGATGTGGTTGTGAGCAGGGCACAGCCTGCTGTGCACAACGCCAGGGTTTGTTACCTGGCTGTGCTGCCTGTCCATGAGTGACCTGCACAATCGCTCCCTGGGTCTGCCTTTAAACTGGAGTCAGTGACACTGTGCCTGGCCCTGCTGAGCTTTTGGACTTCCTAAACCCTTCTAAAGACACTCTCTCTCACACCTTAGCCTTTGGGCTTACGGGGATGGCAACACAGGGCTGCTAGTGGAGATTAGCTTGTGGTCCCAAAATCCACCTGATCAAGCAAGACAACGCTGTCACTGTTGGGAACATTCCTTCTTAGGATGCTGGTCAGGGAGGCTGTGGTTTTCTTTTTCATTCTTTGTGCTCTCCCAATATGTGGTTTTTGTTCCACACTGTCTCTTGTAATATACTCTAAATTAGTGGCTTCTAACCTTTTTGGAACAACAAACACAGACTTTCTGGCAGGCTGAGCTCCTTGTTTGTCGTACATCCCTGTTCTCACATTCAGAGTGCAGTAATTTTGCTTATTGGAGAGGCTACAAACATTTATCTTGCTCCTGCAAGCTTCTACTGGGGAACCATTGTGCTGCTCTCAGCATACAGACTGTTTTTCTCTTGCTTCACAGTGCCTTCCTCTAGTCTTGATTAAAGGTGGAGTAATACAAATAGATTTGTCCGAAAATCAATTGGGTGGATATCCCATGCCTTTTATAAAAACCCCAGAACCCCAATGGATATAAGTTGCCTTCTGAATTTAAACTGAAATCCTACCATGAGAAAATTAATTGGTCTTCCCTTGTCTGTTGGAGTTTCAGTCCAGAGCTAAATGATTTTGGCAAAATGCTTCCAGGCACTTAACTTTGATAATCATGATTTCATTTATAATTATTAATAAATCCTTTCACAATGACAAGGTTTTGCCTTTAGAAAATGCCTGTGAGCCACTCCTGCTAGATTACACTGCCAGTATGTGTATATAATTTATCAGATACATATGTTAAGGAGGTAGCTTTAACTTTTTAAGGAGGTGTCTTTAACTGTGTATATCTTCTCTTAGATGACAGTCATCTTTGTTCTCTGGGTATCCTTTACATAATTTAAAAAATATCATAAACTCAGCAATTAAAATAACTTGCCATACTTCCCATTGTCATTGAATTATTTTTCACATATGCAATTATATGTCTTCTACTTTGTCTTTTCAAGTTTTTCTGGAGGGAGAAAGTGCTCTTCTGTTTTTAAAGCTATTCTTTTCCTGCTTTGTTGCAAGTGGTGTTAGTTAATTCTGCATTACTTTTTTAGTCACTTGCTCTAGTCCTTTAAAAGTGCAATTACATAATTCATATAAATTTAGAAAGGGAAAGATGAAGATCTCTGCACATGTCTATTTTTTTTATCCATGGAAGCTAGGACAAATTCAGGTTAGGATTCTGGAAAGTAATGAGCATTCGAAATCGAGGTTAAGATTGGACAGTTTCTCATGTGTGATGAAGATGATGATTCTGGAGTTTGTTTGCCTTCCATTGGGAGAAGTAATCTCTCAGTTTTAAAAAATGACTGATTTTGAGTCATGAAGCAGCTTCCCCATAACCGTGTGGGTTTGTTTTTTTTTTTTTCTCTTGTCAGAGAAGGTCGGTGTCTGGTTTACTTTGAATTGAGAGGTTAGCCCAGCCCTCTGTATTAACTTAGAATGTGGGCAAGCAAACAGCCTCTGCTTTGGAATTTGGTCTGAATAATTTTTTAGGCTGATTTTATTTGTTTGTACCTCAGCAGTGTTGACCAGCCCCAACTGGCAGGTCATGATGTGTAAGCCCTGTGCAACTGCAGGACAAGAAATGGTTCCTGATCAGACAGGCTTCAGCCCATATGGAATAACTGATCACTGCCTTAGTAAGTGCTCCTGTCTGAATAAAGACTTCATCCTAGCTGTGCCCAGCCCTTCCAGATGGAGGGAGCCCAGTTTACCATGAGAGCTGTACTTGGTGCATACACAGTGCAGTTGGTCTATGTAGAGTAGCTGTAATTGTTTCCCAGGTGTGAAACTTGGGAAACATCCTTGCACACAGGCTGCTGCTTTCCCTGTGTAGCACCTGGAGAAAGACAGTGACCAGCACTGAGCTGCTGGTGTCCTGGTGAAGGTGGCAGTCCTGCCTGTGCTTTTCCCAAAGAATGCCTTGCAACTGAACAGAGAGAGGAGCTGTGGGCTGTGTGGATTGTTCTTGCAACCTGCTCCCAGCCATCTGTGTTATGGGACAATTCAGCACCTGTCAGGAGAGTCATAAGGGAATGGCTTAGGGTTCAGCTTCTGTTAGGGGCTCGTCAGTTTGGGCTATATGAGCTCTTCTGCCAGGCCATATATTGGGACGTTTGCAGTCTACATCATTAAGTTCTATTTAAGGACTCATATGCCTTGTTCACTTAAAAAAAAAAAAGAAAAAAACGTTGTTTTAACAGAAATCTGGGGGTTATTATCTTCCCCTCTGCTCTTGGAATCTGCATTTAAACCCAGGATTAGGAACTGATGGACAGCTCTGATGGCATGAATCTAAGGGAGAATAGTGCAAAACTGTCAGTCCTGAATTTTCCTGTGATGCACTTGAGCATCACTAAGACCTATTTGTATCAATCTGTAGGCTCAGGGATAGTGTTGCTTCCACTTGCATTTTCCCTGTATTTAAAAGGCTATGTCTACAACTGTAAGGGCTGCATCTTGATCCATTTTAAATGGTAACACAGATTGCAGAGAAGCCAAAGACTTGTATTTGCATTCTCCAGAGTAAGATTTCCAGTCGTCATAGTGAGAAGTGGATTAATTGCAGCAAGCTCCGTGTGTGTACTTGAATCTCATCTCTACAGTCATTTTGATGCTTTGAGTCCACCATTAGCTTCAGATGCCTATAGCCCAGCTGTCTGCCTCTGACTGAGTTATATGGGCTCTCCTTCCAGACAGGAAAGGAAAAGAGATATTTTAGGAAATAGTTAATCTGACCCTGCTTTAGCCAACTGCTTTAGAAACAGATGAATCCTGTCCTGCAGGTGACTGTTTCTCTCCACCCACTGTAGTGTCAGATATTGATGTCAACATTTGCTGAAATGAATCCAGTTTTAAATTTAACCGATCAGGCATTTTCACTGGAGTGTAGTTCCCAGCTGGCAAACACGTCCTGGTGCCCAGGGAACTGGTTGTGTGCTGTAACTTTCTCTACTTTTATTCTCCAGCTCTTTATCTAGAGAATGAAAATTATTCCATCGTGACAGGAACACTGGCCTTTAGAAAGCTCCTTTTATCTACAGAAATACTTTCTGCGGTATTTTTCCACTTTTGCTTATCCATCTTAGTGCTGGATTAACTTCAGAAAGACCTTGTATGGAACTCTGAGGCACATTTATTTCTTTGACCACTAAATCAGTATTATAGTTTCCTGGGGCCTGGAAAAGAGGGTATTATTATGGAGTTATACTAAGTCCACTCTCCTGAATGCTGAAATTCTGAGGAAAAGATATAAATCTCTCCTGTGCAAGAGAAGAAGCTATATGAAAAAGACTTCAGGTGCCTTATTTTCTTTGTGTTTATGCTTGCTTGCCTTTCTTTTCTACCTTCCTCCCTTTCCTCAGGTGTTGCTATATATTATTTAATCTCCTTTGAGGAAAGTATAGCTTCTTTGTCACTGTGTGGAACACATTAGTATTCAGAAGAGCCTTTTCCTGTGTCAGAGCCAATATTTTGCTTCTTTGTAACCCTAACCTTCTTGGAACTCTCCAGCTAATATTTTTCTTTCCTTCTGTCTTTTATTGACTGTGGTACATTGAGTATTGCTTCCCTCCCCAGTAACTTCTTGGTTTTTGTTCATGACTAATACATCCATTTTCTGAAGGCATGAAACCTATTTACAGAGGAAAGCAAAGCTGGTTGCAGGGGCTTGATGGAAGTGACAATAGGAAGCACAGGCTCCTGAGTCATGTGTTTTGTATAGATGAGGTCCAGCGTGCAGCATAGATACAAGTTCTGTGGCTCCACAGGATCCTACTGGCTGTGTCCTGTCCATCTGGGAAGGATGTGCTTGTTGAGGCTTGCTGGCAAGGGTTTAGGTGAGCAGAGAGGGTGACAAAATGGGATTCCATTCTCCCAGCTCATGCCAGGGGAGAGGAAATCTCAGCTGCTTTCCGTCCGTGTCTCTTCCCCGCCATTCTTTGTCTGCTTGCACTGCAAACTGCATCAAGAAGAAAATTTATTCGTTCAATGCCAATACAAAACACAGCATGTGAGGCTTTGCATCCTGTCTCCTGCCCCCCTTTGTTTTCTTTCCCTCTGTGTTCTAGTGTTATTTTAGGAGACACTGATGGAGTTCCAGTAACTGAAGCTAGTTTTCACATTGCTTTTCTCCCCTTCCCTCCTCTCCTTGCTGTAGTCGTATAGCCTTGACACAATCTCATTGTAGGCATGTTTTAAAAGGCTTGGAATTCTCATGGCATGCAAGAGAGGAGGGATGACTTACCTGCTTTGCAAATATTTATCATCATCATCTTCACATGTTGAAGCTCTCAAATAATTTCTGCCAGGATCCTCTCATCCACAGCAGATTTTTGGAGACAGAACTGACATATATGGGGCATAATAGGTTGTGCAGGAACACCTGGGTAGTTTTCTGGTGTGGAGAGGGGATCTTACCAGCTGCGTTGGTTCTGTTTGGGATCCCTTGAAGTTCTAGGAAGATAATACTTTGGATTGCCAAGGTATTATGGTAGTGAGGGATTAAGAAAAGCTGATTGTGGCTGTAAGGAAAAACACTTTTTTGTTTGTTTGGGAGTATTATTCCAGACAACCCTTCCTTTTGTCAGAGGGAATGTGGTTGTAGCTTCTCTGGTTTCATCTGACATGCTCAGGGCCTGAAATGCAGACCTGTGATTCAGGGTTGAGGACCAGTGTTCTAAGTCTCTGTTCTGGCATCTCACTAGCAGAGTTTTCTTGTTCACAACTGGTCTCTTAAAGGATGCAGCTAACTTGTCACATTTAGGCCACCAAGTCACTGGTTCAGTGAGCCAGTGTTGTTGGTTATTTGCAGTGAAGTTCAAAACACACCTTCAAATAACCTTTATTTTTGAGCAATCCACATTTTGATAACTCTCAGCCTTCTCTAAAATTTGCAGATAATTAGTCTCAGTTTTGCACCTTCCTTTTGGTGCTCCTCTCCCAGCCTTACAAGAATGTTATCCAACCAAAACTGGTAATGGGTCACCCATGAGCTGTTCACAAACTTTTGATTCTCTGCTTTGCAAGTGCTGTAAATTTAGTTCATAGATGACAAATTTGGCCACCTAGGCAAATAAACAAAAACAATCAACATACCAGAATTTTTCAAGATGAGGTAAAGCTCTGACAGGAATAGAGCAGTAGGAGAGAGTTGGTGGTGGGGAAATCTGACAAGTTAATTTATTTTTGGTGTTTTAATTGGATCGGTTGGGAGACGGAAAGAAAAGATGGTGCAGGAGACAAGAGTCATGGAGTCCTGGGAAAGGGGAGCAGGGAAGGAACTGTAAACATGACCAGCAAAATAATCTACTTCGTGTGCAAAGTCCATTTAAATGTAAATTACCCAAAGTGATTTTTAGTGGAATTTTTTATCAGCACAGTGTAGAAAGACAGAATTATTTTCCCTCTTGTTTAAATACGTGATGCAGACAGCTGTAGAGAGCTATAAACATCCCTCATCTCTCTACCTCCTCACACCCACTTCTTTCCTTTAGGCTTCTTGGAGCTGTTCCCTGCAGCAATGCTTCCAGGTAGTGACACTGTGGATGTTCACTTGAGTCACCAGAGCCCTGTCAGGGCCAATTAGCATCCTAATGACTGGCATGTACCATCTTGGTAGCATTCTCTGTGCTGTGTACCAAGGGACTTCTCCTCTTAAGAACCCATCTTGTCTCATCTGGACCGTACTGGTCATAGAAACCTGTAAGAAAAAGGAAAAAAAAAAAAGAAGAAAATTTCCATTTCATCTTGTCTTCTGAGTCCCAGGGGCTTCAGCACTGAACAAATATACTGTCCTTTCTTTTTGCTGAAAGTGATGAATCTTGGCTTCAGGGAGGGGACTTAAATCAAACCACTGCTCTTACAGGTACTGAGGACTTCGGGCTGAAGCTTCAGTGAGGCAAAGTAATGCAGTTCTTGTTCTTTAGAGCTCTGTTGAATGAGCGCAATCAAAGACCCGCCACATAGTCTTTAAATATTGAGTACCTGGCCAGTATGAGGACTAAAGTGGTACTTTTCTAAAATTACTGCTATCTGTTGTTGTTTGGTGGTCTGCTGCAAAATCCACTCCAAGTAGCATCTGCTGTCAAAACTGTGCTTTTGTCGTTCAATCAAACCAGAGCTGAATGCAGTGCAGAGATCTTTTGGGTAGCACAGGCCAGGGCATGCAGGTGAGGAGATTTAGGAGAAGTTTCACAGCTACTCAGTGCATAGTGGGAGTCCAGGGTGTAAATGTGCACCTCAGCACCCTTTGTCAGTGTGGAAATTGTTGAGGCTTTTGTACTCTGCTCTGCCAGACTGGAAGAGGACCATCTCTAGCAGGGACAGAGTTAAATGCTGCAGTATTAAATCACCCCATCCCCGTGCTGTGTTTTATTGTTCAGTGACAACGTGCTTTCAGGAGAAATTCAACACATATATCCTGATTTTCAGCCCCAAAAGTCGGTGTTCCTTCTTGTTAATATGGCATTACTGTCCAATCCTGCCATGTCCTAGCTCTTCAGTGGCTTAAATGAAGCTTTGCGATGCCAGGGCCAGCTGGTTGGCACAGCGGGGACAGCCACACTGGATCATCTGGAGGGAGAGGTGAGCAGTTTAATGGTCCTTAAGAGGAGCCAAATCAGCAGCAAAGCCAAAGAGCAGCTGAAGGGCAGTGTGTTGCCATGGCTGGACTGAAGCTGCTGTAGGGAAGATTTCAGTTCATGGGGCTGTGGAGGTGGCACCTTTCACTGGTAGCAGGACACTGTATTACTCGAAATGACATTGCTAACATTCTGAGGACAAAAAAAGATTTTCTTCCCTGTAAGGGGCAGCAAATCTTGAGTGTGAACTCTGGAGCGTGAGCGAGCAAGAATTATTGTTTTTAAGGTCATAACTGTTCTTAAAACACACACAAAAAAATAGCCCTGCCATCCCCTAGCCCAGTGAGCAAGGCTGAAAGACAGCACATTAACATGTCCACATGGTGCATATGTTATTTTTAACATTGCTGTGAGAATTTTCCTGAATTTTTTGAATGGTATTTGCATTTACTATCAGAATGCTGTCATATTGCTGTCATGACTCTTTAAATCCTAAACGTAATGCTTTGATGTGATCTTCTGCAATGTCACAAAAACTTGATGGCCAGGAAGGCTGCAGGTACAGAGATAGGAGCACTGTGTTTTCTCAAGTACTTGCCTGCACCTCTTGTCTCTTCTGGATGTGTCCCCAGAAGACCTAAACCTGTGCCCTGGAGCCTTTTCTTGGAAGTGCCACCTTGAATGTCATGGTATCTGCTGCAGTCTGGTTTGTAATGCACTGAGCCAGCTCTCATGTGCATGAGGTATGGTAAATCAGCAAGGCTGATTGACTGCGTGCTCACCCAAAGTACCCAAACAGAAGCCCTCCTAAAATGGCCCAATGGTTTGAATTCTTCCTTTTGTGGTCTCTTACGTGTATGATTTAGTTTGTAGACACCTCTGAGACTGATGCCCTCTGTCCCTCGCTTGTGGGTCCCTCAGCATCTTCAAATCTGACATTCTAGGCATCACACAGTCACAATATGCTGCTCTCCCAGGGCATCTTGCGTTAAACTCTACTGAAGGTCATACTTAGTTTTTCTTTACAAACATGAAGGCCAAAAATTTAAAATAAAATACAGCCTGTAATAAAAGTGTGATTATTGTGCAGTGATCTCTCTTGAGGAGCTTAGGTGCTTAGTGAAGTGTCAAGTATTAGATGAAATGGAGAAAGCTGGCAGAGCTGATGTAAAAGATGGATAACAACAGGGCAGATTTTCCCACATTAGTCTGCCTATATTCCTAATCCTGACCTACAGCTATTCTGCCTCTCCCTTCAGAGTAAGGAAGTAACTAGGTTTCTGTGGGCTGTTTAACAAGACAATGCATAGTGCCCTGCTGCTTTCCAAAATGTGTATGGGAAGAGAGCTTGTAAGCTCCCAGGCAAGGGTTCAGGGGCCCTGACATAGATTTTGGCAACTATGTATGCATATCACCTGAAAGCTAGGGGCTGGTTAGTTGTCCATGCTACAGAGAGTGGCAGAGCCCGTAGCATGAGCCAGCCCTCCTGTCCCAGTGGAGCTTCACAGCCTTCAGAGCCATCTGCTTTCTTGGGACTGAAGCCAGAGTCTAAGTGTTGGGGATTCAGGACTGTGGCTCGAGGGTGTTCCCCAACTACCCAGGAGAACATAGATCTCATTGGAGTGACTATAGACATATCTATTGTGGCCAAATCTGCAAAAATCATATAGATCTCTAACTCCCACTGATCTTGCGAGGATTAGGTGCCTACATGACTTTGTATATCAAAACTGCCTGCTTTCAGTTCTTTTGCAAAATCAATAGAATACTACATCTTCTTGTTACCTCCCAGTCTGGCTTTGTAAAGATGCAAGGGATTTATCCTGAGGATTTGTTTCTAAATCAGTGGGGACATGCTCTCAGTTGGGACTCTCATCAGAGGGCAATTATTGTTTTATGTCAGGGCACGGAGCTGTCACACTGTCACACAGTTTTCTGCTCAAGCATATAGTCAAATGTCAGAGTCTGCAGCTCAAATATGGTCAGGCCAATAATCTGAGTACTCAGTGGTTTTCTGTGGTGCAGGACAATTCCCAGAGGTTAATGTAATGTAAGAGCATTTCTAGTGGAAGCAAACTACAATCCTGTGATTGAATTAGATGTTTCAAATGGCTCTGTAAAGACTTGGCAACTATGTATTTCTGAAGCACATTTATTATCCGTGCAGTTTAGATCCTAGCTCAGTGATGAATTACTTTAAACTTTAAAATGAACTCCTTGTCCTGATGTCAGGATGGATTGTGATCTAAAGGTGACTTGTAAGAGAAAACAAATATTTATTTGGCTTGTGAATTTTTTCGTCATGTAGTAGGTAAAAAGAGCATGAAGAGCAGACACTTCTTGAAAGCATCAGTGGTGGCTGAAGGAATAGTAAAACAAAAAGCATTTCCAAATATCAGATCCATGTGATTCTTTCAGACTTGCAAAATTTCCTTCTGACTGAAGTTCCTTTTCTTTCATGTCCACTTCAATTAAACACTAGAGAAAACTCTATATTTATTTCAGAGTTTCAGTGCCCTTTCCAGGTAAAGTGCCAGAGCTTGCAGTGTCTATTCCCAGGACACTTGTGTAGGAGATTTGCAGTTTGCTATGCCAGTTACAAAAAGCTGGCTGCTAAGGAGGTAGGAAATGGAGAGGTTAGGGTTAAATTTAAAATGTATCCAAATACTTGGATGGAAGAAAGCTGCCATCATCTTGCTACTCACAAAACTCATCTTTTCCAATTGCTGAGACTGATTTTAATCCCAATTGTGGTCTGTATTTGTACAAGTTGTTTTTTATCAAGTGACTGATAAAGTCTTATTTCGGCATCATACTGTAAATCAAACTTAAAACCCACATGCCCTGATATGATGGCTGATTTTTGCCTGGAAGCAGAATATCCACCCTAGCATTTACATTTTTTGAGTACAGACTGTGGTGTTTTGCTTATTCCCCACTCCCCCCTTGTGCTTACTGCTTTTCTTCACTCATTCCATGTATGTATTTAAGGGGTTTTGATGAATCTCTGGGGAGTTAACTGGTGCACCTTCTGTTTATTAGGATGTTTTTTCGGCAAAAATCTTGAATATCAATAATGAATTAATAACTTCTGCTTGTGACTTACTGCATTTGTGGTGTGAATCATTCCTAGTGTGGCATCATGGCATGATATTTAGGCAAAGCCTTTTCATGAAGGAAATTTGGTCTCTGTCTGCGTTCGAGCTTGAGCTTGTTGTGGGAAGAGCTGTGGTAACAAATTCCTGATCTATCCAGCTGTAAGAGTCCATAGATTGTCCATAGCTTAAATCTGTGGCTGCAGTGGATTGAGGGAACATGTGAAAAACAACTATCTCAGCACACACACTATAACCTGCTTGATTTACTGTAATCTGCTGGTGGGTCTGATACCCCAGTGTATATCCCTTGACTGGTCACATCTGTGTTGCATTTCAGGGTCTGGGAGTATTGTGGAGACCAGCAGTTCTGCAGTGGGTTTGTGTGAAGTAGAAAACAGAACTGCATTTGGTGTGGAGTAAGCAACAAGTTGCTTTTCTGTTAGAATGTATTCAGTCTCTGTTTTGAGTATTTTCAGTTGTCTGCAGATTTGTTGTGAAGCAGTATAATGTACGTATACATTATGGCCAGCAAGGAGAGGACTTCTGAGCTTGGTTTTGGCATCAGTGCAAAAGTCTTTGTCTCAGGGTTCTGGAATAGGATTGGTAGCAGGATTGCCATGCAGTCTGTAGCCTGCTGATGCAACCTGTAGTTCTGCTGGGTGAAGGATACAGTAGTTATCTCACAAGGAACAGCAGGAAAGATGGTACTTCTCTTCTGTTCTCAGGCTTCTTGAGCTGTGTCTCATTCTGACCAAGGAGTCTGTGGAGCTGGATGGATTAATTCCTGAGCCTCACCCTTGTGCAGCCCTTGAGAAACAAATGTGTAATATGGGGGAATAGTGGCCAGAACATGAGTTTTGAGGGCCATACTCTATTGTTGCAAATTGGATGAAAGTAGGTTGGTTTCTTTTCTGTGCCTGGGAGGGACAACATCTTAAATGCTGTCACTGGTTGCCTGGAAGGCAGCTGTGCCCTTCTGCTCTGTTGTGGCTGGCTGACTGCAAGCTCAGGCAGTACTTAAAATGCAATCCTCCTAGGACTGGCAGCGCTAAGGCGCCAGGGCACAGTTCTACAGCAGTGATCTGCAAAATGTCTGGTTGTGCAGTTCATTCTGGCCTGTGTGGCTCCCGAGACAGTTCATTGTCTATCAGAGCTGTGTGTTTTCTCCCTGTTCCAAAAATGTGCTTACAAATACTCTGTTTCTGGCTTATTACTTTGAACATTTTTTTCTGCCAACTCACAGGGCTTCCTATTCCACCACCCAAGTGCAAAACACTCGTCTTCGTTGTCAGCTCTTCATAGCCTACCCCTGCCCTGTGTATCTTGTCCTGTGCAGCATTGAGACATCACCCCCCATCTGCTCTGTCAGCCTTGAGTCTTCATTTGTCATGCACTTCTGAAAAACCTCCTTCATATTTTCTTCCGTGTCACATCTGGCAAGAGGAGCTCTACTTAAAGGTCACCAAAACTGACAACTTTTCTCATTCTCAGTCCTCCCATAGCACTCTCCTGTGCCAGCAGCAAGCTGGGAGATGGTGAGACAGCTGCTGCATGGGGAGTACCTGCAAAGCTCAAGGGAGAAGCTGCTTAGTGACAGAACTGCCCGTGTCCCTCTTTCTTTGCCCATGCCAGGACTCTGCTGCTGCCCCGGGAGGATTGGGGTGTGGAAGGTGGGAGAGCACTGCCTGCTGGGGCTGGCCTGGTCCCTGCTGAGCCACTCTGCTCCAGCTCCTCCAGCAGAGGTAAGGCTGCCTCTGCACAGCATTCCTCAGCCTTCAGTGAGGGGTGTCTTCCTGAAGAGCTTTGCACTGGGGGTGATGCCATCGTGACAGGCTCCTTTGTCTCTCCCTGACAGCTGTGTGAATCCCCCCAAGGACCTTAGTTGACAAGTCCTTTAGGAGAGGGACAACGTCCCCCTGACTTTGTGCCGACTAGATGCTTTGCAAAATATGCAGGAATGCCCAACAATTCCTTCACTACTTCCTGTGCTGGTCACTATAAGCTTGTTTAAGGTCTGTCCTTCTTTCTTGCCATGGAAATGCACAGTGAAATTTATATTTTGCATGAGGGAGTGCACATTCCTTTGTCAATGAGAGAAATAGTGCTGGCTGTGGTTTCAGTATTAACAGCAACCAAAGCCCCCCCAAAAAAAAGAATTTTTCTCTGTTTCACTCCCTTGGTAAACAATTTTATGGGCTTTTTGTCTCATTTTGTTTTATTTGCCCCAGTTGTTTGTATATATAAAGACACTAAAGTAGAATTATTGAATAAAGTACCCAGTGTTGAATCTTTATGTTTCTCATGTATGGCTTCACATGGATTTTTTTTAAAAAAAATATTTATAAGACTTTGTGTATTGTACCTCCTCCCAATGGTTGCACTCCCCTAGACCAGCTAGAGTCTGCTCCTAATGCCTTTTCCTTAGCTGATTGTAATTCTGTTCAAACCTGGGAAATATTTCCTTTTTGTGTGGCCAAATGCTTCATGCAGCTCTGTTATTGATATATGTGCATCACAACTAAGGGTCTGATTGAGAATCTGCATGGGACTGTGAATCTTTCATTGATTTTTCCATAGGTTTTGACTGTACCTCTAATTGCCTATCGTTCTCGGTGAATCTGTGCTGCTCTGTTTACTTTGCTTGATGAGATAAGGATCATTCTGTTCCTTGGTGAGATGTATTCCCAGGAGCTTTCCTTTTTTTCACCTGTGCAGTGATCACTTTATATTTTAGCAGCCTGATGCTAGTAAGTGCTGCAGCATTAGCTGTGCCTTGGAGACAAAGCCACTGTAATACAGCCCCGATGTGCCCGTGGGTTTTACATGTTGCTCTCAGCCAGGGTGTGTATAGGTGACTGTGGCTGCCCTTAATCTACATCAAAGCTCCCCCAATACTGTTTGTGAAGGGATGACATGGCACTCTGTACTTTGCTTATCTTGCTCATCTCTTACGGTCCTTCCTTGTTAATCCTTAGTTGCCGAAGTGAGTTTTCTCTGTGCTCCTCTTTACCTTTTGTCTCACTGATATTTTTGCAGCTTCTTTTTGTGTATGTTTGGCTTTTGTATCCCCATTTTTTTCCCAGTGTTTTCTGTTCTTGGCCATGTGGATGTCACTTTCTATCTTACTCCGTGGTGTTTCATGACTTTTTTTCATGTCATGTGGCACTGGACCGGCAGCCAGTCCTCCTCTGTGGAGCTGAGTGGGTGCTTTGGATGTGCATCCAGCTAAACAAAGATCATCAACTCAGTCTCCCCTGACAGCTGGGAGGAAGATTACAGGAGCAGGATGTGTATCAGGATGGTTCACTGATGTAGTCACAATTCAGGCATTTGGTTAGGTAAGTGTTCATGGGAGCAGACTGCAGCCTGGTGAGCCTGAGGAACCAAGCAGCTAGACCAAAGGAAAGATGTGGAACCAAGAGTGACATGTGCTTTACACCAAGATTGCAAAGTCCTTGCTCCCGTTTTGAACACAGGCACTGAGTTTCTGCAGAATCTGAATTTAATCTGTAGCCCACACTAATTTATTGCATTCATGTATTGAGCTGGCTGCATGCAGTATGTCGATTGAATGGAGAGATGATTTAAAAACATGAAGTGTTCTGGAGAGAGATTAAACTGTTTCCTTGTTCAGTATTTCATATCTCTCTATCAGCCATGAAAATTGAAACTGCAAATATTAATAAATTAATAGACACATTTGCTACTCTCGTTGTAATGATACAGCCAATCCACAAGCAGTCATATGATGAGTCATATCTTCAGAGGCAGGAGATATTTTTTAAATCATGAGGTTATTTCACAGCATTGGGTTTTGTTTTGTATTTGTCTTCTGCTTTATGAACATTTAGGTTTATTGTTACCAGGCTTCCTTCTGCAGTCAGGAGAAGCAGAAACTTAGTTTGTCCTTTTTTTTCTTCTTTTTGACAGGGCACTTATGCTCAAGAGGAGACCTACAATAACAGTAAAAATTAACATTTCTACAACTTTCTCTGTATTCTTTAAGTTGCAATTTAAAGCACTTTAAAGATTCAGCTTTCTGTGACAAGCAGTGAATAATGTTCATGGAAGATTCTTGAAAAACATTTGTAGTTGGCACTTCCCCCCTCCCTCTTTTTCTTTTCTCTCCCACCCCCGTTTTACCAAATTCAGAAGTTGTTATAACAACATCAGCCATCGTTTTCTTGGTGTCAGTGCACCAGGACCACAGTGTTTTGGACAGGAAACCTTAGCAGGGTAAATTCCCAAAACTTCCTCAAAGATCTTATTGCAATTTTTTCGCCCTTATTTAGCTATTTGTCTGGGAGGATTATTTTCCAAATGTTTTGATGGCTGTGTTAGAGCTGTAGTGCTTTACTAGGACCTGATACTAATAAATCACAACGCTGTTATAAAAAAATTAATAGTAGCCAGATTTAAAAGCACTTTGAAGTGTTGTAGTTACTTTCAATACTGAGTGGCCAGGTGATAAAATGACAGTTAAAATGAATCACCCCTGAATACAAAGTATTGCACGTAAAAAGAAAATAACCTTCTTCCCTACCAAAAAGGGTAGTGATGATGAGTCATACCTCAGCTAAAGCTGCCTTGGGAAGGTTGCTCCTAATAAGTCTTTGGAAGAGTAAGCACCGTGTTCAGAGGTGATTAAGGAGGCAAATAAAATGAAAGATTTTTTTTCTGCAGTGTGTGAATTCATCAGTTTCTAGACTCGTCAGCCTGGAAAAGAGGTAAATTAGAGGTCGCAGGAGAAGGCTAATGAAATCATGAAGGAAGAAGAGAAGATAAATTAGGGAATGAATGTTCACCTTCTCATAAATAAAGCATTAGAAACTATCCAATGAAATAAGTAGTGGATATTAAGTAAATGAAAATATATTTTCCTGCGACATGGAACAGAGCTGTGGAACTTACTGCTACATCATGTTGTTGAGTATAAAAACATACGCTGACTGGAGAGATTCATGGGCTGTAAAACAGAATAGTTTAACCCCAGCCTCTAGGTGAGGAGCCAGAAGCTTCTAATAGTCAGCTGGAACTCTTTAAGGAAGGGAAATGTCCATCCTCTTTAAGGATGTACTGAGAGGAAGGTAATGCTACCTTCTCCAAACTTCTGACTCCTACCATCTTCACTTCCATATTCCTGTGGGGCTGGTTTCTTGTGTTTGTGTGTGAGTCTATGTATCTGAACAGCTCAGAGTCACAGAAACACATTCCATTCCCCTTGTCTTCACATAAGTGTGCACGTTTTTCCTGGAAGGCTTTTCTCTGTAATTGGATTGCTTCTGTGTTATTTCAGTGAAACGGGATCTTGGTGCAGATTACATCGTGCAGAAAAATCCACGGCGATGCACTGAGTAAAATCTCCACTAGTTGTCACTCGATCCCCATTTTAAAGCTGACTTCAAGACCAGTTCGAGCTTCTTACTCTAAGAATGATGTCCTGGGCCCCAAATAACAAATATCCTGGGTCAGGTTTTGCCATGGAGTCTCTCTAAAATGTGGTGATAGGAGTAAGTTTAAATCCAAGAGATGGCAGCCCCTGCAAGTGTTTTTCTGTGGGTTTTGGCTTTCTAAATAATTACTCTTAACAGGGCATTTCCCAGGGTCAGAGCTAGTGAGGGTCTTGGTGTGGGAACTGCTGTACACGTTCTGCATGCCAGCTCCTCTCTCTGGAGAGGTGATGATCGCCATGGACACATTTCCTCCAGGAGGAGAAGTTACAGAAGAGTGAAAAGGGTATGGTGGTGCCAGGGTTGGCTTGTGATCAATATTTTTTTGGGTTAGCAGGACTGAAAAGGATTGTGGCAAAAGGGTGCCAACAATATGATGAAGAGGAAGGGGCTCAGTAGAGGTATTTTGCAGCTTATTCCCCGGATGGTTTTCTTTCTCTGGTTTCACATCCAACAAGCACTTGGATTTTTAACTGGAGGAAGGTAAACACAAAACTCCATGTTTTGCCTGTTTTATTTCTTTGGTACTTGCATTCAAAGCCAGTAAGAATTTGAGAAAAATAGTAAACTTCATAAACCTGTTAAACATCTCTTTTCTTCTTCTGTCCTTAGCTCCCCGTGCCACAGGTTTAGTTTTGGAGGTCACGTGTTTTATTGTTTGTATTGAAGTGATGTTATGTTGAACAAATCATGTTCTGCACCGGTTGGTGCTTGATGCTGTGAAGTGAGAAAGGAAGAGCTACTGCTTGTCTTGAAGAGTTTGTTGTCTGAGTAAATCACAAGAAAATGCAAACATGACACAATTCAGGCTTTTATTATTTGTTATACTTGCAAGGTGGTAGTCAGTGATGGAGCCTGGGAGCAAGAGCAGTTAGGATGTCCTGTGGCCTACTCCCTCATGCTCGCTCTGTAAGTACCATCCCGTGCTCTACCATGTGCATGCTGCAGATAACACAGCAAAGCAACCTGAGTTGCTGTGGCTGGAAAGGTCTGACATTCTTGTTCCTACAAATCAGTTGCTGTTTCCAGTCTCTCAGTGCTTGAGTAGAAGCAAAGCTTGTTTAAGGGAAGAAAACCTCAACAACAACAACAAAAAACAAACAAACAAACAAAATCAAAAAACCCCCTAACCAACAACTAAAAATTGTCCCCCAAGCCCACAGACAAAATCAAACAACCCCCTCCCATTTTTCAGGATTTAAAGAGATTTCCTTTTAAAGTAATGAAACGGAAAGAATTTGTTTTTCAAGCTCTTGTTCACTGTAATGGTAAAAGTGTTATCCTTAGTTACTGCTATAAAATTTAATAGAAAGTGCTCTACAATCCATTCTCCTTTTCTTTTGAAAGGAGTAAAGAAAATCAGCTCAAACTGAATTGCTTTCAAGATGTTTCTTCTAGGTTAGAGAATGTTTCCAGCTCCAGCTACCCATTTCCTTTGAAATAATTATGATTTGGAAATGCCATGAGCCCAGGCCACCAAAGTAAATGTCAAGGGATCAAGGGTCTGTTTGAGACCAGTGGGCAGAGCATTCATGCCTTTGTATCCCAGGACTTACTATGTTTTATTTTTATACTGAGAAAAGATGGGGATATTTATTTGCATGAAAAATGAGTATCTTTTTATCTCTGTTATATCTGCCGATAATTTGATTGCTTTGTTGAAACTTTTATTACACATCTTTGTCTAATATTTTCTTCATTCTTTAATTTTCTACAACCCATTTGAAAACCATGGAGATTAGGCAATCCCTTCCCCCACATCTTACATTTTAAATGTAGGAGAAAATAATCAGAAACTTCTCATTGCTCTTGATTGCCTTTTAATTATTTTATGCTTTAATTAAGTCTCACTATTCCTCATTAAGGCTATTGTTCAGGAACTGTTTTAGTAATCCTGCACAAGCAGCATCTGTGAAAGCTTTTGGTAGCTGTTTCCTCAGTGAGGAGAATTTTCACTTATAAAAGCATGAGGCACATGATGAGTTTTTGGTGCCCTGTGTCACCTGGGGAAGCTGTGGTGCAAAAGGCAGAACCCCAGATTTATAGAATGCCTGGGAAACAAGACAGTGACTTCGTAGGTGCTTACATCATTGTCTCCTGTGGTAGCAAGAAGTCTGAGGCAGGGATCAATGTGTTGGGATGCATGAGACAGCTCACACCTGCCTGCCTGCACGGTGTGAGAGGGGGGAGCTGCTGCCAAGGCCAGAAGATGTCAGTACTCCCTGTGACACCGGTGTAATGAGACCTGGAGGGTCTCTCTCCTGCAGCTCAGTCACTGGCTCTTCAACTCATGCACAGAATTTCATTCTACCACTGCTAGACCTGGGGCTCTAGGGAGAAATTCCTGGGTCATTGTATGTGCTAAATTGAACAGCCATTGAGCTGAGAGTAAGTCTGAACTGCAGCTGCTTAACTAAATTTAAAGCTTAAGGATCACTTTGAAGAGAAGTTTGAGGAGCAGTAAAGTTTTCCAAACAAGGTCCATGCTGTGGCAGTGCCTAGATAACTTGGTAGCAAGGTGAAGGAAGCCTTGGAAGTTGCAATAGCATTGCAGGAGGTTTTACCAGCTTGTCCACTATACTGCATGTGTGTTTAGTTTGCAGATTTGTCAAATGAAAGTGCATCTTCATCTGCTGCAGTTAAACTCTGAGCAGAATGAGCCTCCGTCTCTTTGGCTGACACCTGTAGAGCATCCTGCTTTTCCAAAGGTCAGTGTTAGCCATAAAAGTCATGTAGGTAACTTAGCTCAAGGGATTGCCATGAGCATGGTATAATTTGGTTGAACATGTTATGGTGATCCATCTCATGTGGAGTCGCTCCTCCCTCTTGCACAGAAAAGCAGAGATTATCTGCTGTCTTTGTATGTGTGTATGCAAAAAAACCCAAGTAGTGTTGGTGTACACAACACTTCAGGGTTGAAGTTGTGTACAGCACTGTCTCAACCCTAGTTGACATTTTGGGTGTTCAGCTGTGTATAAATGAGAGTCTGCCTATCAGTTCATCGGGGAATCTAGTAAATGAGGAACCACAGTAATTAAAATCTTGCTGGTGTAAAATCTTATTGAAAGTACTTAGCATCTGCCATGCAGCAATCCTTAAATACTTAACAAGCTTTTGACTTTCTTATGAGGAGGTAAACATCAGCATCACCCTTGTTCCAGAGACTGGTATGGAGAAGAGTCAAGTGACTTTTCTTAGTCATATGCAGTGAACCAAAGCAGAGTTCTTTGATTAGGATTTTAACTTTAATGTTGGAGGTCCGCATACAGGCAGCCACAGTTATTACAACCTGTAGAGCAAAGTCTTACAAATTGTGGGTGGAATATGAGTTTTAGGAACTTGTCAATCTAGGAGAGTTCAAGTAATTTTTTCTGGAAGAAATGAACAGTCTTACACTGTTGTGGAAAAAAAGGAGCTTTGGCTGTAAATCCATCTCTTTCTTGCACGTGTTTTTTTTTTTTTTCATCAGCGAAAGAGCAGAACTGCGTGGTTATTAAGGAAAGAAGTTTTTCCTCAATCAAGAATATAAAGACACTTTGAAAAATACAGGTTAGAGCCTTATGTAGCATGTAGCCTGTATCAACACACTGTATGAATGGTTTATTGTAGAAGCAGGATACTTGAAAGCAGATCAGTAATAAAGCATAGCCTGACCAAGATCTGGTTAAAAAAGGAGTTGAATAATTGCTGCACATTGTAAAATGTTTCAAGTGGAACATAAGAGACTCCTTCACCTTCATGGAAATGAAGTTACATTTCACATAAGCTCCTGGAGACTGATAGCCAGAACCTGCCTTTAAGCTTGCCAGGGGTGACAGGGTGGAAATCTGAGATGAATTTGAGGGTTGTATAGCCCAGGTATATATTGTGAATAGACTCTGAGAGATTATAGGCAAACCTTGATGAGACTCAAAAGAGAGGAAAAATTATGGAAAAACTGAAATAAATTTAAATTTAATCTTAACAAAAGTCTCTGCTACTTCAGTGTACTCTGACAGGCTTTTCTTGTGGCATCCTGCTTACCAACCTGTATCTGGAAAACCAAGTTAGGCTTAGAGAAGTCATCTGGGGTTCTGCTGTGATGAGTGTATCTCTAATTCGGACTAAAATATCTCATCAGAACACCTGACAAATACATATATGGGGTTCCTTATTCTTAGCTCTAGGTTTACAAACCTCCATTGCAATACCATTACAAGATTCATAGAATTGCCAAATTTTCAATGTGAAGTTGGCTTTTTCTTCTACAGGAAAGCTGATTGTCAAGTCACTGAAATACGAGTTATTTCTAGGAGGGCATCTGCCTATTCCTAATTCTGCAGATGAAATAACTGATTACATACTGCAAATATTAACTGAACAGGCTGCAAAATAAATACAAGCCAATAAAATTTGCTTATCTTCCAGTTGAAATGTGGCTGTGTGTATATATATATATGTGTGTGTGTATATATATATATATAAAATGCAATAAAGTTTGAAGGGTAGAAGGAGGAATCGATAAGACTCTTCTGTGAAACTTGAGGAAGACTGTAAGCACATCCCATATACTACATTTGTTATTATTTATAGACTTTTATTTAAAGGTTTCTAGGTGGATGAGTTCCAAGACTTCTGTTGTCCTTAAAGAGTTCAGTCTGGCAGTCAGCAAGTGTGTGGTGATGATTCATCAGGTGTAGTGAGCTCGAATAAATTTTTGACAGATGCAATTAAGCTGTGCGTCTTAGCAGCATTTTTCTTAGCTACAGGTCAATGTACTCTCCATTTGTTCAGGGCTTTCTCTTAAGTGACAAATGGTGCAAGACAGCTGTTTTGGAAATAGGACTCATTCAGTGTCAGAGGTGAGAAAACACTTTTTATTGTGTATAATGGAAAGGCTAACACTGGGGTCCACACAGAGGGAGCTTTAGGGAGCACTACAGCTTTACACTATGTGACAGACCTGTAAGAAACCTTTTATTGGGGGGGGTAATAATGATTAGTCCTTTTTCCCTTAGTCCCTGATCTCTGGTAATAGAGAAGGAAAGATATGTTCTTACAGCATGTGATCATTTTATCAGGAATTTATTTCCTCTTTTGCTTAGTCTGTATGCATGCTGCACACTGGGAGTTGTATAAAGCAGATGACTTCATATCTCATGATGGATTTCAAGTGGTCTTCTGTGCTCTTTTGTAACAGTCCTGCAGACCAATATAAGTATGCAGAAGACGGCAAGGAACAGAAGAATGCATGTCCTCTTGGAGCCTGTGTCTCAGTAGATATGTTCAGGGGTTAGCAACTGATGGATTGTTTTTAGTAATTCCTTTTGGAGCCATCTAAAAGTACAAAACATGATTTGGTATTGATAATTAGAATTACTTAAAAGAACTGTCATTAAAATGCTAAGCCTGGAGGAACTGTATTCATTGGGAAGGAAAAAATGCCAGATGTTTCAGGTATAGTAGATGTTGAGGAGAGATTAATTAATAATTTGTGTAAGTGTGTATTTTCTAAGACTAAAGCTCACATACTGAGAAGAAGTGATTAAATCTTTTTATTAAGGCTTAGTGTAGAAAAGTTGTTGAAAAAGTGGTTAATGAGTTTTCATTGCACTGTTAATGAATCACATAAGCATGGTAATAAGCATAGTGAATTCCAGTTTTTAAGGTGTCATTCACTGATTCCCCCTTGTCCTGTAGTTTTTAGGTATTTATCTAAAAATACATGTGTATTTATGTATGTTTGTGCATATAAGTTTTTTATATGTATATATAAAAATAAGGTCGAGCAGCCTCACAGATCTGGATTTGTAGAACAAGACAGTACTAAAGGACTCACGACGTGCTGGCCTGCACTGTCTGCTGAGACTGCTTGTCAGTCTGTGTGGCTCTAACCCGTCTTTGAACAGGAGCAGTGACAGTGTAGGTGTGGTGTTTTCAGACAGGCACCTTGTGATGACACTGCCCTGTTTCTCTTGGGGACGTTTACACAACGTGTCCCTGGACACAGCAGAGATGCTCATTCCTAGTGCAGACCTTGTTACTCAAGAGCTGATGCAAACAGCCATCTCTGAGACAGACCAATTGAACTTTAACATAAAACTGCACATTTAGATGCTTAACTTCACTGCTTTTGGGGTGTTTTAATTTGAATTTTGCTTCTAGAATGTGAAGCGTCCTCGTTTCACGGTTGGCAGCTTTGTTTATTTTGTTAAATGTGGCATTTCCACTTACAGCTTTCACAGGCTGCTCAGCTCAAGAAACCTGCATATTCTGCCTTCTGAGCCTTGGATGCTGCTTTTCAGTATGACTTGTCTGTGGTGTTGTTTGTGTGAGTTCATTTATTCTGTTAGTTAAAAAGAATCAACTTTAGATTTTGACTTTCTGGAATTTCTCCTTAATTCCATTTAGAAATCGGCCCACCTTTCTCTTGATCCTTGTTTAAAATCAGGTGATGCAAAGAGATGTGGAAATAGCCACGTGGAGGGCAGAAGGCCAGTTTTCTCTGGGGTTTGGAAATTTGTTGAGGATACTGCTTCCTGCTGACTTGGAGCAAAATCTAAAATTGTTGAGACTCCACAAAGGAGAACTCCATAGCCTCACACGTGTGTATAGGGAGATATTTGTCTTACAGTCTGTTTTTTTGTTTCACCTTTCGAAACTGAAGTATTTCATTTAGATTCTGTCATCTGAAGTGTAAATATAATAGCCATGGAGGGGGAAGAAAAAGAATGGGATTTAAAATAAGGGAAAGTAATTTAAAAATGAAAAGTTGAGCAAAACACTTTTTCTTATGGAATCACTGTGGGGTTCTACAACATGTATCCTGTGGTGGTTTGTGTGGGGTTTTTTTTGGTTTTTTTTTACTGTTGTCAGTGTTGCTTTGATTTTTTGAAAGTTTTGGTACAAATGCTTGTACTGAAGAATTGTGGATCTTTTGGAATACAGTGTTTTCCTGTTGTTGTGTTGCATTACTATGATGCACAGAGGCAGAATTTAGATTAGATCTTCACAGTGCTGACTGGAATTCTCAAAATGGAGAACATTCCAATAGGGTTAGTGTATTTCAACACACAGAGCAGCTAATCCTGACCCCGTTAATATCATTGACAAAACCACAGTGAACTTGGCCCAACTGAGGATTTCATTTGAATGATTTCAGGTTTTGCCTTCTCTGTAAAGCTGGAGCTCTTTATTTTTGGGGGACTTGATGAAGTGACTTGGTGTTTGTTTAGGCATTGCTTTAAAAGCTGGTTTCTCGCTTCTGTTACATATCTTTGATTGGCTTTCCCATTCTGTTTTTTCCTTTACTATTGAGTCCAAGTATGTGTAAGTAGGGAGGAGGCAGGAAATGGTTCACAAATGAAAATGAAATTAAAAGGAACACCCCACACAAGTTCACCAGCTTAATTCATTTCCACAGCATCATGTCAGAATTAAGGGTCTGAAGCCTCTCCATAGGGGTCTGTCTCTACTATGGCAGTTTCCAACCCCACAAGGCTATACTTAAAAAAACAAACCAAAACAAACAAAAACAAAACCTCACCAAAAAACCCAACCAAAACACACAAACCCGCAGCCCCTGGGTTTTATTTCTGTATGGTCAAACACTCTGGACCAAATCTTTCACCCAAATCTAACCATTTCAATTTCTTTAGAGTCTAAATGCTCGAAAAAAATTAATAAATCCGTTGTTTCTTATGGCACGTGTTGTATCTGGACTTAAAAAATTTTAACCTTATGGTGCCAGTTAAGGCTCTCTGGAGGAGAGTAGGGTCTCAACTGTCCCAGAGTTTGCTTATAATAAATTACTTCACTTTGCTTCTTGGGACTGGTTTAGAAAACTTTTGTTAGAAGTATACTGCTAAATGGCATTCAGTGAGTTAAATGCAGTTGCTGGCTCTTATAATCAGAGGCACAGTTATCCAGGAACAGTTGTGGGATGCCTGATTGTAACAGCATCTTGCATAATATCCATGCTTGCTCTCTGCAAATGACAGTTTCTTTCTGAAAAGTGCCGTAACATTTCATAGCACCCACATCTGATCTTAATGGGAGTACAGGACAAGCTGTTTTGGGGCACTGCTTGTAGTTAACCCTAAGATGTTTGGGCAAACACCTGGACTGTACAAATACCCTGTAAACTGTAATTATACACCCATGCAATTGTGAGAACTGAGTGATTCTGCTGTCACTTTGGCTTCAAGGCGTTGTCATGCCTGCCATGACAGGGCTTGATGGCCTCGTGCCCCGTCAGGATCTCATTGCACTGTACTCCCTACAAACACACTGGAAATGATGCTGAAGGATTCAGCATCTTGGTGGGCAAGATGGAAAGGAGCTATCACTGTGCTCCTTTCAGAAACAGGATTCTAAAAATTAGAGGCTGAAGTCAGGTCTAAGGGAAACTGGCAGCTGGACCCAGCTCCAGGTCTCAGGATGAGGGTCAAGGCTGTGTGTCCCTTGCACACAGCTCCTGTCTGGTTAAAATACACATTTCCCCCATGTGTTATTTCATTAGTTATTTGCTTTTCCATCTTGTTACATAGCTTCTAAAAGTACTGAGCCAGATGGGCTGTTTGATTTGCTGGATGTTTCACTGTTTTATGTTTAGTTAAGTCAATACATGTCAATTTTTCATTTGTAAAGGAGAGCTAAAACTCCTCTATTTAATACAATGCTGTAAGGATGAATTAGGAGGTTCATTTCTCTTTTGCTGTGTCAGGAAGAAAGTTAATATTGTTTCGAGAATAGAAAATAAGTATTTCGGATCCAATCTTTCCTTCCTTCCTCTCTCCCTGTATTAAATATCTGTGTATCTGAACTTTTGGCTCACACCTACCCTTTTAGGATGTAAGTAACACATTTTAAATGCATTACATCTTTTGGATTGCACAGATTAACACCTGCATATTTCAACTTTCTTCGACCTTGTTTTGTAAGTGTAAAGATGCTGGTCTTTAGATGCAACTTATTAATATGACTTCTTAATTATTGTGAGAATGTTGGGCATGATGTGTGACTTGAGATCAGGAGTCAGGCTGTAGTTCCCAAAGGGAAAAAACACAGTCTTGTGGTTAGGATCAAAGACTGTGGATCTTGCATTCAGTTCTATCTTTGCACATCCTTCAGTATCCCAAAGTCATTTAAGTGAGGGAGCATAAATTTCCCTGTCTAGCCTAGGTGTTGTAAGAATAAATTAATTGGGGGAGATGAGTCACTCGAAAATGCTCTGGGACTATGGGTTATTTAAAAGCCTGAATTTATCACTGGGGCCAGACTTTTCTAAAGGGCTCAGCTTGGCTTGCAAGCTCATGCCAGTAGTTGTCTTACCACTGTCGTTTAGGATTTGTGTCACGGTTTTGCCTAGAAGCCCACATGGACATCAATAATGCATTAAACAAAGGCTTATTATCGAGGAGTTCTTGCCCTAAAGTACTTGCAGTCAAGTCAGAGGCAATAAATGGATATGAAGAACATAAGAGAATGGAGAGAATGTGGCAATGGAGTACACTCTCTCTCTGCCTGTCTGTCTGCCTATCTATCTATGCATCTATCTGTGTATCTATCTTTTGGCCTTTTTACCTGATGAGATCCTTGATGCCAGGAGGAGGCAGTGAATATTTTTAACATTGTGATTGTAGCTTTAAAGTGGGGAGGAATCTCTATGGCATCATTTTAAACAAATATAAGTGGGAGAGATAGAGGTTTCAGTAGCAAATTTCCTAGCAAGATCGTTGCCAGATTAGTGTGCAGAGACCAGTCCGTCTGTGCCCTGCAAGGTGTATTTCTGCCCTAAATTGAATTATTTTAGCTGTCAGCAAATGCTTGATAATATAGTGATCTGTGCTTGGGAGATTCACTCTTTATATTAGTGTTGTATTGCATTCAGTGTTGAGGCTAGACAGAGCCACTCATCTTTACCTCATGGTCCCACGTGGACTCACTTAGCTTAGTCATGAGTGGGCAATTAAATAACAAGAGAGACCTTGTCAGCTCCAGGCATTAATATAAATCTTGGTGCTTGTAATACATTTACATGTCTCCCCCAGGTCTATCTGGACTTATAATCATCTCTCTTATTCACAGATCTTCTGAGATATTGGCTGCTCGCTTTTGCTTTGTAGTTCTCTGAATCAGGATTTGGCCCAGGAGATAACCAGCAGTAAGTTTTTCTGACAGGCACTCAGTGCGTATAAACATTTGCCCGCTTTGGTGTGCACAGGCATTGCCTCAAGTAATACTAAACACTTTTCTGGGGAAGCAGGGGCTCCTGCTTAGCAGGCAGCAGATTGATTTTACTCTCCAATTTCTCTTGTTCAAATGCATTTTACCTTTAAATAGCTTGGAGATTTTAGTGCCTTATGGCTGATACAAGCCCTTCATAAACAGATCCGGTGATCTTTCTATTCAGAAAGTGCACATATCTGCATCATAAAGCCCCAAATGAATGAGGGGTCACCGTATCTGTTTCTCACAGAGATTTGATTAAAAGCTTCTTCCTAGTTTCTTTACCCGTAATCACCTGGAGATGTGCTAAGGATGTAAGTCATAGTGTTGTGATCCTAAAGCAGGCCTGATCCACTAGTTATGGTGGCTCATGTTATATAAAAGCTTTGCTGATGATCTTTTGGAAGTTCCATGACCTGAATGAGGCTAGGATTTTGATTTACCCTGGAGTAACATCTTACAGAAGGAAAGACAATCTGCAGACATGCTGGAACAGAATAGCAAAAAGATGCTGTTTGTGCTCTGTTCTGGACAAACAGCAGTTTTCTATATTCAGGTTGGTGAGCTGCTGCCTGTAAACATCAGTAAAGTGTCTGTAAAATCACACAAAAGCAGAGAAGGGTGCATGGCTGAGTCTGGTATTTGTTGGTTTTGGTTTTTTTCTCATACAGCCTTAGAAAATGCTTTTTAGATTTCAAAGTTAGGCAGAACTTTTCCATTCGTTGCTGTTTCAGCACTGTAGTATTACTATAAATAAACTCTGTGGCATAATTTTATAATTAATCTGCACTGGGAGATGGGGACTTGAGCCTTCATTCTTCCAAGCAGATGCACATTTTACTGGATTTTACCAGAAAGATTGTCCAACTGCTGCAGAGCCTTAAAGGAGATGTTACTTTTGGGATTTCTTCCCTTTTTTCCTCCTTCCCCTTCCTAGGTAGTGTCCATCAGAACAGCTGATACTGTTGCCAGGTACTTGCAGCTCTAGTCTAGATGTGTTGTGAAATCCAAAATAAACCTGAGAGATAATGTTATCAGAATTAAATGTTGTCAGAGGCTGATGCCTCTCTAGCTATCTATTGGGAATTCAGGCTGTCAGTGTTTAGTTTGACAGCAAGAGACGTGGATGCTGTGACAAAGTTTTGTTAAAGTGACTTTTTCTATTACACAAAATGATTGGCATGGGTTTCCTTGCTTCAGCTGATTAGTGTTGGTGTAGTGGCAGAAGCTGCCCACTCTGTATCTTAATTGATATTCTGCTTTTTGGTGTGTTTTAAGAACCAACTTATGGCAGGCTGCAGTCAGTTACAGACCAGTTGACCATGACAGTAGAGGACTGGATGGGTGATGGCAGCCAGGACTTGGCAGCTAATGTGTTTGTCAAATGCAGCTTTTGTCAGTATGTGGCTGGATATGTTCTTTGAGTGGCTGGCAGAGCTATTCAGTATCCCTTTGGACTCAGTGTTGTCCTTGTGTGTATGTGAACCATTCACAGTGAAGGTGGTGAGCTGTGCATGTACACAACTGCAAAGGCAGAAATCAGTTCAGTCTTGTGCTACAGCTGAGTGAGAGCTGTTGGTGAGAGAGTCAAATGGCCTCAGTTGCTATTTTATTACCTATACCACTGTGAATTTGCTGTGCTCTTTGCCATCTTTCTCTCCCCATCTTCCCCTTCTGTTCATTCCAGGTGAGTGCTAATGCAAGTGCCACACAATCTATTAGAGCTGTGGGGTAACTCAGAGAGGAACTGCAATGTTAATTGAAGACAGAGTGTCAAAGGCTGGAAACACTCCCAGTTTATGAAAGATTTATGTGTGTGCCTGTTTGTGTGCATATAGCCTGACTGGTTGATATTTTTTAAAAAAATTCAATTTGGGTGATGAGCAGGGAACATCTTCTATTTCTGCTACTGCAGAGACATATTTACTGCTGAAACTTTTATGGTCTCAATCCCTCAGTAGTACATGTTTCAGAGTATTGCTTTGCTGTTGACTACAACCTTTCAAGTCTTTGTTGCAACAACCACAGTAATAATATTTTCCCTTTTTGTACTGGGCCCATAGTGCTTGAGGTCAGCTGCAACCTTGCCAGCAGGTCAGAAATATCTGCCTTAGCTAAAACATTAGATAGAAGGGAGGTTTCCAACACTGTGAACAGTCTGCCTTTAGTAAATGGATACAAATTATTGAAGCTTCGCCTTTTTTCTTGTTCACACTTTTTGTCTTTTCCTAAAGGAAGGTTTATTGTCTATATGCTGAACTGTCAGGCTCAGAGCTCCTTCTCGAGCACTCTTTTGCTCCTGCACAGTTCTGAATCCCAGACAAGGAGTTCTGCAGGGATGCATGCAGTGCAGACATTGCTGCACAGGAGGCTGTAGCCACTTGTCTCTCTCTGGAGAGGGAAGATTCAATACTCACACTGCAGGTGGGAATCTGTGTGAGATATTAATATTCAAGACTATACGTTTTATTTGTTTTATCATGCAAGTGCTTGGCTCCTGCTCCCTGGGACTCATCCATTTTACCCCCTCATCTAAGCTTCAATATGATCCTTACTCACAGCTCTGGTTTCCTCTCCTGAGTAGTCCTGTTAACGGCCATAAGAGGATCTTGGCACTAAACAAGCCCATGAATGTGTGGGGGGCAGGGACTTGCTGTGTACTGAAGCCTCAGTGTGAATGTGCTGCACCTTTTTGTAAGGGATGATCTCAAGTGAAGGTGCTGTAATGCTGATGCTGGGTAAATGCATTTTTTATGTCTGACCTATAAGTGAGTTGTCCCCTAATTCAACAGAGATGCAAATAAGTGATGTAAGTTATATTTAGAATGTACAGGGAATATTTAATATAATTAATTAATGTGTAATGTAATTTGAAGAGCTGAAGATAAATTTCTGCCTTCATATTCCTTCTGAAAATTTGCAGCAGAAGAGATTTGGTTACCCGCTGTCCTCAGAGTGTTGGGCTTTGAATATTCATCCAGCCAATCTTCCTGATTGACTGACAATCCCAGGTGGCTGCATACACACTAACACCAATTCCTGCAGCAGGTTTCTTAAACTCTGATGCTACCTGCCTTTACCTGCAGCTGAGTAGCCACTCGTCCTCCATCTCCACCAGAGGACCATGTGAGTGACCTCACATTAACAAAAGTTTAAGACACAAATTGTTTAATTTCTTCATCTATATATGAGTGCTCTTTTTGAGATGCCTTGCCAGCAGGTTAACATGAGTCTATTGACAGTAGAAGATCAAGGAGACTCAGGAAGTATTCACTCTGGTCAGGAGGGGGGTATTTACAGGAGGGAAGGATTTATGCATGCACCTGTTTTCCCAAGGGCAACCTCTTCTGCCTCTTTTTCTAGATGATTTTTTTTGTTGTGAGCCTGTCTTTTTGCACTGTGGCCCTCCAGCTGGTGTCAGGCTACTTTCCCTTTAGCCCTGCTGCAGTCCCTGTGCCCTTGATCAGTTAGCAACTTTCATGTACTTTCAACTTACAGTTTCTCTCCTGTCCCCATCAAATACAAATATTTTCTTACCACTTTCCCTGCCATTGCCTGACTAGTTGCAATTTCCTGCTCTCCCCTTTATTCCCAAGTGTTAGTTTGCATTTCCCCAATCCTTGCTGCCCTGTACAAGCTTTCAAAACTGCTTCTGTCTGCATTCACCTGTTTGGCACTCTCCGTAGGTGGTCTTGGACTCCTTTCCCGGGTTCATGTGCTGTTTTCTCTGCTGTAGTGGTGACAGGGAGAGCTCAGAGTACTCCCAGATACATCTCCCACCTTTGCAGTGTTGAGCCCCAGGTATGGCCCAGCCTGGAGCTGGTGTTGCAGAACATTCCACCCAGTTCCTCAGTCTGGTGCAAGCTTGCTCCTGCTGGGCTTTCCGTAGGTGCTAAGCTGCACAATAGTGGCTGGGTTATTCAGGAGTGTGTAAATTAGTCATATTTGGGGGGTTCCTGGCTGCACACTGTTCTCTCTTAAAAAGAAAAAAAAAAAGCTGAAGTGCTTAATGAATGTAAGATGTGCTGTTGCTCTCTGAGGCCGTGTGGTGCTTTGGGGTGTGTTAGCACGTTGTCTTGTTAACACTGAAGTTCCTTCTCTCCTCTTGCCATTTGAAGACCGAGAACCTGAGACAGAGTAACTGGTGTTTAAAACCATCTTTTTCTCCTTTTTCAAAATAAGATGATGACATGATAACAATTCTTTGAACAAGAAGAAAGATAATGTAAGGCTGAGTAGTGAAATCAGTTGATATTTGCCCAGTGGATGGAGAATTTTGAAAACTATCCTAAAAGGAGGGAAAAGGTCAGGAATCAATAAAAAGGCTGTTCCCAGAGAAAAAAAAAAATAGAGAATTGCTCTTATCTGTGGCAACAGGCAGGAATTTCCTATGACCCCTCCTTAGCCTGTGCAAAGATGAAAGTTCAGAGATTCCAAGTAGAGATTTGCTAATGGCTAATATATGCCTTGGGGATGACAGGTCAGTTATCCAAGTTGCCGTTGTTCCATGGGCTTGTGTAAGTTAAGGATCTTGCTAGCACATTTTCTTTTGGAGGGAGGTGTAAATGACTGAAGAGGAATTTAATGGAAGGGCAGCTGCAACCAACCTGCATCCTCTCTTAGTGGCTGTGCTCTGCAGTCAGGACTGCTGTCGCCATGGGATGTGCCTTAGAAGAGTGTCATCAAGCCATGGCAGGGGCCTTGGAGATCAGAGGGCCTTCTCAGACCCAGCCAGTTTCTTGTTACTATAATCAAAAGTACTTTCTCCACTGTTTCCTCATCTGAGTGAATCAACAGTGACCCTTGGTGGTTAGAAAGGCTCAGTGCCTGCTGGTCTGTCATGCATAGCCTGGCCAACCTGAGTGTATGTCTCCTGCGAATCTGAACAATGTGGGCATTGACTAAAACATTGGACATCTTATGTCACAACTGATCTGGCTGGTGTTCTAGGACAAAAGTCTCTAGCCAGCCCAGTTTGCATGGAATCTTAGTTTCTAAATGGAGGATTTGGGCAAGAAACTTAAATCTCACTCTTGGGCTTTTGGGTGATCACTTTGATTGTATAGATTACCCCACTGCTAATCTGACTGTAGATCCATAGCATTCTCCTGTCTGAAGGAAAGCACAGGCCTTCACTCCATGCAAAGAGTTTTGGGAAGAGATACTCTTTAAGGCCTGTTTGAATTCATAGAGACCAGCTTGGTGAAATTTAGCATCAGGCCATAACCTGTCATTGGGCCCTGATTTTCTTTATAAAAATCTGTCAGCTGCAACAGACTCCCTTGTATCACTGTGCCTTGCTGTGACTATAAGATGACTGTACACTCAGATTGAGCTGTTATTCTGGTGGGTATAACTGATGACAATGATGATGCTGTGTTTTTACAGTTCAGCAATCATTTATATTCGTTCTTGAACCTGGGCTGTGCTTCAAAACAGAATTTAAGTACAGTCACCACCTGTTCATTTTTCAGCCAGATAATCTCCTTTTTTAATCTTTTAATAAAAAAAACCCCAACCCTCTTCAGGAAAAGTCAATTTGTTTTTCTGGCTGGGATCTGATTCCTGGCTCATTTTCTAGCCAAGTGGCATCTCCTCCGTCTCCTCCTCCTCTTTACAACTTCTCTTCCGGCTGCTCAGTGTAACACTTAGCACATGATGTGGCATCACTGGAAGCTGTGTTTAAACTATTTGAATTCAACCATAGTAGAGTGGGAGTGAATTTTTCAATTTGGTCCTGCTCTTCAAAAATAAGTTGTTAGTTGATATATATAATACCTCTGTATGTTACTAGAGATTATACTAAATTTGAGGCAGAGGAACGGTTAAAAAACCAATTCTGCCTTTCAAACTGATGGCCAAGTGAATTGTTTAGGAAAGCTCTGAAATAAGCTTGGAGAATAAGGACATTGCTGCTTCATGATTTAGAGCTACTTCTCCTTTTTTTGTTTGCAACAGTTTTTTATACTTTGTTCTAAACTCTCTCTGCTGAATCTGACTGTGGATGTTAGATCATAAAATAAAATTAGGAGTTTGAGGACTTCATTGTCTAAGAGTTGTATTGCAAACTGCTGCTTGTGTTGTGCCATAAAATACATGCTTTTTTCCTGTGGGTCCAATACAGGGGTCTGCAGAGACCTCTGAGGGTGTCCTGTATAATGTTTGAACTGGGATTTCCAAGTGGTCATTTAGAATTTATAATTTTGTTGGCCTGACTTTTACACGAATTATGTTCTTAGGATCACAACATCCATAAGGTTGGAAAAGACCTTCAGGATCATAAGTGTCCAACATTTGACCAATCACTACCTTGTCAACTAAACCATAGCACTAAGTGCCACATATGGTTGTTTGCTGAACACCTCCAGGAATGGTGACTCCACTGCTTCCCTGGGCAGTCCATTCCAATGCTTCACCGTCCCTTCTGCAAAGAAAGTCTTCCTGATGTCCAACCTGAACCTCCCCTGTTATGGCTTGTGGCTGTGTCCTCCTGCCATGTTTTTGGTTGCCTAGGAGAAGAGGCTGACCCCCACCTTGCTGCAGCCTCCTTTCAGGCAGTTCTAGAGTGATAAAGTCACCCCTGAGCCTCCTTTTCTTTGGGCAGAGCAACCCCAGCGCCCTCAGCTGCAGTGCTACGAGTAGGAGTCACTTAATTTTCAGATCTGTTCTATCTTAGATATAATACCTAGGCCACAACTAAAATTGAACAGAGAATGGGTATTTTACTGGAAATTAAACAAGATAAAATTTTAAAAGCCTACCGTGATGTAAAAAGTTTTGTTCAGGTGCATTCCTCAGGCTTTTAGTGGTGTGAAGTGCTTTTATAGAATAGTGCATATATTGCAGAATGAATCCTTCATATTGATGGTAATGCCTGTTGTCTAAAAACACTTTACAAAGGTGACCAAGTCTTGTGCTCTAATTTTACAGAGAGGTGTCTTACCCCAGATCACAAAGCATGCCAGCTGGAGTGGCTCTTTTCTTGAGGACATGAGCTCTGTTCCTACCAGTTTATAACACCAAGGCCTTTCTATGGGCCTTGCCTCCCTGCTGTGCTATGGACAGATGACATGTACCAGCCCTGCTCCTGGCATCCCAGCATGCTGGAACAGGAATTGCACACTGCACCTGTGCAATAGCTTTTAATGGTGATCCCTACCAGCTAAAAAACATTAGAGCTCCCTAATCTCCTGCATTGTGTATGTAGTATTGAAAAAGCTTAAATTTATTTTGAATGATCTCAAGACCAGGCAAGCCATAATCCTATTCAGTTCAGGAGTTTAGGTCAGATGTGAACTGGTGATGTGACATCTGTCAAAAGGGATGTTTCACTTTCTGCCATTTCTGCTCTTGAAATCACTGTGTGAATTTTAGCTTTCAAAGAGACAGGTAAATTATGAGACACACTAGCCTTGCAAGTCCACATACTGAGACAAGAGCTTGTCATTTGGCCTCACATGACCAAGCTGATGTGTGGGCTTTCAGCAAATTGATGGGGTGCCCTTGTAAGACTGTTGTCCTTGAGGGAGTTCCTGCACTTTCTCACCATGTTCAAACAGAATGTGCCTGGAAGAAATGTCAGTTAAACTGAAGCCCCTCCAGGGCAATGCTTTTGTTTATTACAAAGCACCGATGTATGAAATAACAGTGCTATAATCATCTGTAAATGAACCACAAACTAGGAGAACATCCACGAACACTTTATAATGAGATGTGTTCTCTAAAGTTGCGGTTGGCTGGAATAAATCAATAGCCCATGGAGTGCTCTTTTATTTTAGTCCTAAATGTGCAAAAGGCAGTTTTAAGTGGCTCTGCTTTTGGGAGCACAGACTTTAAAACTTCCTGACTCCAGCCATTTTCAATGCCTGAAATTCTGCCCTAAGTAAGTAGTTATAAATTTCCTGAAAATGTAGTAGGCCTTTCATCTTTATCTTCTGTGACTTATTCAAAGTGGGAAAATAATTAGAACTCCATGTTTCAGGGAACATTGTTCTCTGTGCCGATGTTTAATGACTTTGGTTAAATACCATTTCCAACTCATCACTTTTGAGCCGTTTGTTGTTAGTTCAAGGTGCTTAAGGAGGAAGGAACAGAAGAACGGTGAAGTAGAGGTAGCACTGGAGCTTATGTTGATGTTTCAGCACAGAGGCTGGACACTAGAGGAATTACTAGGTTTTTTTGCTTTAGACATCTGCAAAGAAGTTGTTATGTCGTCAAGGTTGTGGAAGCACATCTCCCAAACTCTCTTGTGACTACTGTTCACTCACTATTTCACTGTCCTGTGAATCAGTATCTCCTTGCAAGCCTTCACACTTTTCCGCTTATTGTCAGCTTCAGCTGCTCCTTTCCCCCATCCTGTGCCTTCACACCACAGATTGCTTCCCAAAGCTGCCTTGATCTCTGTTGATTCGTCTGTTCCTTTCCCCATCTCACTGGAATATGGTCTTTCCATTTTCCATCTCTTTATTGCAAGCCAGCCTTGACTAGGTGTAGTGAATCCTTTGCTTTTGTTTGAAACTATGTAACACCAGTCTCCCCACTCCTAATTCGTTCTGCATGCTGCATACCAGGTTATTAAATGTTTTCAGTTCTAATGAACATTGTTTCAAAAATATGTTACTTTGCTGTTTTCAGTGAAACTGTAAAGATCTCTTCCCATTTGCCTACTTAGGATCTGCCATTAATCAGTGGTGGTTCTCCCTTGATTGCTGAAGTCTTCTAGTCCTTTTAAGTTTAAGGGTGTATGAGGTTTATGGTAAAGGTTGTGGCAAGTTGCTTCTTGTCTAAACAGAACTCGCTGTATGGGATAGATTTGTTACTGCTGTATTCTAGCTGGGAAATGTAAGTCAGAGCAAGGTTGCTGATGACAGAAAAAATCAATTTATGACAGAGGAATTTATGGTCCATCACAGAAAACAGAATGGGAGCTATGATTTATATATTTAGTGTCTTTAATCAATATGAAAAAATAAAAGTGTGGCGTTATACATAGGGCCCCTGGTAGTGAGTGATGATGGTGTAATCTGTAAATATCTGCCTTGTAGATGAGTCTTTCCTGGCAGGAAACTCGTGGACAATGGGCAGGCAACATTTTAAACATAAAGGTGGGTTTTAAAAGTGTGTATGTGTGAATGGTGGTTTTATGACAAAATACCTTGACAATAAACAGAAGTACATCTGAGTAGAAGATGGATTACCTGTTTCTCTCTTGGGTGATCCTGCTTTTGTTAGTCATTTTGTTGGCCATTGGTGAAAGCCGCTATGTGGTTCCTGGTTCATGCTAGTTTTGTCATTCCTGTGGCACAGGATGTCACCACTGAGACAGCATACCTAGGTGTTTTAAGCATGGATCAAAAAGCAGAGGAGGTGGAATTTTTTCTCCCAACTTGCCATAAGAAAATTAAATTTTTCTGACATCAGATGGGAAACATGCCAGCCCATCGACACAGAACACAAATGGACTGGAGGGACTTTTAGATGGAAGTCTGTGGGAAGGTTGTTATCCTTTTGGGTCTGGGCTGTGCATACTGTGATGTGTTGTCACTGTGGAAGATTTTGGGACAAAACATTCCTCTTTGGGCAGTGGCAGTGTCACTTTCAATGTCCTTGGTTTCTGTTCTGGTACATGGGCATCATACCCAGCTGTTGCAGAGCACAGATTTGGGGTGGGAAGGAGTAGGAAAGGGGGCTTATGTCCTCCTAGAAGCCTGTCAATATCAAACATACAGTCTGCTGACTAACTTGGCATTTTTTCAGTTACTGAATTGCAAATGGACAAACATCTGTGATTTTGTACCATACCAAGAATGGAAGGGATGAATTCACATTTCCAGCTGCATGCTAGGCTTGATTTATCACACACAGGTTTCTTGGTAAAATATAATATATTTAACGTGGCTTTTCCTAAATCTGAGAAAATTTGGTGTATTTTGGCTTGTCTTTGCTTATGTTCCTCATAACCTGAGATGGAGGAGAAGGTAGGGAAAATCGTTAGGTATGGTAACTGGAGATCGTAATAAAATTATGTGCTGGGAATCGCTCTCTAGTGTTAGACAAAATCTAGACCTCTTTTCCTCTGTGCTTAAAAGAGATAAAGCATTTAAACTTCACTGCTACCTGCTGTTAGTAGCAGTTAGTAGTGATCTGATGTTTTATTTGGGAGAGAGAAAAAGAAGAGGAAATAGAGCAACCACCTTCATTGAAAGGAAAAGGGGATGCTTTTGTTAAAATAGGATGATCTCAAAGAATGAGGGACTTTTCAGTTGATGTCTTCACGTATTTTTGGGTTGTCTTCAATAGCTGTTTTCAAGTAATAGTGACAGCAAATTCCCTCTGAGCTTAGTCTGCAGTTTCTTGAGAGCTGCCCGTGACAGATATTTATTCTTGAAGTCTCTTTAGCAGAGGCATTAAGCTGGTTAACACATGTTGATACTTCACAGTCTTCCAGATGGTGTGGTTCAGCAGCAGGACTGATGTATTACATCACCTTGTTTCTCACTGGAGATGGGTAACACTGAAACACCTTTCCTAAACAGCAGATGAAAGGCAGGGGCTGGTACTGGGACAGCAAGTTGTGCCACGGGGCCAGTCAGTACCTTTTGGATGTGACAAGCTCTCAGCATGGTCTGCTGCAGCAGCCAGAGCTCTGTCACACACACGAGACTAACACATCTGGACCCTCCCCATGTATTCCTGTAGTCCCTGTATTTCCTGTGGTACCTTCTGGTATTCTTTGTCTTTATACCCTACTGGATATAAAGATTTACTAGCCTGCTGTCTCCTGGGATTAGAGAGAAAAAACATGCTCTTCCCCTCTGGCATGAAATGGGACATTTAACAGGGACCACCATTTCTAGTGCTGATGCATAGTTTTATTGTCATCAGTACAGCTGAAGTTAAGGAGAGTGAATGCTGCTTTAATTCTTGATTTACAACCAGTCTGAAGTTTTAGGACTTATATGACAGATTTAACGTGTGACTCTTGATAACAAAAATAGTGAGGACATGTACCTGCTCCTTCTGTGTCCAGATTCCAGCTGGTTATGTATCCTCTTTCATGGAGCACTTATTTCCTGAAGAGTGATTTCAGTTATTACCACTGTTAATGAGATAACTGCTAATTGTGGATCAGTCTCATCACTTTCCAAATAGTGCCTTTTGTGTACTGCATATGGAAAATATGGATGTGAGCTTCGAGATTTCACAGGGTAATTCTGAGATACCTCAAAAGAGCTGATATTCTCAGCCTTATTCAGCCACAGCGAATGGCTGAAATACTGGAAAAGTCTCGTATGCCTTCAAAATCAACACCAGTGTTATTAATACATTATATTTTGTGAAATCTAATCTTGCACACACTAGAGCAGATATTACTCTTTATATGTTTGATATGTCCCTGAACAACTCCAGTAAGGAGAATGGGTGAAGTTGTGGGTAGGCAAGCTGAGGTTCATGTTTTCCACTTCCATACACAGTGTTGTATGGAAAGATGCTTCTCTGCTTGCCATACCAAAGCTTTAATACAGTGGAGTGGACTTACCTGGCTTCTGCTTTCTGTAGAATTTAAGAGAGGCAGCTTCTGAATTGCCTTACCTTTTGCAATAATGTTTGTAAAGTACTTAATCGACACATTTACAGTCACTATCTTCTCTAAATTTAAATATTCCCCACTCAGATAGTCACAGCTCAAAAGTCCTGCCCAAGGCAAAATCATGCCATAAAAACCTAATGCAAGATAAATGAGCCCTCCTGGATGCTGAGTGATGAGAGCTGGATGTATTTGAATAGTTCACAGAGACTGCAATTTTCATTATCTTTAGGCACCTCTTACAGATCTTTTATTCTCCTTTTTCATGTTATTCTTTTTCATAGTTCCTGTAGTTCAAAAAAAGTTAACCTGCACTTGCACAAGGTGAAGAAACTACTGAACATAAGGATTTGAGTTTCCCTAGGAGCTTTGACCATGGTCGTTGTACACCTACTTATGTGGTTTAGTGGCTGGTTTTGCAGATGACACCAGTTAGACTAACTTGGGCTACACCTAGCCCCTGGTTGCAAGGTTAAAATAGGTGTTACATGCCTTTCTTTATAGTGAGAGTAGTCTTGGAGCTCATTAATGGCACTAAGGCTGACTGCTCAAATCCATGTAGCTCCTCAAATCTGCTGGGATGGGAAGGTGAACAAGGATAGTGTTGGGAAGAACCAGCTAATCAGTGCCTTCCAACCAGTGGACAACTCTGCATATATGTCACCTCTTTCTCCCATTTAAATCTCAATTGGTACAAATACTATTGGGGAAAGATTTTTGAAATTTTTTGTGAGTGGCTCCTTTATGTTTCTATAAAAACTCTGAAGTTTTTACAGAAAATTTCTAATTGCCAATCATTAGTGAAAAACATGACAAGTAATTTTAAATCCTAAGAATCTTGCTTTCCCCAGCCTCCTGTGTGCACAAAATAATCTGTTACAAAAACTGATGTGGTACCATTAACAGATATTTTTCATGCATTTTTGTTTTATGTATTTGTGGCCTTTCACACTGTTAGTGCACACGTGGGTGCTTTTGATGAAGCAGGCAGCTGTCTTTGAACTGTTTGAAATAATTGAGCAGATGTATGGCTCTGCCACACATCAGCTCAGTGCAAGGCATCCCTCCTGTGCAGTATAAATCAGGAGACTTGAGGAGCAAATATACAGTGCTAGACTTCATTTCCTCATTTGTCTTTGCCACATTGTACCCCCCTGGGGGGGGATAATATTTTGATGGGTGCATAAAGTACCATTAACTTTAACATTATCATCAATCATCATGACAAAGGAGGACAAGTAGTCTTTGTACCTGGTCTTGCCACTTGTTTAGTCATCAAACCCTTTGGCAAATGAGTGTAAACCACTTCTTTATTAAGGCTGTGGTTCTGTGATACAGCTTTTTTTTACAGCAATACCTGTCCTAGCTACTGCTGCTCAACCTTGCACCCGTAAGGCATAGCATCATCTCTGTCTATTGTTCTGTGCAACTGCACATGCTGCCACCTTTCTTAGGGCTCCAGCTTGGCTCTCTAAAAGGCTTTCCCTTTTGAGAGAAAATACATTTGCAGGAGGGCAGGGGCAGGTAGTAGGAAGGTTGTTTTCTTTGTTGGTTTGTTGTTGTTTGGGTGTTTTTTGTTATTTTTTTTTAAGCTTCCTCAGTTCCTTGATCCCATTTGTACCTTGCTTTGTGAAGAGCTGACCCAGCACTCCCTGGGAGGCAGGAGCCTGGCTGAGGGCAGACATAGCTGTGGGCTGGGAGAAGAGGTGGAGTGGTTTTCAGTCACCATTTTCAAAAAGCAGTGAACTAAAAGCCTGTAAGCTAAAGCTCAAATGAGTAACCAGTGGAAGTGTTGGTAGTGCTGCAGTGCCGGCGATGTGGAGTAGTCAGGATTCTTTGTTGACAGCTTCTCTAATAGTCCTTTAATTTTTCCCTTGTTAAGATGACTTCCTGAGGGGAAAACAAAACCATCAGAAGTGTGGTGTGTTGCACAGCAGCAGGGCACAATAAGGATGTAGGCCAGCACTGTCAGAGGAGTGTCAAATTCAGGGTTGCACTCTTGGTCTGCTGCTTAGCTGTGAATCAAGGCAGCATCAGCAGATTTTTATAAAGTGACTTTCTCGACATTAGTCTTTCCTGATGACATAGGACAAGACATTCTTCCAATGTCTTTTCTTCTCTTTTTGCTTTCAGAAAGGCACTGGAGATGTGTCAGATTATATCTTTGCTTTTCAAATGGATTCCTGTACCTCACAGAGGGATAGATTATTGACTATCAGCATTAGGTTTTAATTTTTCTTTTTCATTTGCGCTGTAATCCTGCCTCTTCCTTAAGCATGGTTTTTGTCTCCATGGAAGTGGGGCAGTTGATGTGTGGATGGTACTGCCCTGGTATTTACTAAGTTGCTTCTTAGAGGCAATTTTCTTGCTCCTTGGGTGAATGTGGTATGATGACAATCTTTAGTAGGAAATCAGTGTGTCATGCTTCACCAGATTTCTTCCTGAATAGCATTGTTTTGTGCTCACTTATGTTTTCAATTTACACGAATGCTTAGAAGCACATGCAGGAGGAAAAAAGATAACCACAGAAAGAAATGTCAGCCTTGTCATGCTGTTACTTTCTCCACACTTTTTTTTCCTCTCCCCTTTTTCCTTCTCTGTCCCTCCTCACCATGCTAATCAACTAAGTTAATACTAATTCTTCAACAGTGAGTGTTGAAATATGTGAAATTGTTTCCTGCTGCCTTGTGTGTCTGGACAGTGCATGACAACAGCTGGGCAGGTTTCAAAGAGCACTGGGAATTGAGTAGAACAACCTTGTTCAAGGGAAATCTGCCAAGAATGAACGTAGGTTGTAATCTGATGGCTTTGAGCAACGTTTTCCATCTTGGCTGATTGAGTCCATAAGAATTTACCCCAAAGAGAGGAATGGATTTGTGCCAGTTCTAAAAAGAATCTGAGGGAGAGATTTGCATGCTCAGATGTAGGTGTTCTAGGCACTAGAATTTCCACTTTGAAGCTCAGTGTTTCTGACTTAACCTGCATGGGACCTTATAGACAGTGTCTGGGCACGAATTTGAAGCAAATCATTCAGTACATGCAGATCCATCATGTGCTCTCAGCATAAGGCACAACAGAGCATTTTGCTGTTGCAAATCAGTATAATCAGTCCTCCAATATCCAGTCTCCTTCCTGTATAGCTCAGTTTAATACACAGTAGAGAGGCAAATTCTTCTCCATGAAGATTGGGAAGCAGGACATTGGCCTTGCTGAAGGTGCATGGGTAATGATCACAATGTGGGTGTCTCTCTAGTCCTTTATCATGTACACCAGGGGAAAGCTTGGCAAACATTTGCTTGCATTGAGATTCCGAACCAGACTCACAGCCATTGCAAATGGATGATCTCAGTCTCTGGCTGAGCTGGCAGTGATTAATTGAAACCCTTGAGATACAGGACTGAGCAGATGCAAGTGACCTCAGGTGACTTGAGGTGAAATGAAGCCTTATCTGCATCAAAAAGAGGGTTCAGCTCATCATGGTCTGCTGTTACAAACAGCACGCAAGGAGAAAGGCACAGAAACTAGCCCAGGTAAACTTTACCAAAAGAAAGCAGCTAGGAAGAAGCCCACCATACATTTTTTCTTTAAATCCAACAGCCAGAATGCTGACAAACATTTAAGATGTCATGTGGCTGAGGCGAGGGGGGTTCTTGGCTATTTTTCCTTCAAGTACCCTCTTCCAAGGATAGTCTTTGCTCTGTGCCTCTTTGTGTTTTGTCCTTTTTCAGTTTTCTTATCATCCACTGTCAGTGTTTCAGCTCCTGCTTTTACCTTCTCTTTATTTACCCTGATGTGTTCAGGGTCTGCACACACAGAGCAGAGGTTGTTACTCAGTTTACTGGGCTGGTCAGTTAGCACTGGGCACTGCAGGCTGTCCTTTATTCACAGGCAAGGAAAGAAAAACTTCCTTTTCAGTCACTTGCATGCCTGGGCTTTACCTCACAGAAACTAGAGGGATTCTCACAGGTTTCCAGGTATGGAAATAGTCTCTTAGTGCATGTCCTTATACTTGAGCTAGCATGTTCAACTTGACTGGAGGTAGTGAGTACAAGAATAAGGTAGAAAATATGAAGTGTCACTTTCCAGGCCAGAAATATGTGTGGTACGTGCATGTGGACTCCTCCAGTGGGCTAGCCTGGTTTCTGTCTTGGTTTGTATGTGTGTATGTGAAATAAGCAGCTGTGTAGGAATCACTGCAATACCAGAGCTGGAATGCAGGTAATTTATACATAACAGTAACTTCAGACTTCTGGGTAGTTTCATTGCCTTGTAGAATCTTCCTGCAGGCAGAAAATTTGGCTCAGGCATAAGTATTTTCAGGAATGTTCTTCTTTATAATGTGTGTGGTGGAAACTGTAATTTAATTTGTGTGGCTGTCTTCCCTGTGGCTGTTGGAGATTGTTGCTTGTTTCCTTGATAGCAGTGGCACAAGCAGTGCTTTCCAGTGTTTCCTTGGATGATTGGATTCCTGGCAAAGGCTGTCTGGGACAGTAGGTCATAGTGAAGTGAGGTCTCTCTCTTTGCTTTAATCAGAAAAGGCTGTGCCTGGAGGCTTGCTTCAAACAGCAAGAGAGGGAAAGCAGAGGATAGAAATGAAACATGAACATGACTGTGTTCAAAGTGGAAAATGTTAAGGACAGGAGTGGCAGGATAGCACCATTGTCCTCAGTGGTTGATTGCTTTTCAGCTTGTGATCATGCAAAAGCACATCTCCCATAACTGTAGCACTGTGTGCTTTCCAGCACCCTTGATATGAAGAACACAGAGCACTGTGAACGCAGATGAGTTAAATCTGTGGCAGTTCAGTGATGGAGGTGCAATCACCTCGGCTCTACAGATGGAAGAGAGGAGGAGAAGTTCAGGTGCTTACCCAGAATCAGTAAGACAGAGACAAAGGTAGAATCTGAACGGGAGCTCTGGCTCCCAGTTGAACATGCAGACAGCAGTGAACCACACAGTGGCTGTTGAGCTGGGCTCTGCATTTGCTTTTGTAGTTGAACAAATGAAACTGTTTATTTCCTGAAGCACTGAGCACCCTGTAGCTCCCCTAGAAACCTGCTGGAGTAGTGGTAGTTCAGCTGTTTTGCAAATCAGATCCTTGAGAAAAGAGTATTGCACAGAAGAAACAGCCTCAAGAGGGTAGAGTACTGACAAGCTTTCTGAGGTCATTTGGAGTGCATGGAGCAGCACAAGATCAAAGTTGAGCAGAAGAGATAGGAGATAAGGGAATGACTGGGATGAGAGTGAGAAGGACAAATGAGAAATACTGGAGAATGGTGGAGGAAGAGGACAGGTTTGATCTCAGAGCAGGAAATAGTGGGAAAGTATGTACAATAGCCTGGAAGAAAAATCCCTGCCTTAAGGAAGCACAAAATTATGTAGCACAAGAAAGAACAATTTTAGAGAGGTAGCATACACCTGAAGATAGAAGGGCTACTCAGGAACACGGAACCTTGCATTCCTCCTCTCCCAGTGATGTACTAAATATTGTGCCCTTCCTGTGTGATGGTGATGTGATCTTGTCCAAGCCCTCCAGGTACTGATCTAAAAAAGTAAAACCAGTAATTTCTCTTAGTGTGCAATCAGCAAATTGAAAAAGGAGGGGAAAGATTAAAAGGTGGGCAAGGACTGAGTAGCCTTGGTTATGGTAATCAAAATTTTACCCTGAAAGGGTTCCAGAAATGAGTCCTCGTTAGCTGATACAAATCAAAGTCTTATTCCTCATTCTTTCCCTTTTCCCCTTGTATCACTAATCTGTAGCTGATGTAAAAAGAGGACAGCATCATAGGGTTTAATGTCAGACAGGGAAAATCAGGTATTGACTGATTACAGATTCTTTTTTGCCATGACTTGGGTAGGGAAAGCACCAGGTGCTTTCCTGACACTTCTGTCCTTTAACATGAACATAACCCTACCCTTTTTGAAGATTGTTGGAGAACTCTGGCTATGTTCTTGTTGTTGCTACTACCACTGTTATTATTACTATTGTTATTCCAGGTAAGTAAATGTATCTATGTGTGAGAGGGAGAGACTGGGTGAGTGTGTGTGGGGGTGGAGGAGGAACTGAAACCTGTGTTGTTTGTTCCTGCTGGTGGGTCAGGGTTAGGTGCTTGGGCAGCAATGGGAACCCTGAAGAAACCTCCTTTGAGGACTTCCTCTTGGAGTGTGCACAGCATCACTGTCACTGGAAACTTGTCACGTGGTTGGAAGTCCTGTGTTTCTGCTGCAGTTTTAATAGATCCTCTTTATTACAGTAGAGCTTTACTACCTGGGAGCCCCTTCGTGGGAGTTACTTAATAGACAATATTCAAAAATGTGTTCTCAGTAGAAGTGTTTAAAAAATATGTGGATGTGGCATTTGGGGGTATTGGTTTAAAGGTGAACACAGTGGTGGCAGGTTAACAGTTGGACTCACTGATCTTAGAGGCCTTTTCCAACCTTAATGATTCTAAGACAAGACAGCCTCAGGAGAACAACTGTAGTGCTGGCGATGTGAGAACACCAATCCAGTATTTTTGCACTGCCTCGCATTTTCCCACACGGCCTTGAATAATTCAGATGGCCTTTCAATACCTCAGGTTGTCAGCAATGAGACGAGGAAAGTAGTAATACTTGACTTTGTGGATGTAGGCTGATAAGGGTATTGAAACTGTTGAGGTATCTAAAGGTAAAAGCTTTTATCTGAGACAGTAAATATGTCTGCCTGATCCCGTGCTGCTTATGGTGTATGCCTTATTTAAGTTAGGCATGGAGGCTTTTATAAATCAGTCCCTTGCAACCTGCAGAAAATCTCAGCAAGGCAACAGAAGGCTGCTGAGTGGCTCCCCAGCGTTCAGTACCAGTGTTGATAAAAAGCCAAGGGGATTTCCTGCAAGTGATTTGTTTTCTTGGCTCTTCACGTGTGGTGGACATACAGTTTACTATTCCAGTTAATCCTGCCTTTCTAGATGCATCTCAGAAAACAACTGCCAGCATCAGTGATGAATTACAATGGAGCAGGGGGACTTGCTGGTCATTTGGATTAAAGATCAGGGGCTTCAAATGGCAATTTATCCATACACCAATACTGAGAGTGAATCCCCACGCATCCCCAGTACATAGGGATGTAATTGTAGGTGATCCTGAGTAACCCAGAATGTGGGGAGCAGGCACTTCTCCAGATCATTACTGTCTGATTTTGTAATTTTATCCTGGGGCTACCCTACCTCTGGCTTACTTTAAGCCTGGATCTGAAAAGTACTGTGATCTATTGTGGTTTTTAGAGAGCCAACAAGAATTCCAACCTAATATTTCAAGGCACTGAAAAAGAATCCTTTGCCCTCATGAAATTAATTCAGAACACAAATTACCTTTCAGTCGACTACTTCTTTGCTCAGCTCCTTTAAGTAGTTTATCTTCTTAAAGTATGGTCAGATGGATTTTTTAAATTCTGTTTCTTCCTAAAAAAAAGGACATGACCCTGATTAGGGTCATCCCTGGGGAATGAACATAGGAACTCTGGATCAAAAGGAACAAATCTGGGTTGCTTGTTCTGGTTCTGTATCTATGAATGTCTGTGTATTATTCAGAGGCTTGCAAGTGTCTGTGTTCAGCCCACCCTCTGAAGAAAAACGAGGAGCCACAATGGGGGTGTTTTTTTGTCTCTCCAACTTATTTCATGAGCTTGTATCAAACCTTCATTATCCTGGGTGCTCCTGCTTTGTTGGTGGAGCAGATGCTGACCTGAGCCCTTGGAGCTGGAAGTCAGGAGGTGTTTCTATCTAATCCAAAGTGTAGCTGGTGTGGTGACAGCTCATTCCTTAGCCCTGACATGTGTGCTCTGACCACATGCAGAGACTGCAGAACAGGAGTGTTGGGCTTGGGAATGATAATAGGAACTTTTGAGCCTTGAAATGGCAGAGGATGAAATGAAAAATCACAGTGCTTTCCAGCAGGATCAGAGATGCTCACTGCCTCTCAAGAACAGTTATGGATTAATAGAATGTTAACTGGGTGAAAAACTGGCTGGGTGGCCAGGCCCAGAGACTGATGTTGAGTGGAGTGACCTCCAGCTGGGGATTGGACACTGAGGAAAAGAGTACATGACTTCTGTAAATGATAGTTGAGCCTGCCAAGTCGTTTGGTTTTACAGGTGAATTGGGGAACATACCTGGACCTCATAATGATACACAGGGCATCTGTGTCCTTCACCATGACTTGGATATTTACTCTCTCAGCATCTGCAGTGTTTTCAGGGGCTCAGGCAGCCTTTGTGAGGAGATCAGGCAGCCCTGGAGGTACTGTAGGAAAGCAGAGCAGCACTGAGGTATATATAGGAAACGTGGATTTCCTGTGGCCAGCATTTCTGACTCTGCTGCAGATCTGTTGTGCCACCTCAGGCAGATCTCTCTATTCCCCTGAATGTTTCTTTTCTCTCTTGTCTATTCCTGTCATACTGCCAGGAGGGAACTGCATCGAGCCCTCTGTTGTACAGCACCAGGTTGTACAAACAGCTGAGGTCTCCCAGCACATCCATCACACTAATAATGATAGGAAGGAGAGCACCCATCAAAAATACTTCCTTACCTTTTAGTTATTAATACATTTTCTTTTCTCTCTCTCTTTTTTCTTTCTATTTTTTTTTCTTTTTATTTTTTTCTTGCTTGAAGGGGAAAATAAGTCAGCTATCTTTTATTCCTTCCAAAACAAATGACCCCTGACAGGTCTGGAAATGTGTTTCCTGCAATTACTCCATGCACACAGGGGCCATGCTGGCTCATTTATACACCCACATACCACAGCTCAGACTTTTCAGTAGCTTGGACTGCATCTTCTGTTTGCAGTGATAGGCACATGAAAGTACAACAGGAACAGGGCTAGGAAAGAGAAGAAGGGAAGAGGATACATTGGTACCTGAAAATTGCTGTCTCAGTGTTTTAGCCATTGCATATGCAGAACAATATTTTAATTCTTTTTTTTGTTTACCAACCCTGCAAGAACTGATGTGGACTCGGACGCACAGCGGCCTGGGTGGCTGCTTGTGCCACTCAGGCAAGGTTGATTCATGGTCTTGGCTGGCAGAGGAGGGGAGAAGGGCATGCAAGGGATTTTCCTATTGTTCAAGAGTAAGAGTGTACCCTGGAGTCAGGAGCATGAGGCTGACACTGGGCCAGCTCTCTCCTCCTCACCAGCCTTGTCCCTGGTCACTTCTGCTTCTGGGAATCTCCTCCAGCAGGCACTGCTGTGTGCTGGGACTGATGGCTGCGGGGTGACAGGCAGGAGAAGAAGGTGGGGGATGTGTTGCTGTCCAATTTACATGCCCTCAGCAGGGGCTGTCCTTGGCCAAGTGCATCAGGGTGTTTGTGTGAGAGCTGAAATGCAGTCAAGGCTGGTTAGGTCAGCATAAGGCTAATTTTGAATCCCAGATACACTGCCAGTCTTGTTTTGCATAGCTCCAGCCCTCCTGCTCCCTTTCATCTTGCCGCAGCTTCATCTTTCCCTTTCAGAGTTGTCCCCCAATTGCTCAGTGCAATTCCTGGGTGGCTGGTTTTTGTCCCTAAGCCCATTAGTGTGTTTGCAGCTCATGTCCTGGAACTGTTTGCCCTTGTCGGATCTGTCCCTCTCACACAGCCAGCTACAGTCTGGCAGGTCTAGGCCTCCTGCCAATGCTTTTGTGGTGCTGTGGTCTCTCACGCAAAAAGCCACTCTTGTCTGTAGCAGCACAGGCTGACAGATGTTTTGACTTCTGCTTTTGTCCCACCTGGCTGTCTTGGAGACACAAAAAGCACACTGGAACTAGCACAGATGGGAGAGATGTCTGCCGAGATCTACCAAAGGTCACGCAAAAACTGTGGAAGGAAGATATTAGTCCCATGTTTATTCTGTCCCTACCTCCCTCTGCAGCTTGAAATGCTCCAGGGAGGAGCCATTCCTGGTGTGTCTGATCAGAATATAATCCAGTTTAGTTCTGTCCTGTCTCTTCCTTCTGTTGAAGGCTGTGTAAGCACATGTTCACTATACCTACATTTAAACAGAAATCCTGGGGTTTCAGGGTTAGCAAGCAGCTCCAAGGACCTGGGACTGTTCATGACTGTCCACATGGCTGCCCCAGAGCCTGAACTCCACTGCTTAGTAAGAGCCTCTGGCTTGAGCTAAAAAGACTGTTTTTCAGGTAATTTTAGTTGAAGGCAAAAACCCAAACTCCAAACACCCACTAAAAGAGCAGTAATGACTTGTGTCTCCTGTGATTACAAGAGGACCTAGAGCACACCCCAGAGAGCAAGGATTCAGTGTTGCTTCAGAATCATTGCCATAGTTCATGCTGTTTGAGTAATTCAAGGGCTGTTTGAATCCTTTGGTCTAGTCAATACAGGTGAGGTATTTTGGATTCTTGTTCTGATGTCATGGATAGGATCTACTGTGTAGACACATTTTTATGTTACTGTCTTTGACCAAAAAATTGCAGCCCAGAAAATCAACTTGATGATGTTGGGTTTTTTTTATTTTTTTTTTTGGTTTGTTTTATTGTTTTTTTGGAAGCTTGCACCATGGTAAGAAAATTAATAGCAGTGTTCTGTGTGCAATGCCACGGATTATTTAAGGTGCTAATGCTGATTCAAAGCTGTTGGTTAATTGAACATCACAGAGTTATAGGCCTGAGCTGCCAAATGTAAACAGGGTAGTAGTTTTTATTTATTTCACAAGATGAAATTCTGATCATCGGTCATGTTTATTGACCAAATATCTCAGGGCTCAGTATTTTAACATTTTACAGTAAGTTATTAACATTATGCTGAGGAAAAGAGGGATAGGTAAGAGTCTTAAAATACTTCTCTGTTGTGACCTCATCATCCTTTTGTACTGATGGCATTTATTTGTTGTCATCCTTCCACGAAAAGTATGTATTCAGCAATGTCTTGGCAGCACTGAATTGTATCAGGTCCGTTGCTCTTTGCTGGTCTTTATTCTTTTAAGCAGGAGACAAACGGTGCTTAAACCTTTGAATCAAGGAACAGTTTTCAGAAGTGCTTAAATGATTTAGGAGTGCGGTTTGCTTTGGCTTCTAGTCAGACTTTGTGCTCTTTAATCTTCTTAAGTTCTTTCTTTCCATCCTCCAAGGGTGTGCTGAATCTGTCTCTCCTTAGTGCTAGCATGGCCCCTGTAACTCTTGCGTGAGTGATGCCCAGCTACACTGCTGCATCAGCCTGGTACAGGAGGAGAGATCAGTGTCTCCAGCTTACAGTGGGGGAGTTAAGGCACAGGGGAGATGGAGTGAGTTGCCCCAAGCCAGACAGGGATTTTGAAGCATGGATACCCAAGTCCTGCACTGAACTCTGAGCCTGATTGCTTGGCTTCTCTACAACAGGGAGTTGCTGAGCACTCCCTGCCAGGCTTTGCTCAGGGCTTAGGCTCTTCTTGACATGATCTGCTTGTCCACATGTACAAGTACGTGCCAAAACTGCTGAGGTTTTGCTGTAAACGGAAGTGTTGGACTCGAAACCTCCCAGGATTGCGCTCTGATGAATTACTCTGTGTGTGAGAAAAGGAAGATAAGGAGCAGGCAGAGGAAAAGGCATTTAAATCCAGTGTCCCACATATATCATTTGTTATTTCACTCATGATGTCTGACAGTGGAAGAGCATGCAAAGTACAAATTTGCTGGTGTTGGGTTCTTTCTCCAGGTAGCCCTTCCATTAATGGCAGCTCTGTTGTAAGTTTATGTTTGGTGAGCTTTGGACCACCTCTGCAGTCTCACCTATAGGATTCAGGACCTTACAGCATGGATGGAGATTATAGGGGATTTAAGCAAGCAAAGATGTAAGCTTGAAAAGATGCTGCTTTGAATTTTCTTAAAATGTCTTTCTATAAACGCTGTCTCTCTGCAGCCACTGCAGTTTGGCTGTGAACAGGTTTCCCATGGGGAAGAGGACTGGAGGGTGCATAGGAACATTTTTTCAAATGAAAGCTTTTCAAAAGCTTTTTCAAAAATGTTTAGAAAGAAATAATTCCAAGAGTTAGTTCTTGGAAGTTTTTAACAATGAGGACAGTGTTCAGCATTTTGGCTGTTGTGTGCTTTTTTTTGGTTGCTGCCATTGCTGGGTCGTTGGTTGTTCACAGTGTTTTGTGTGGGCTTAACAATGGTGTGTGTCTCAGGAACCATGTGTTTCAGTTATCTGGTCTGGGCCAATTGAACAGCTGTAGTCATCTGGCAGGTTGTGTTCCTGAAATGAACAATATAGTTCTAATTTTTTTTTTTTTTGTTTATTTTAAAACCTGATTGGCAAGCAACACTGTATATCTGCCACATTCTAATTATGGACAGTGGCAAACTAATAAAACCCTAAAGTGTATATTTATTTATTTATTTAAGGAAAATATTCTTCCTGTTTTCAAATATTTTAGAGTACTTCTTGTCTATTTTAGGTTGCATTATTTCAGATTATCTAATTTACTCTCCAGGCATGATCAGGGAGCACTTGGATGCCAAATGGCAGCCCATCAGGTGGGTTGGTGGTGTCTCTGTTAAAATGGATTTAAGAAAGGACAAAAAACACCCTACAGGAAGAGGAGAAGGGGAGAGAAAAAAGTGAGAAAGAGCAGAGGGAGCACGAGTGTCAGGGGAGGAGTAGATGCTCCAAGCTAGACAGGAGCAGCTACTTGCAGCACGTGGATGACTTATACAGGAGCTGATGGATGTTCCCCTGGTGTCAGTACAGACTGTGTGGGCTGAAGGGGCTGAGGGCAACCTTGCTGAGAAGGACTCAGTGGATGAAAAATTGAATATGACCCAGCAATACTTGCAGCCCAGGAAGACAGTCCTGTCCTGGGCTGCATCGAAAGAAGTGTGGCCAGATGAAGGAGGTGATTTTGGCCTTCTTCTCTTATGAGACCCCACCTGGAGTTCTGCATCCAGATCTGGACTTCTCTGTCCAGGAGGGACATGGACCTGTTGAAGTGGGTCCAGAGAAGGGACACAAAAATGATCTGAGGCCGCTTTGTCTGTGAGGACAGGCTGAGAGAGTTTGGGCTGTTCAGCCTGGAGAAGAGAAAGCTCTGGGGAGACCTTACTGCAGCCTTTCAGTACCTAAAGGGCTTAAATAAAGAAGATGGGGGTAGACTACTTAGGGCCTGTTATGATTACAGGAGTATTAGTATTTTTTCATTATTTCTGTTATCATTACAGGATTATCTTGCCCCAATAGGACAGGTGCAAATAGTTTTAAACTAAAAGAGGATAGATGCAGACTAGATAAAAGAAAAAAGATTTTGTGATTAAAACATTTGAAGAAGTTGCCCAGAGAGGTGATGGATGCCCTGTTCTTGGAAACATTCAGTCAGGGTCTGGTTGGATGGGGCTTTGAGCAATCTGGTATAGTTGAAGATGTCTCTTCTTATTGCAGGATGTTGGACTAGATGATCTTTAAAGTCCCCTTCTGAGCCAAATCATTGTTTGATTCTATGACCATAACTCCCAACCGCTGTGCTGCTTGGGGTTAGGGGTAGAGTCTTGAGAAAAGCAGTGAAGTTGAGCTTGGGAGAGGGGAGAGGAAAGGTGGTATTTTAACGTTTGTGGTTTTGTTTCTCTTTACCTCCATCTATTTTACTTTGCAATAAGTAATTTTCGTCAAGTCACGTCCGTTTTGCCTGCTTTGCCTGCAACAGTAATTGATAAGCAATCTTTCTGTCTTTATCTCAACCTGCAAGCTTTCTCATTCCTATTCTTACTAATTTCTCCACATCCTGCTGAGAGGATAGAGCGAGTGAGAGCCTGGGAGGGCATTTGGCTCTTAGCCAAGGCTAACCCACCACAGTGAGCAGGAGGTTTAATGTCAAACTGAGCAGGTCTCGCACATGAACAGTGCTGTGCACTGCAGCTGTGAGCTGCAGCTAAGCTGCCTCATTTAAATGACCAATGCAGCAGCTTGAGGCTCAGTGCTGGCTTCACATCTCCACCTGCTTGGGTGTCCAGCATCCTAAGAGGGATTTCAGTGAAAGCAGCTTATCTCTTCAGCCTTTTTCTCCTCACCACTAGTACAAAGTGCTTCCAACAATGTCTGAATCTTCTCACTTTCCCTTTGGTGTCCTACCCTGTATGTGCAGATACTGGATTTCTTCCAGGGGTCTTATGCTGGATGCAAAGAGGAGACTTGTGGGATTTTGCACTTGTAAATAGGAGAGAGGGCCTTGCTGGCTTAGCTGCAGTCAGAAGGGATGCATCTCTCAACCAGGTATTTTGGTAAGATGTTGTCTTTGATATGAAGGGGGTACAAGCTGCCCTCTGTTACTTGGAGACAGGAGTTGGGTTCCGTAAAACATTGCTGATCTCAAGAAATCAAATCAAACTAAATCATGAGGTTCTTAAAAAAAAAAAAAAAAGAAAATTCTCAGAAGATTATATCTTGAGTTTAATTTCTCTTTTGACCTTTATGCTTAGTTGGCAGGAGTGGGAAGTCCACAGTGGGATTGTGAGGGCACATTAAAATGCATTCACCTTCATATTCTTTCTTGTGTGCTGAGACATTGACTCCTCCATTGTTCCTCTTTCACAATTAGAGTTATCACCACCCACCTTCCTTATGAGTTTTTCCTCTCAGCCTTTGCACTTTTTCTCATGTATGTGGTCCTTTGGTATGCAGAATAAAAAATAATGCCGGAGAAAAACTGAGAACATTACAGAAGTTAAAGAACAAGAAATGACAGAGCTTGACTGTGGTGGGCACAGGTTGGTCTGAAAATGGAGAATAACTTTGCGAGTCCTTGTGGGGAAAAAAATCTCCAAGTTGGATAATTGAGGGAGTATTTTGCTTCAGGGTCCTACATAGAACTCTGCTTAAATTAGCAGACCTGAGGATAATAGGGCTGGAGGAGCTGTTCACTTCACATCAAGGACTCTTGCAATGTCCTGCAACTGCTAAATGCTGTGATGGGTGAATTTTTTGTGAGAGCTGGCAATGCTGTTACATCATCACATGAATTGTGTTCTCTGTACTTCCTACCATGCCTTCCAGCTGTGGCCCTGCAGGCAGGAGAAAGCAGCCATGTACATGATCCACATCTAAATGGGTATTTTTTTTCCTGGTGAACTATATTGATTTTGCAAATGTGCACTCAATTAATGCAGTGTGTTAAATCTGAAATGTTTATTTAGCTAACTGTGTCCTTGTTGCTAATACTTAAAGTATGGATTGTGCTAAGAATTAGGTGACTTTTAATATTGTATGTAAGCTATACATTAGGGCCATTGTAGGCCGGGTCTTTATTTTCTGGCTGTTTCTCTGTTTTCCTTGTGAAAAAGTACTGATTTATTTGCTATACTGCATTCATTCCCCAGACATCAACTCCCTGACTCAGACTCATGAATGGCTTCTGAGTATGGATGCCCAGTGGCTTAGATGCCTGTGTCTGGCAGCATGGCATGTCTGGTTGTTCCTTAGTTGTCAGGAGTTCGGTGGATGCTGAGCTCTGACCATGGCACTTGAAGTGACCAGATAGTTGCAAGTACCCCAAGCGTGTGAAAATTTGCTTGCCAAGCATTGCAGGTGCTTTTGCAAGCCCTCAACACCTAGCACATATATTTGTTTAGTGAATACTGAGGTTAAAAGAAGAACCAAACCCAGCAAAAACTAAAATTTGTAGCTGGTTGAAAGAGAGAAAGAGCATAGCTGTTTGGATAACCAAGCGTAGTCAGCAATCTCATTTACTGGGGTTAATTTTGCCTGTAGCAGCATTTGTGCCATGGGCAAAGTGAAGGTCCTGTCACAAGAAACAGTTTCTTCTGGATTCTCACCTGGGTGTGGGTGGGAGCCCAGAGTTACTATCTGTGTCAGAGCAGGAAGGGCAGGAGCAGTTTCAAACTCAGCATTTAGGTGTTCCCATGCTCTTCTTGAATGGCTGCTGTGCTTTTTAATGCTGCGGGATTGGCACAGCATGAAGAGCATTGAGATCATTTGTGTGTTTGTGATTCTTTACTTGGTTTAGATTTTTTAAATTCTTTAATGCTTGCAAAATATAAAGAGCTGTACAAGTTGTTGAGTAGCACTGAAATTGAACTGAGTGTTATGATGTGTTTGGGAAGGAAACCTAAAGTCACTCAGTGGCTGTACATATTCTGCTGCAGCCCTGAGTGCTGAGTCCCATCATGGCAGGGCTCAGTTCATCAAAGTGGCATTCATATCATCTGTCTCTAGCTGTCTAAAATTAAAGCATCTAGGCCAGAAAGTGCTTCAGTCCAGCTGTTTTGTGTGCCTATTCTAGGGTGGATAAGTCATGCTCAGATGAAGTGTGTCTGCACTGGCTGCAGGATACATAGAGAACTAGTTTGGATGCTGTGTCAGAGTTCAGCCCTGGAGCAGCCCCACAGTCCAGGAGCACTCGCAGTCTCATGGTGTCATTTAAGACAGCAGTTGTGTTGGTAAAGTTTCCACTCAGAACAGCACTTGGGAACCTCCTTTTCTCCCTGAGCAGACATGTTTTCCTGGAATCAAGCCTCCAGCTCTTACCAGATGTCCCCTTCTGGCTCCAGCTGTGTCAGCGAGGATGTCACTACCCGTCAGTGCTTTTCAGAGCTGGTGACGATCCCACAGAGATCTGACAGCAGGGCAGTCTGCTCTATCAATTTATTGTAAACAAATTGCAGCTTTTGGGTTGATCTGTCCTGATGGATTCTACCCAAAGCAGACCCAGCAGCACTTGCATAAATGCTCCCACCAGCAGAGTGACGGCAGCAACCACTGGATAATAACTGTGGTGGCACTACAGCGTGCAAAGGGAATGTCTTTCTGCAGTTTCAACTGAGGAGACAGGGAGTTTGAGCCTGAGTTCCACCCCTGGACTGTGCAGTTCTCTAGCTTGTGTCTCATCTAAAGCCTGCAGTGATGTGCAAGCACTCCTGTCTCTCAGCTGTGCATATGTTGAGTGTTGACCTTGACTCGTTCTGCTAAGCTGAGTAAGGTGAAGCATGAAGGAATGTGGTGTGCTTTGGGGGCAGCTGTAATGGATACCAAGGAGCACTTCAGAATGGATAGCACTGAGAAGGACAGTGTCTCTCAGGCAGTGAGCACATACAGGCAGCAAAGAGTTGGTTGTATCTGGGGGATTTGTGACAACAAACGAGTTTGCTGTAGGTGTTAGCAGATGATTTCTGTGCTTGCATATATTCCTGCAGAGCCATTCTGTTTTCTCAGCCTTTACAGTCACAGATGTGGTGAGGCTATAAACATGGTAATCTCGCTCCTTCTTAATTCAGAATTTTGGCTCTTCCTTGCTCCATTAAATCTCACATTTAACTTTATTTTGAAGAGTTTTAGTCATAGGAACGGTGTTGGGGACAGAAATGGTACATTTAGTTCTGCTGAATGGATAGGGTATTAGATTGACAGTCTCTGTCAGTGTTTAATTGCAGATTAATGGGAGGTAATATGTCATTATGGCAGCTCAGTAGCACAAGTTTTGGAGCTGCACACAAAGTCCAGGCTTTCATTTCTTGTTAGAGGAGGCTACTCTGACCCGCCTTGCACAATTTCCTCTCTGTTCTCTTGTGGCAGAGAATAAGAATATTTACAGTTGAGGTACTTAATGACCCCAGGAATATGATGCAAGACCAAAGGTGTGATTTAAGGGGTATGAAGAGATGGGGAAGAACTGATACAATGCAGACATGACATAATTCCAGCAATATGCTACAAGGAATGAAGTATCTATGAAAAACTTTATGCTGTGAAATGAGCAGCTTTCTGCACAACATCTGCCAGCAGATACAAAGGTATTATTTGTGTCCAAAATGAGTAGATCTGCTCAGCTTTACTAACCACACCATGAAGTCAGAGGAGGGACTATATTCATGGGGTGGAAAATGAGAGCATTCCATAAATGGGTTATTGAAGTAACATTCCCAGTTATTGCCTAGTTGAGCCTCTATCAGCCGGTACTTTAATACTTCATGTGTTGCAGCAGATGCCTTATGCTGAGCAGGTTGATTTGAAGCTATTCTTACTGAGGACCACCTTGAGACATTTACTTCCCTAAAAAGTACTTTACACTATAAGCAGCCCTCCTTCTATCTGCAGAAAAAAAATAATGCTATTTGGAATGGAATAGGTCGTGTTTTGGCCCTAGGGAAGGAGCTGAAGAATGTGTTAGAAATGACTTAATCACTTTAAGGTGTAATAGATTTCTTTCAATTTGTCTTTCCTTGTAAGACAGCCTGTCAGTGTTGCTGTGCAGGTACCAGCCACCTCCTCAAGAGTCACTTATTCTTGAACTCCACAACTGACAGTCCTGCTTGTGCAGACTGTGCAGTGTGGAGTGTCATAAGGTAGAATGGATTTTTTTTTTTTTTTTTTTTTTTTTTTTTTTGGTGGGATAGGGAAAAGGTTCCTGTGTAGAGGAGGTCTTTATCTCTTCCTGTCTCACTGGAGTCACATGGAGGAAATGTTAACCATCCCAGAATGAAAGACACGACTTGGAAATGTCTTTAGCAAGCACAAGACTGCTCCTGCTGTGACAGATTTCAAGGCAGCATTTGTAATACTAGTTAAAGGAGAAGAGGGAGCCTGCAGGTGAGGAGTTTAAGATGTGTGTGACAGATCTGCTGGGAATTTTATCTTGTGCTGTATGAAGTATGGCTACCACCACATTTGCTTGTGATGCACCATTTGTTTATGCTGCTGACACTGGCATTTTACCTATTTAACTATTTTGTGTGTCCAGCTTGTTCTCTGCCACTGTAGAAGTGGGAACTGGCAGAGCTTAGCAAAACTTCACTCAGAGATAGCAAGTCTGTTATTGAAGCTGCTGATCCACATGGGCCAGTGATGCTTCTGTATAGAAACAGCATGTCAATAATCTGATGTAGTTTGGCCTTGAAGGTCCTTGTATGTGAGAGTGTTTGGAACTTGTGAAGTGCTATGTGTTCCTGTGCAAAGAACAATCCTACCATGCCCAAACCTCTGTGTTAGAGTAGCAGCCCGGGGAGAGCATCCCTGCAGCTGCTAATGCTCCCAATTCCTTACAGATAAGAGAGGATGCAGCAGCAAAGTTTGGGCAGTGGGGTAGCTGGGCTTTTCCTCCTCTCCCTGTTGGCCTGCATATCTGAATCACATCTGGGGAGAGAATCATGAGCAAGGCACTGGGACAGAATGCAGTGCCACCATCTGGGAGCAGAGGTGCACCCTGCAGGGTCCGGGTGTGTTCCCTTGGGGCTAGTGAGCTGGAAAGTAGGTGACTGTGCACAGCCACCTGGCAAAGGTTGCTGCCTCACTGGCCTGTGGACAGAGCAGTGTGTGTGAGCAGTGTGTGACTTCCTCATCTCCTCTGGGCACAATCAGGTTGCCTAGCTCAGGTCAGTGATTTGTGTTGTTTTATATTAGCAGTGATAATTTAATTTTCCTAAGTGTAAGTATGTGGTTTTAACAAAAAGCAGCCCTTCAGGCAGCACTGTGGGGAACGCCCAGGAAGGAATTGCAGTCAGTAGCTGAAAGGTGTGAAACTCTTTTAAAAGTACACAGGGATCTAGGAAAAACGTCTCTGATGGCCTCAGATTCATAATTCTCTGCCCTTTGCTCAGGGCTTATTTGACAGCAGTGGGTGAACAAAATATTAGTGCATTTATGGTTTGCAGGAAGAAAAAGAATTCTTAGACATAGTAAATATATGTGGCTAATACCACAGAATGACCAGGCTACTTCAGAAGAGTGGTAAGATCCTAATAATGCCTTTGTTTAAAAGGACCAAGACACTATCTCAGGTCTAGAACTGAGGAAAGTATTTGTCATTAGTACCATGCTGCCAGATTTAGTAGTGTGAAAATAATGCAAACAGTCATCTGTAATGCAAATGTTGACGTCTGATTAATAGAGAAAATAACACAAGCAATTAATCCACAAGGGAGTAGATCATTATAAATGTAAATTAGATCATCAAAGGGTAAGCCACACAGAAATAAAACTACCCCAAAGCATGATTAATTATTGAAATTCCAGTAAAAAAGGCATTTTTAACAATAGGGTCCTTGGAAGATGTGTCATGTGGTTCATCTAGATTCTGGACAGGGTTATTTTACAATACAAAAATTGATTGGTTTCATTATAAATATGATGGGGACATTTATTCCATCCAAAATAGCATTCTGTTTTAGTGACAGAGCCTAGCCTTAACACTAAATTGACTCATTTCTGATTTGCCCAATTTTTGCTTTGGAACATAGTTTGCTTGGGTGACTCACGAGATACCTGCTTGCTTTTTGTTTTCAGGGATAAGCATAGCATTTACATAAATAAGTATGTTTGAACCTGCATATGATCTTACTCACCCCAAGATAAAATGTTAGAAGAAAGGTTGTCTTTCTGGTCAGGTCATAGAGATAGGTCAAAAATTAGTTTATTTTCTTGCCTCTCAGAAAAATTTTCAAGTGGCCTTGGGCAGATCCCTTTACCTTTGCTGTGCTTTGTTCTCTACCTTGGTTTTGAATGTTTGAGCTTAATGATGTACAACATGAAATTATTTAAACAGTCTTCATTTCAAGTATTGCTAGGAATCTACCCTGGTAAAGTCCTGGTCACTTTTTAAAAGCTCAATTAAAGATGTTATTCTATTCTAGCAAAGTAGGGCTTGCTGCTCTTCAAGTGCTGTTCAATGTTCAAGTGACTTCTGCTTTGAAGATAAACAGTATTTTAGCACAATTTGTAATTTTAAAGGCTAGGATTGTAATCTGTATCTTTCCTGAGGTTAAATTTTACATTTTCCTATTATTAGAAACCTACTTAGGAACTTGGCAGTTTACCCCTTTTCTATTCAAATGAGCGACTCAGTATGCTTTACTGTGGCAGTTTAAGTGCGTTTTGCGTGGCATCATGGTGGTGTGCTGAACACCCTGCAGAACTGCCTTGTGAGACACGCTGCTCCTTATGCAAGGCCAGTTAGAGTTTAGATACTAAAACTTAGATAGAAACTTTCTAACACAGTTTTGAGTGTTAGAAAACAGGCATTCTTTATTGCAGAGCATTGTCACTCTGACAATCCTTCCTCTAATTAATGAGTACCCTAAGTGTTGGCTAAGCAGAGATTTTATCGTGTACACTGATTACATATTCATTAGCTATCTCAGCTTACTTGATGTTTATAGATTACTTCATTTTCCATAGTCTCGCCCCTTATTGGAAGTCCTTATATGGTTCTTTGGCATCCTCTTGATTTCTGTTTTGTCAGTCTCATCTATTTCTCTTCATTTGATAAGAGTAAAATGTTGTTCTGTTCTGCTGTCCTTATCAAGTCCCCCCCTTTTTTTGAGACTAAGTTCCTCATGAGAACTAGTCTCTAAATATCTGTTTTTCACTTTAATAGCATTAACAAGTTACAACAAGTAAGCTGAAACACACATAGCAATTATTGTGGTGACAGTTACAAACAGATGTTTTAATCAGGTCCAGCTAGGTAACCATGAAATGAGTTTGGTCCAGATTTCTTCAGACCCCCAGGTGGTGTCTTCTGGAGCTGTGTGTTGTAGAATGTGAGTTTATTTCCAAATTTCTTGGGCATCTGTAGACATGCTGCCACTTTGACAGCAAAACAAGGCTTAAGTGTCTTGGATTTTTGGATTACCTGAGGGGATTTGGCCCTTTTAGCTCTGGAATAACGTATCCGTGATTTTACTCTTCCCAGTTTCAATGCAGTTAAAGTTGTCAGTAGGAGCTGGAAAGGTCCCCTCCACTGTGACTGGAGCAGAGAGGTTCCCCAGTCTTTTAAGTAGACCCAATCTCCTGGTTGGAACTCGTGCGCTGGTGTGTCCAGTCCCGTCAGTCTGGAGATCACCACTGCTTGCTGTAAATCCCAGGAAGTTTTATGAAGAGAAATGAGGCATTTATTCAAGTTGACCCCTCGTTTTAGATGTGTTTCTCCTGGAATGTGTGGTACGTGGCAGGGTTGACCATATAGTAACTCATAGGGGCTTATTTTGCTGGTGTCCCACCGCTGAATTCTAATTTGTAATACAGCAACAGGTAAGGCTTGGACTCATGTCCTGGAGGTCTCCTGGTATATTTTATCCAGTTGCAATTTGTATAATTCATTCAGTCTACTTTGCCACTAGCCTGGGGTCTATAAGGAATATAAAGATCCCAAGCTATTCCTTCCAAGGCTTTTCTAACCAGTTGTACCACTTTTGCATTAAAGTGGGGGCTACTGACTGATGACATTCCCAAAGGTACCCTGAATCTAGTTATTATTTGATTCAACAGTATTTCAGTAACTTCCCTAGCCTGGTTGGTGTGACAAGGAAAGACTTCTGGCCACCCAGAAAAGTTATCCACCAGAGCTAGGAGGTGTTAACACCCCCTTTTTTTGGGTAAATCAGTGAAATTAATCTGCCAATATTCACCCAGAACATACCCAGATTTCATGGCTCCTAGGACTTTATTAGCTGTGTTAGGGTGGTTTCTTTTATAAACTATATGTTGTTGGATTCTTGATTGTACAATCTGAGCTGTTTTAAACCCAATTATAGATCTTTGCAAATGTTTCAAAAGTTTTTCACTACTCTAATGAGTGGCTTTATGTTCACAGTCCATTATTTCACACAAGATTGATTCTGGGACTATTATTTGCCTGCTTGGAGTAACTGCCCAGCCTTGTGGATCAAATTTTGCTTCTAAGGTTTCGATTAATTGACAGTGCCTAGCACTATACTCTGATTTTTCTACTGGGAGAGGTATCTCTATACTCTGATTTTTCTACTGGGAGAGGTATCTCTGGCAGGGGTATTAAAGATATGTTTTCTAATGTGCCTTTTTCTGCAGCCTCTTTGGCAGGCTCATCGGCTAAATGATCCCCAGTTCCAGTTTGGTCTTACCTGCCTGGTGTGCACTGCAGTGCATAATAGCAATCTATGCTGGTTTCTGGATACTTTCGAGTAAATCCAAGATTTGTTTTCTATTTTTGATCAATGTGCCTTGAGATGTCAAAAGGCCTCTTTCTTTCCAGATGGCCCTGTATGAATGCACCACTCCAAAATTTTTGTATTTTCAATCAGTCCAAATGTTAACTTATCTTCCTGTACTCAATTCCAAAGCTCAAGTTGAGTGTAATTTCACATTGGAGGGAGTGCCCCGATTCAGTTACCTCATGGTGCGTAGTCACTGCATATCCAGGTAGTCATTTTCCATTTTGGACAAAGCTGCTTCCATCAGTAAACTCTATCAGGACTTGTCAAGGGTCTGTCTCCTGAGTCAGGTCTGCTGGAATGTGCTTCTTCTGCAGTTTGTAAGCAAACAAAGCAAAACATAGTCATGCTCTGGGGTTCCTTGTGTACTTATTGGTCAGGTAAGAACACAGCAGGTTAATGATAGAAGTTGTTTTGATTGTTACATTGTCTTGCTCCAGCAAGACTACCTGGTACTTCAGCATGGGGCTGGGAGAGGGCTAGTGGCCCCTTTTTTGCTTGAGTACTGACTGCATGGTGTGTGGTACAAAAGTGACAATCTCAAGTGACAGTGCCCAAGTCAGTTTTCAAGCTTCCTGGATCAAAGAAGAGTAGCTGCTACTGCCCCCAGACAACTAGACCAGCCTTGGCTGACATTTAGTTGCTTTGGAAAGTAGGGCACAGCCCTCCTCTACCCCCCAAGGAACTACAGCAGCACTCAGAGTGCTGTGTAATGTCTGTCGTAGGTAAATAGTTCAAACAGGCACATGGGGCAGCCCATGAATTATCAGTGCAGACTGTAAAGTCCTCCTGAGCTGTCTTCAGCCCATATAGTGGCTTTACTAGCAGCCCACAATTGCTAATCCCCAGGAGACACCATCCCACCATCCCAAGAAATGTACATAAGTCTCTTACCGTTTGTGGCCATGGGTCTTGGTAAATTGTTTCTTCTCATTCCTGTCCCAGCCTCCTTTGTCCTCGGAGAATTTCGAATCCCAGGTGGGTTACTGTGGTCTGGAATATTTCTGCTTTGTCTTTGGAGCCTCTTTATACAATTACTCCACAAAAATTCAGCAAGGCCACAGTCTGATCCCAGCATTGCTGTTTAGTTTCAGTGGCTATCAGAATGTCATCTGCATACTGTAACAAGACTCCAATAGGGTTCTGATTTTTCCATTCCTCCAGTTCTTTTGCCCATTGATTTCTATGGCAGGACTATTTTTAAACCACTCTGGTGGAACCATCCTAGTCAGTTGGCTTCTCCTCTCTCTGTTTGGATTTTCCCATTCAAAAGCAAATTGCTCTTGACTCTCAATACTCAAAGGGATGCAGAAAAAGGCATCTTTCAAATCTAATGCTGTAAACCATTTTAATTTTTCACTCAAGGTTGCTAGTAAGGTATAAGGATTTACTGCTACTGGGTGTGTATTTTCTACTGTCTTTTTTATGTTTATGATGTCCTGTACCAGCTGGTAAGCCTTTCCTTCAGTTTGCATTCTAAACTGGCAAAATAGGGGTATTAAATTTTGATTCACATTCCTTCAATAGGCCATATTTTATAAATTTTTCCACAAGGGCTTGTAACCCCTTATGAGTTTCTATTTTCAAAGGGTATTGCATTTGCCTTACTGGTCCTGCTCTAGGTTTCAATTTAATTTGTACAGGCTCTGCTCTTTTGGATCACCTGGGCACCTCTCCAGCCCCGACTGTCAGGTCACTGCATCCTCAAGTGATACTGGCAGATGTATCATGTCCAGTTTCAGAGGCTGTAATGCAAAAATAAAGGCTTCCACATAATTAGGTTCTGGAATAATAACCACTATATTGCCATTTTGAAATTCGATTTCAACATTTAGTTTTTCCAAAAATTCCCTCTCAAGGAGAGGCTTTGGCGAATTGGTAGATGCAAAAACTGGTGAGTCATCCACTGTTTTCCTAATTTAAAATGAATTGGCTTGAAAAATGGCCGAGTTCTGTGATTCCCTGTTGCACCAATGATTGTTAGAGAATCATGACTCAAGTTTCCTCTTACTGTGTTTAGCACTAAGTTACTAGCTCCTATATCTACTAAAAATCCTACTTCCTCATTTACCTCCTCGTTCCCCAGCTTGGCTATAAGCAGAGGTTCTGCCAGGGAAGAATCCTCCAGTCCCCCTCAGTCATCATCGGTGACAGCCACAGTTTGTCCACATCCTTGTCCCCTTCCTTTCACTGGGGGCTCCATTCCTCTAGAAATTCCTTTATTAACTCCAACTACTTTTTGTTTAGTTATTTCTTGCTGTTTTTCTCTGTTCTGAAAAGCTCCCCAAGCAACATCTAACAGCTTCCCTAAATCATACTCATCTTGTCCCTGAGCCTCTTGTAGTTTCCTTCTAATGTCATCTGAGGCTTGCCCCACAAATATGGGAGCTAATTGAGTTTTTCCTTCCTCTGTTTCAGGATCAATATTAGTATATTTTTGAGCCGTTCCTTTCAGGCAATTTAAAAATTCACTGGATGATTCCTTATCATCCTGCTTAATTTCAAATAATTTTGACATATTGATAGCCTTTGGTGTGGCATTTCTAATTCCATATAGTATCCATTGTTGATACCTATTTAATCTCTCTCTAAACATGGGCACATTGGGGTCCCACTTGGGATCCACAGTGGGAAAATTAATGTCCAGTGTGCCTGACAAGTTACCTGTCAAAATCTGCTCTTCCACAAACCTCTTACTGGTTTTAACAACCATCTCTTTTTCTGTACTGTCAAACATTTCTAACATAGCATCTATATCCTTCCAGTTTGGATCCTGAAGTTTTATCATCATTTCAAATGCTTTTGACATTTTGTCTGGGTCATCTTGGTAGGGGCCAGCCATCAACTTCCAATTATTAAGGTCTGTTATTGAGAGTGGAACTTCTACTGTAATTGGACCATCTATCCCAGCTGCCTGATGGAAGGCAGCTGCTCTCACATCTCTCTGTTTAACTCTAGTTGTCTCTGCAGTCAGACTAAACCCCTCTGTTCCTTGATACATCCTCTCTATCTCTTCTGTCTTCTCCTCTGCTTCTCGATACGTCCTCCCTGTCCTCTCTATCTTCTCTTCTAGAGCTGCTAAATCCACCTCTTTACCTGCCAGTTCCCTCATAATATCTGTCTCAGCAGCCCCTTTTTCTCTTCCCTCATCCAACTTGCAGTTAGGCCTGACCATAACATCTAAATCATCCTTCATACCGGGAGGATGTTTAGAACAAGTTTGTCCTGTGCTGCACGTAGAGCAACAATGTTTTAACCATTTTCCTTGATTCTCCTTTTCAAGAGGCAGCACAAAAGGGTCTGAGGGGGCTGGATTCAAGCCACAATCTTTCTGCCATTCAGGATGATTCCGTAAAGTGAAAAACATATCAGCGTACATGACCTCATCCCATTTCTGTTCCCGTTTCAAAAACAACATTAACTTTAACAGTGTGTTATAATTCAAGGTTCCATTTTGTGGCCACTTTTCTCCAGAGTCTAGTTGGTACAAGGGCCACCGCTGATTACAGCACTTAATCAAATTCTCCCTGGTTGCTGGTCCCCCAGGGGGGCCTCCAATCTTTTTCCAATGTTGCAAAAGACAACCAAGTGGGGATTTTTTCAGAATGCCCCTTTTAGATTGTCCACTGCCCATCTCTGAGTAGTAGACACAAAATGCTGCAGTACAGATACAAATGCAAATACAAAGCAATTATGGATTGTTAAAACCAAGTCAAATAGCAAATTCTGGAATATCAAATAAGCTATCCAGTGCCCTGGAAGAGCCACATGTGGGCAGGATTCCTGAAAGAATGCCTTATTATCAAATAGGATCTTACCTGTGTCCCAGACTGGTCCGGGGATCTGTGGTCTTCTCCAGGAAAGTCCCGGTGCCGGCATGAAGATCCAGAGATCCCTCGGATCCACGGGAGATCAGGCAGAGCATCCCATTGGGAGTTGCCAAAAATGATGCCGAAATCGGCCAGACAGAAACTTTCTAACACAGTTTTGGGTATTAGAAAGCAGGCATTCCTCACTGCAGCACTCGGAGGCCTGAGTGTGCCGTGTGTTGGGTAAGCAGAGCTTTTATTCTACACACTGATTACACATTCATGAGCTCTCCCCACTTACATGATGTGTAGGGATTACTTTATTTTACATAGTCACACCCCTTATCAGAAGTCCTTATGTGGTTCTTTGGGGTCTGTCTTTGATGTCCGGTGTCCTTTGTAGGGGGCTGTCTCTTGACCCCCACTTTTCAGTAACCGCAGTATCATTGTTTTGCATAACTTCTACTGTGACAGCCTTGCAGAGCTGAGCTGGCATCCTGCTTGTGTTTTGCATAACTTTTGTTTCGTTGGCCTTATGTACTTCTCCAAGGCTACCTTGTTCCCTTTATTTGATAAGAGTAAACTGTTCTTCTGTTCTGCTGTCCTTATCATTTTGATATCTGTTGCTGGAATGAGTATTTGAAAGAGTGTCAGGGAGAAGAAGAATGTAAGAAGTATCTCTGGTACTGGCAAGCAGGCCTGTGAGCAGTCAGAACTTGTAGCAGAGGTCCAGAAATGGCTGACAAGAAACGTTTGTATACAGGACAGGTTGACAAGAATGTAGAAGCTGAAATAGAATCTGAACAACTTGGTCTTGCTGTTCATTTTTTTTTTTTTTTTTTTTTTAATTTGAGGAAATAAGATTTTCTAAATATTATATTATCCAGGATGTGTCATATCTTTCCTCACTTTCTCTTATCATAAGGAACAGAATCCCAGTCTATCTTAGCCTCTGGGTTAGAAAGTGCCTCAGAACTAGTTTTGTGTACTGCTCTCCTTAGACTTTTATATGCTGCTTCATCTGTCCACATCTTTGTCTAACCTTCTGTATGTTCCACCTAGGAGAGAGTCACAAGTCCTGGGTATGTCAGAAAATCACATCACCCCTCTTGAGCTCCAGTTTTTCTTTTGCTTTGGCACCTTATTTTCAATACGGTTTCGCTACAGTCTTTTTTTTTCTTCTGCTTTGAAAGACAGGAGATTGAAATCTCTGTGAAAGATGGGCTTCCTTGGAGCCTCTTGGCTGTTAACTAGCACCTAGTCTTGACTGGTTCCACACAGGAATTGGTATCTCAACCATGGTTTGAAATTGTTATCCAGAAAGTTTTCCTTCACTACAAGCCAAAGTCAGTAGTTTTTATTGCTACTGAATATTATTTTCAGCCCTGGCAGACTTAGCTTTTGCAAATAGCACTAGAGTGCTGGCGGTTGTGATGCAAATTTCTGTAGCTGAGAAGGCCACCTGATGGTAAATGTTTCTGCTTCTTCTTTCAGTCAAATGGCTTTGAGGCATTTCTTAGAGGAACTTGGTTGGAATATTGTATTAGGTACCTTTGTGCTTTTGTCCTTCCAACAGCTAGATTTAAATGCTGTAGAACATACACAGAAAACCCAGGAAATGAGAAAAAAAAAACCTGCCAAGAAAAAGCACTTTTGCATTTGTATACTGTCATTATACTTTAAACCCCAACCCTTCTGGTCTGATTCCTGTGTACAGCTCTCCTGTACAGAAAAAAACCCTTGCCTTGACTACCCTTTCATTTTGTACTCCTGAGCCTCTGGTGCTACCAGCAAGTGACTTCTGTAAGCATCCAAGTTTAAATAGCAGCCTTTTTAGCCTGTAAGTGGAAAGTGTCCCATCTGGTCCTCTTCAGCCTAAGGAAGGGATGAGTGCAGTTCCTTGCCCTGAGGAGCTGGGAAGATAAACGGTAGAAAATGTATTTTCCTGAGTTCCCTTAGGGCTGTACAGAGAACCCTGGAGGGCTAAAGGCAGCAGAGATGAAATGAATGTTGGTAAATGGTATTAAAAGCTAGCAGACAGGGAGACATACGAATGCAAGATAAATAGGGCTGTTAAGTGAGGAAGACTGCAAACCCAATTTATGCCAGTAGCATGAGGAATGAAACGAGAAAGGTGGCACTTGGTAGGATCCCTTGGCTCCTCATAAATTTTGAATTGTCTGCTTTTCCTTTTTTAATATCCTGTAAAATGAAAAGCTGGGATCATTAGGTGTGCTGGTGAAGGTGATCAGAAGTGAGAGAAGAAATTTCCATATTCTGGCCTTCATTTCTCTGCTTGTCAGTGATTTGTTAGTCAGTTTTCTGGGAGTCAGATATATCTGTAGTTTGTTAAAGTGTAGATTATGTTGTTCAGTTTATCTTGCCTGCATCTTTAGCAGCACAGTTGCCATGACAATATTTTGGGCATATTCCAGTGAAGAAAAGGATTTTAATTTTTCAGCACCCTCTGTGCAGAATGGCACTTAAGCTTCGTATATTTCTATAATTTTAGTGGGAAGGTAAGGAAGTTGCTGTTTAAAACAAACATGCGGGGGCCTGCTAATTCCTGAAAATCATTTTAATTAAGGGGAGGAGGAGAAAAAGAAGGAAATGCAGCCCTTTGCTACTGGGCTGGAACTTTCATGTGTGGTGCAAAATGACTGAGTGCTCCCAGAAAGCAAACACTCAGTGCTAATGAGAAATTACCAGTGAGGTGTGAGCAGTTGCTTTGCAGAGCAAGACCTGTGAATTGGTCTTTTAAACTTTGCCAGTCCCTTCTCATTTCATCCTCAGCTGACTTGCAGCCCTCTAAAAAATGAGGCCTAGGTATATTTGCTGTAGATTTCTCAAGTCACTTGGGTGGCCTGTAGCAGCTCTGCATGTTGTGTGCTGTGATCCATCCTTGTGGAAGGGTGGTAGGAGCATCAGCATCACATGTGGATTTGTTCTGCTTCTAAATAGGTTAAGGCTGTGTCTTGTGATATGGTTATAAATTCTCTGGAGGTCAGCAGAGGATTTTGATAAATGTTTTGGCCTTTCCATGAGAACCTTCACATTTGAAGTACATTTTTTGACCAATCCTATGTGATCCCTAAGAGTGGCCATTCTCTTTGGTGGCAATCTGAATTCCAGCTGGATAGTCTCAGCTTTTTGTTGTAGTCTCTGTTCTTCACATGAGGTAGCTGTTTTTCAAGAGGGTGTTTTTAAACTCTGGCTGTCTCCATAAACTTTCCAGGAATAGTTGTCTTTATAAGGTGAGAGAAGTGTATATTTAAAAGCATTATTTAAAATAATTCCCAGACAAAATTCATTAACTTCAGTGAAGTGTCCTTAGGCAAGTACCTGAAATGTCTTAAATTCAAGAAAGACATGTAGGTCAGTCTTTCTTCCTCCTGTCTTTTGTGGATGCCATCCAGATGTGTACTTGTTAAAATGCTGTATATGCATGAGTATTCAGTTCTCAGTGAAGTGGGGTCCTCACCCTGTCCTCTACAATGTACATATCAGTAGCAGTCACATATTAATGTTGGTGGGAATGGTGGGGAATAATTTACTGATTTCTGAACCAGTTAAACTTATTTCAAGGAAAGCTGGGTGTTTCAAAGCTGGGTATGTCAACTATCTGAGTTTCTTTCCTCTGGTATCACAGCTTTTTGAAAATGAAGGCTGTGTACTGTCTAGGGAGTTTTCTGTTGAACTTCTAATAACTTTGTGATCAGATGCTGTGCAATTCAGCAGGTAATTGGTCTGTGTGCAACCCAGAATGTTTCAACAGGAGTATGTACATGACCACCAGTTTGTACTAATTAAATAATTGCTTCCATTGAATGTAATTAATGCAAATTAGATAATAGAGAAAGGTAAGTGGGCAGTTTAACTGCTGTGGGTTTGTTGCAGAATTTTCAATGATTTACTTTGTGGCAAAGAAGAAAGCATTGGAAAATATTGCTACTGAACAGCTCCAATGAAAAGGAATCATCTTGCAGTATGCATGGCTGCCTGTTAGACTTGTGCTGAAAGCTTTTTATACTTCTCTAAGGTTGTATGACAGGTTATAGTTAGAGCTGGGAGGAGGCTTTTTTTTTTTTCCCTCAAGGGCCTTTTAAGGCTTAGAAAACTTGAATATAGTGACAAGGTTGAATCATTGCCTGAAGTGGCCCAGCAGAGTCCATGGCCCACAGGGCAGTGATCCAGTGCTTGGAGATGAGGTCAGGCTGGGGTGTTGCAGTTCAGACCAGGGAGGCAGAGGGCCAGGCACAAGTTTGTGTGAACAAGGCAAGGCCCAAGGGTTTGAGCTTCAGTGCAGCTCCATAGTAAATATATGAGTTATTCTTGGGATGAATATCTTCTACTTACCAGGGCTTTGGTTGTTCTTGGCAGGGATTTTTTTTCCCCCTTATTCGTTTTATTTTGTTTTTTTTTAACACCTGAAATGCCAGCCTGAAACCAGAAAAATCTTCATGAAAGCCAGGCGAATGACAAAACCTTCTTTATTGGAATTTACCTCAGTGTTTGTGAGTGTTATGTATCTTCACAGGAAAAAATGTGTTCACCTCTGGCATGGTACTGGAACAGCGTTGAAAAATGTGCATTCAACCATGGGTTGAAATTTTCTTTGTTTTAAATGCTTCTATCTAGTCTCAGAGCAAAGAAAGCCCAAATGAAGCAGGCATAGCTGGCACAGGATGAAGTCTTGATCACCAATCTTGCTGAGCAGAGCCCAGCCAGAAAGATGTCCCCACGCCCAAGCAGAAAGCATCAGAACTCTTCATTTCAGTGCTCTGTATCTGAGGAATTCCCTGAAAACTGCCTGAAAACTATCCAGCAGCAGTGCTGGATATTGGGGGACTGACAGTCAGTGAATTCCTGGTAATTTTGTCCTTGCCACTGCTGCTGTTAGGGATGAACCACAATAGTTTGGTTGTTAGTGGAAGCTAGAGAGGAGGTCAGGTGTGATCCTACACTAATTTCCTCCTTGTTCACAGACCTGTATAACTGTCCCTGCTCTCAGAGGTCCGAAGTCACATGGTGGAGTACAGAATTTACCTTCCTTGGCCTGTTATTTTAAATGTCTTCTAAGAATCAGATAAGATCAAACCCCTCAAGTGTGCTTTAGATAAATGGCTTGCTCTTTGTAAGCAAAAGCAAAAGATTGAATTGCCTTGACATTTTATAATCTTTCTGATTTCACATGTTGAATTTGAAATGTATTGCAAAAGGCCCTTGTCATTTTTCTGAAGTCTGCTGGGTCCCTGAGGATGGGAGTAATATCCTCACTTCCTTGCAGTCTCGTTTCTGTATCTGGTCCTGCAGCCTTTAGAAACCTGATGTAAGGTTTTGTTTTCCTCAGGACTGTGCTGGCTTCTGGACAGTTTAGGCATACTTGTTGGTAAATTATATCTTAGGAGAAAATATGAGAAGATCAAATACGAATTCATTCTCTGGAATACCTCAGCTACATGAGTTGCTCGAGGGTGAAGCTGGGTGACTTCTCGTCAGTCAGTACTGTCCTATTCTCCACGGTACTGATCTCTGTTTGAGCTGCTGGAATTTATTATTTGGGGAATGAGCTTTCCCAGCCTTGGCTCTAATCTTATTTACTTGTGAACAATCTGTATACAGCATTGACACAAAAAATTTCGGTGCCAAGCTAATATGCAGTGCAAGGGATAACATATTTAGATGTCTGTGTTGGATTTGGGAGGCTGTGAAGCTCACCATTCCTGCCTTTTCTTACCACATAGTTGACTGCAGCATTCTGCTACCATGCAGCCTGTCAGGAGCAGAGGTATTTCTGTCAAGGGAAAGAAAGAAGGAAGATTCAGTCCTTTTCTCTTTCTGCTCTGTTGCTTCAGGAGATGCAGAGCAGAGAAATGTGATCCCTGAGGATCTCTGCAAATAGTGAGATGAGGATATATAGAGAAGGCAAAAATCAGCTACAGGACTCCATGCATTGAGAAATCCCAGACTGACTCTTGATACCCCAGGCTTTAAACTGTCTTTTGGTAGTAGGGATTATAGATGATGCTGTCTTAAGGCAGCAGACAGCACCATCAGGGCTCTTCCATGGACACAGCAGGGGTGGGGTGGGGTGTTGTCAATGAGCCATCAAATTGTTATACCTAAATGATTCTTTTGATAGTCACTCCTTCTACATAAATGTCAAAATTTGTGATTCTTTATTGGTGGTAAAGCATTTTGTCAATCATTTCACCCTTGAAATGAAAACAATGCAATTAATAATGCTGAAACAAAATGTTTCACAAGGGACTGGAAAATGTACTGATTTTGAGTCCTGGTGAAAAATAGAGACTTCATCGTGCCACTGTTTTTGAAAAAAATGTTTTCTGACAAGGCTTCTTTTGGTAAGGAGTCTCACACATCAGGGGAGATGAGGAGGTAATGACTGACTGGCTGTTGTGTCAGATGTGTCTGTGATGTGATCCTCCTTGCTTAAAACACACTCTCAGGTGAGACCTGCCTGCGAAGATTATGCTTCATTAGAGGTTGTCTGCAGCTGCAGGGGCAAGGACTGTGACTCACATGGCTGGCATTCAGGTATTTTCTAATCTGCACTTGGAGAGTTCCCCACTCCTTTCAGTTGCTGGGCTGTCCTCGGCAGCTGACTCAGACTTGCTCTTAATCCCGAAGTTCAGCCAAGGCTGAACCTTGTGTACCAAGGCTGGGAGGTCTTGAGCTAGAGATGTCTTCCCTCCCAGTACACAGGCTGCCCTGTTTGTTGCACTTAGGGCATGATGAAAATGTAATTTATTTAATCTAATCTGTTTAACATTGGCCATACTGCCACTGCCCTTCAGATTTCTGGTTTGTGTTTGTGATACTTTTTTTCTTCTCCCTGAAAACTGAGCTCCTTATATCAGTTGGAGTGGCTGCAGACAAGCAAGGAATTTGCCTTTGTATGAGGTTTTTAAAGTAATTATTTGTGATTCTAAGATGATTGGATATGTTTCAGTGTCAGCTTGGGTATGCATTTTTAAGAATGCTATTGAAACTTTCATACAAAAAATCCACTATATGTGTTCCCTAGGATATTATTTTATTTGATTAAAGAAAGTATTAAATGCACTGCTATTGAATAAACTCTCATTTAATCTTTCAAAATATCTACAGCACTTCCCTCCTTCCAGGACAGGCAGAATTTAGACAGGCACCAAGCAAAGAAGGAGACAGAAACATCTTTTTGATGTTACATCCCCTTTGCTTTAACTGGGACTAGTTAAGCTGAACACATAATCATAAGCTTGGAAACTTAATTTTTTTTTTTTTTGAAGAGAGCTCATGTCCCATGAGTTTGAGGAGTCCCAGTGTGATTGATGTCAAGTAAGCCTGCAGTTGCACTGGCCTTGAGCTTGGTGTGTGCAATAATGTGAGTTGACCTCAGTGAACAATCAACAGGTGCAGTCTTGGGCCAGCAGAGCTTCCGGCTTATGGCAACAAAGAGACCTCGAGGATTTTGTCCTTTGAAAGTTAAATGAAAAAGTTAAAAGAAGAACTTTGTGGTCAATGTTTTGATAGGATCAGTATGGTTTTAGACACTTCCAACAAAATGGATGCTGACATTCTTTGTTATCTGGTTCTCTGGCTGACATTGAAAAAAAAAGTTCATAAGGCAAAAAGATTAATGAAAAGGGAAGAAATCTATTTTAGATTTTAATAATGGTTTCTATTCTATTAATTTTATTAATCTTAATTTTATGATTAATTAAATTTTAGATTTTAGTAATGTTGCCTATAGATATGTTTCGTTAGGTGGGCAAGAGAGATTCTCTGCTTCAGGCGAAAGTCCAGAATTTATTTCTGGGCTATGTGCCTGGTCAGTTGTATCTTTATATGTAGATCACTGTGCTAAAATGCAGAAGGATTTACAGCAAAAGAGTTAAAGTCGTGGTGATCTTTAAGAGAGTTCACTAGGTCAAGCAAATTCTCTTTCTAAGATTATAAATCAAGCTGTATCAAGTGATACAGAACACATAGAAGCACTTTCTTGGCTTGGAAACAAAGCAGAAACATTGTAGAAACAGTTCCTCCACCTTTAAGTTTACTCATATTTTTGTTGGTTTTTTTCCTTTTGCCATTTGAAACTGGAACAAATGTGGGATTCTGTTTTTTCTAATAAGCTGGAAACAAAAATAAAGACACATTTGTCCCGATGAGGTCCTTTTTACTGCATAGCACTCTCCCAAGATGATCTCCATTCATGCCTCACTTCTGTATAGTCCTCTCGTAAAAGCTGCTGGGAAATGGACTTTGGATGCATTTTCCCAGTTGTGAATAATCTGTTCCTGTGGTATGGATGCAATTTGGATAAAAGACATTATGAGGGAGAGCAGATTTTGTACCTTGCATGGCACTTCAGGCTCCGTGCCTGATGCAGTAATGCTGTTCTAGGCAGCAGAAGTGTTCAGAGGCAGGTGAGGACACATTGATGCAATCAGTAGTTCATAGTCTCCTTTCCCATATAGAATCACTTCTTTCCTGAAAGATCTTCTAGTGCTGTACTTGAATTGTTTAATTTATGCATAAGATTTCTTTTTTTCTCTCGGTAGGTCTCCTGTACTGAGTGTGTGCTTAAATAGGAAGGAATGGCCTTGTTTCTTCTGACTGTCTAATCAAATTAATCTGTTTCATTTATTCAGTAATTAGACCATGCATGTTTTTTTTTTTAACTCATGAAGTAGAAGACAGGAGTGCTGAACATCTGTGTTTGTTCCTGTGGAGTCTGTCTGGTTGAATAAGGGGCATCCTCCAGTGTCATCCTCTTCACTTGAAACAGGTGTTTGAAGCTCACCCTTTTGGATGACTTTGAACCAAAGGCAGGGAAAGCCTACTGGGAAAAGAAGCATCAAATGCTGTGCAGCCCTTTTGAAAGAGTTAGATCTCTCTCTGATCTCACTGGTTTCAGTCAGGCTATTAGGTGTTTAGGCATCTTGTCTTTGAGGATTAATCTGAACTCTTAAATGTCCATTTCTGATGGTTTCTGTCACTCCAAGTATACTAATTCTGCCTTAATAACTATGGAAGTTATTGCGTTGACATAAAAACACTTGTTATTCTGCTTATAACATTCTTTACTTAAAAACCTTCCCTTCAAAGCCTATCAACCAGTCCATAATTGGGGTGGTGGGGGATGAGAAGCATAAGCAGAGCCATAGCACTTGGTAAATCATTTCTTCTCAAGTGCTCAGGGTTCCTGGAGCAAGAGGAATGTCACCATGTCACCTTTTACTAAAACCTGCTGGTAGCAAGCTGTTGGAGTGTTCATTCCCAGGCACTTTGCATTAGAAGGGGATCTAACTGCTGCACTTGCCAGGTGTCCTGTGGGCTTTGATGAGACTTCATGTGCAGTGGGGAAGCAGTGTGCGTTTGCATCTGAGTCCTATGATGGAAGTGAAGTGCCACAAAGATGAGTAATGGAGAAGGGCTGAGACGAGAGCTGGGACTATTCAGCTTTTAGAGGAGAAGACTCAGGGGAATCTTATCAATATATATAAATAGCTGAAGGAAGAGTACAAAGAAGATTGGAGTGAGGCTCTTTTTAGTGGCTTCCTCTTTTTAGGAACAGAAGCACAGACTGAAAGAGAGGAAGTTCTGTCCGAGCGTCAGGAAAATACTCTTGCTGTGAGGGTGATTGAGCGCTGGCACAGGATGCCCAGAGAGGTTGTGCAGCCTTGTGGTTGGAGATCTTTAAGAGCTGTCTGAAACAATTCTGGGCAACTGGCTCTGAGTGCTTCTGCTTGAACCAGACAGTTGGATCAGATGTCCTCCAGTGCTCCCTTCCAACCTCAACCACCCTGAGATTCTGTGAAGTTAAGTTTTAATACAGGGCATCATGTGGGCAATGACCTGATCTGAGATGGAGGTTTAATTTTCCATCTGCCTTGTCTCGTCCAGTGCTATGTGCAGTGACTTCATTCTTTTGTACAGTATCATCCCACTAATGTTGCCTTTTGCTGTTCTACTGATGGGTTTTTTTTATTTTTTTAATTTAATAAGTTTAATAAAATCAATTTCTGTATGCATGAGATTTTGGGGAGAGCTCTGCTTTCATTTAAAGCTAGAAATGAAAAATTAGTTTTTGTGGTTATACAGAAAAAGATCAGAAGTATAACTTCCTTAAAAACCAAAATAGTATGTAAACCAGAGATTCTAACACTCTGTGTTTTATGAAAACATTTTGATTTTAGAAAGCTGAAAGCTGATTTTAGAAAACTTCTAGCTTTTCTTTTCAGTTTCTTGTATTTTCTGTTTTTCAATGAATTTTCCCCCACCCAATATTGGATTTTATGCATTATATATTCTGGATGTGCAGAATTTATGTACATATCTTTTTGAGTCTCAAGTCCACAAAGTGCTCATATCTGATCCAGTGTTTAATGGGATGAAGTGCTCATATCTGATCCAGTGTTTAATAGGATTCAGATAATGCAAAGAAGCTGATTATGCTGCCCTGTTCTGATGAAGTGCTTGAACATGGGTCTAAGTGGAAACATGCTGTGTGTGATGTTCAGAAGTGCCCATGGGAGAAAGGAGCTTAAATCCCATTGAGAGTGAAGAACATAATCCCACCATCTTTAGAATGTGATGCCTCCCCCTTGCTGTGCTCCTGCTGCCATTGGTGGGTGTTGTCATTCTGATGACTTCAGGAGCCAAGCTGTGGGTTTCCTGCACCATCCCTTTACACTCACACCTTGCCAGGTTTTTCTCTATTAGGTTTCAATCCAGTGGTTTCAGTGTGGTTAATGAGGGGGGTCCTCTTCTGTCCTTCCCAAAGGCACAGTTAGAAAGAGTTGTTTTCCTTATATTTTGTAAAAGATGTGTAACTTCTGACACACAGGCTCTTGTTTTGCAGGTTACCAGTTTGCTGGTTGCAGAGAGGCCACCTTGTCAACTGGGATCACATCAAGTGCTCTGAGCTCCCGTTCCTCCATCGGGTACGTGAATAGTTGTGATCAATTTATTGATTTGAAATAACGTTCTGAGTGGATAATTACATTTCAACTGTAGGCCTCAGTGAATGGCTTTTTAGAGAGTAGAAATTACAATCTGCAGAAAGTAGTACAGTTAATATAATGGATCAGACTGGTACCAGGAGATGTTGCTTACTGCTGATGTGGATTGTGTTTCCTTATTTCCCCTGGGATGTGGTGGCCTGCAAAGACAGTGTACTGAGCCCTTTGCATGAGGGAACTGAAGTGGGAATTGAATTATTAGCCCAAGATCCTCTGTTTTTTCTTACTGGCAAACTAATTTCATATCATGTGGCTGTTGTTTACATGAATACTGAGCACAACTGTATTCTTTCATACTCAGGTCACAGTTTTTTTTTTTTTTTTATTTATGACAAATGCTGATATATTATGAGAATTCACTGTTTAAGAAAAAAAATTAAAAATAATAAATAAAAACCTATGTACTGAAGTCATGCATGAAATCTGTCAATCTTCATTTATTCCCTAAATCTTCATTTTTTTGCACAGCTATGTATTTTGAATATTAAAAAAACCCAGGTCCAGTCCTTGAAATCATATTTTAAAAACAGTTGAAGTGTAGAAGAACAGATAAACAGATTAAAAAAAAAGAGGTGCTGCAGCACCTGGCAGGGTTGCTGTACCTATATAGTTGATCATCCAGCAACAAATGGCTGAGAGACTGAGATATATTTGGGATAATCTCACAGAGTGCAGCTTCTGAAGTAGGCAGAAAGGAAGATGATGATGCATTGGTGTTTATGTTCAGTCCCTTCTAAAGCCCTGTAGGGAAAAATATTTCTGAATCTTCTGGAACACTAAAGCTGGAAATAAAACACTGTAATAACTTCCAAGTGGATATATCTGAAGTGGTGAAGCTTTTCAATAGAAGCTCAGTCTTTCCCCTTTATTTTATTTAAATACTTCCTATTTTGGTTTCCTTTAAACAGTTAAAGGTCACAGAGTGGCCAGTCCCAACCTGAAGAAAGTCAGATTTTGTCAGAAATCTAGAAAGAGAAATAATTTCTGTCTTACAGTTTAAAAGAAATTACAGGTGATAACAAATAGCATGTACTCACAGCAAGCTGCTGAAGACACTCAGAGAAGCAATCACCATTACATGGTGTCCCTTTTCCCTGGGCACTGCAGGTGATTATTTAAGTCCATGTAGGTTTGTGGGCTTCTGCAGCACATGTAAATTGAGGATTTGATCAAGGTCCATAGTGTGAAGTGGAATTGAAGTCCACTGATGTTAACTGGTAACAGCTTTTGACTTGGTGTAATCTCACACCCTAAAAGGGGTGTGTCTCTTAGGAATTTTTACATTGCTTGATTTTCAGTAATCCATCTCCTCCTCCTCCTCCTATGTCTCTAGGTCTTGGATTGCTTTGGTTTTATGGTGTTTGGGGTTTTTTTGTTTCTTTGTTTTGGTTGTGTGGGGTGTTTTCCCTCCTTTCTTAAAATGTATTTTCTTTGGTTTTGATGTGTATCTTTGAATGTATGACTTCCATGTTAGTTACAAGTGGAATTAAGATCTGTCCTATATCATTAACCTCACCCTGTATCAATCGAATCAAGTTAATAAAGTCTCAGTGATTTATGCTGGAAAATAACTCTTTTTGTTACTTTTTCTCCCTTCATTTTGTCTGTGAAAACTAAAGTACCTGTTGTTATACTGGCCCCTCAAAAGGGCTATTCTGTCCGTTTAGGTTTTGCAATTAAATGGAGAAGGTAGTGTTGTTGTTGGTAGTGTGGCCATAATTTACCCACTAATATGGTCTTTAATTGGACTAGATTTTTTTCTTTTATCTACTGAATTACTGTGTCAAAACTTGAACAACTTTGCCTTCAACTCTCAAACTGAATTACAGGTTTAGGCCAAGGAGATGCAGCGAACATAAACCTTCAGCAGTTGGACTGACCCAATTTTATGCATTGTTAGTGATTTTGTTGGTTTTGTATTGTTATATATTTAACTCAGCAGAGCTTCTAGGCAAGGTTTGAAGAAGAGTGTGAGGCCTCGTTTTCTTTGTTACTGTAAATACTCACACAGGATGTATGATTTGGAAGATACAGCTCTTAAGACCATCTTTACTTGCTCATCCTTACAGCATTGTGCACAGCACTACTTTATAAAGTGTGCAAGGAAAAAAAAAAAGCAAAATCTGTTTTTCTGCAGAAATTTCTTTTATTGAGTATTCAGGGTGGTCTTTACAGGCTAAGGACAAGATTTTTTTTCTGGTGTAGGGCCTTTTGGGTAAAGGTGGTGCATGAGTGCTAGGGGCATCTGTTTGGGCTGACAGTGAATGTGTTTGATTATGCATATAGTAAGTGTTTGTACTTCATACAAAAGAAGTGTGAGTCTCCCAGGTAGTATTTCACCATGGGAATCAGGTAGTGTGAATTGTTATCTCAAGTGTGCTGTCACTGGGAGGTGAGATTTATCCAGAATAGTCACTTCTGCTGTACAGACAAGGAGCTGACCTTGTGGAGAAATGGCACACTGCGGTGTTCCTTTCTCTGACACAAAGAGGGGGGAAAGGCTGCCTGTGTCAGTGTAGTACTTGCACACAGACAAGGAGTCTAGACCAGAAGCTGTCAGGTTTTAAATTCTGAGGGATTTAAAAGGATCTTTGTGCCATGTAAAGGCTTTCTACCTGCATGGCCTGATGCTAGCAGTGGAGTCGTTGTGGAGAGAAATAATGCTTCGCTTTCCCCGCCAGTGTTTGTTTTTCTTTAGCTCTTCCTGCTACTTGCCTCACTGCTGACAAGGAGGCTGGTTTGCCATACTAAACACCTTAGGGTTGACAGGATGGAGAAAACCTACAGGCTCCTTTGACAGCAGTAATCAATAAGAAGTGAAAAAATCTCACTCTGAGAAGCCCTTTTCCAGCTATAAATGGCAATGGAAGTCTTGAAGGTAAAACTCTAATTTTTAGCAAAAATTGTGAACACAAAGGACCAGGAATCTGAGACCAGTGAAAAGATTTGCAAACCAAGAGTTTCTTGCTGCTCATCTCTGTGCACCTCAAACAAGGGGAGGACTGCATTGTGCGAGACAGTCCTCAAAAATGCCTTCCTCAGCCCATGAGCTCTGGGGCTTTGCTTATTGCACCCCCTGGGACTTAGACTCCTGGAATTGTTAAGGTTGGAAAAGACCTTTGTGATCATCTAGTCCAGCTATTAACCTGGTACCACCGTGTTCACCACTAAACCATGTCCCTTGGGGTGCCTAATCCATACTTTGAGACTTCCAGGGGTGATGATTGCAGCTCTTCCCTGGGAAGCCTATTCCAATGCCTGACTACCCTTTAAGTGAAGAAGTTTCTCCTAATATCTAATCTAAACCTGTCCTGGTGCAACTTTGGGCCATTTTCTCTTGTCCTGTCACTTGGTACCTACCACTCACCACCACCTCTGGGCCCAGCCATCCAGTCGGGTTTTTACCCAGTGAGCAATGCACCCACCCAAAGGCATGAGCAGCCAGCTTCTCCAGGACGATGCTGTGGGGAAGCAGTATCAAAGGCTTTATTAAAGTCCAGGCAGACACATCCACAGCCTTTCCATCATCCTCTAAACACATCACCTTGTCATAGAAGGAGATCAGGTTGGTCAAGCTGCCTTTCAGAATCCCATCCTGGCTGGGCCAGATCCCCTGGTTGTCCAGTACATGCCACATGCTGGCACTCAGGACAATCTGCTCCATGGCCTCCCCTGGCGCCAAGGTCAGGCTGACAGGTCTGTGGTTCCCCAAATTCTCCTTCCAAGCCTTCCTGTAGATGGGCAGTACAGCTGGTGACTTCAGCCAGCTGGGACCTCCCTGGTTCACCAGGACAGCTGAGAAGTGATTGGAAAACTCTGGCTTGGCAAACTCTTCCACCAGCTCCCTCAGTGCCCTTGGGGGGATCCCATCAGGGCCTATAGACTTGTGTATGTCTAGGTGGGTAGCAGGTCACTGACCATTTTCTCCTGGATTATGAGGGCTTCATTCTGCTCCCCATCTCTGCCTTCCAGTTCAGAGGGCTGGGTATCCTGAGGATAACTGGTATGAAAGATTTGCTGCAAGGGCTTCCATTATCATACTGCAAACTTCTCCAAAGTTCCCACTTGCCTTACAAGAGATGGTGAATTTCTCCAATTCTTGTGAGAGCCACTGGAAAATGAGGAACCTTAATCAAAACTAGGCAGAAGGAAGGATCAGAATTAGATTTTTAACCTAACAGGTCTGGTTTATTTTTAAAAATAAGTAAGTCATTTCTGTGGAAGAAAAAAAGTTTTTCTTTCCAAATAGATTTAATTGCCAGCAAGTCACATTGAAAATGGCAATAACAATTTGTAATTACAAATGGGGATAGACAGAAATTCCCAGAGCACCTGGTTAATCAAAAAATAGAGGCTGAAGAGTGCAGTATTTTTCATGCTGTATTATAGTGATAATGGCAAGTCATTCAGAAAGCACAATAGGAAAAGTTAGGTCTAGCTGATATATTCTTGTTTTGTGACGCCGAGTAATTTTTAATATGGGCTCTTACTGTTGTCTTTGTTTTGCAGGAAGCAATGCAAGCAAATAAGTATGTCTGTGTCCCATATTGCTGTTTTACTCACAACTTAGCTGCTTATTTGGTTGATATGGAGTTTTTATTCCCTTTATGTTAGTTGTGCAGCTAGGGAATTTGGTGGTAATAAAAACACAGAGCTTTTGCAGCACACTTTGTGCTGATACATCTCAATGTTTCGTGCAGTATGTGATAACCTCACACTGTGGATATGTGACTGGGAAAGCAGTTTGCCCCCATGGTCACTTGGCTGGCAGGAGAACTGGGATAAGGATCCCTGGCCTTGAGTCTCAGCACAGGGCTCCCTCTATCTGACCATGCAGCCTGTGCTTTGGTTTTTTCGTGGAACTGTTAGCGGTATCATTCCTCCTAAGGATAAGGGTTTAGATATTAAGCAGGTATCTTCCTGTCAGCACTAAATTAATTTTAAAAGGGAGATACAAAAATAGCACATCCTTTTGTATTAGATATCATATGTCCTCTGGAATCATCTTTGCCAAATGCTATTAATGGCTACTCAAGAGATTCATTCTATTATCTTGACTAGCTTATTTCTAAAGTAGTTTGACATTTTATTTGTCTGACTTATCTGTTGTTGTAGGGAGATATTGGTTTATTACCCTTTAGAAGGCTGAAATGTTAACCAGGAAATATGGGAGCTCCTTTCATTATTTTTTTACTATGAAATACGAACTCTCAGCTGGTGTGTCAGCTCTGCAGTAAAGGAGAATTCTAGCCTTGTACTCAAGAGGTTTGGATTTGACTACAGACAGCATCCCAGACCCTCTGTGGTAAGCTGCTTACTCTTCAATCCTACAAAGCAATTTTAAGCCCTGCACACCTTCCCTCTCAAATGGGAGATTGAGGCTGAGCTTTGCTTTCCTCTGGCACTGCCAAGATCTCAGTGTCTGCAGTCAGTGTGAACAAGCACTGCAGGAAGGGAGCAGGCTGGAGTGAAGTTGGGTTCCTGCTCCTAGAGCAGACCCAGTGTGAACAGCAGAACAGATGTAATTTAAAATATTCACTGGTGTTGCTGCTGGATGTGTACTGTTGGCAGTGTGAACTATAATGGTGACTGTAGTATGTTAACAAAACCCCCTTTTACCTGGAGGAATTAGAACCATTTCATACGGTCTTCTTTTAAACTGAACTTCTTTCTTCCTCAGCTAGTCCACACATGCTTGACAGCAGCTGAAAGCTCTTAAATTTAATGGCTTTGGGTGATTTTGTATGGCTGTTCTGGTGTCCAGTCTTCTCTGCTTCCTGATATCCTGATTCCATCTTCATGTGTGCACACACGCTTGATTCAGGAATGCAAGATAAATATTTTATTTTACTATGATCTTTGGGAGACACTGTGTGTAGGAGGGGCTTATTAAGAGGCTAGGAGAAAGCTCAGAGACTGATAAGCAGGGAAAACCAGTTGAAATGGATTTGCAGTCTTCTGTGTGTGAGAGCACTATTTTACTTTGCATTACCATTTTGAGTCAGAGAAGATAAAAAGCATCTGATTAATAGAAGCTTGGATGAAGACATGTGCTGTTACACATGTTTTTGGAGTCTGATAAGTCCTGGGCTTGGCACATAAAAAATCTGTCCGTTCATGGAGGAGCTTTCCTCGTATTAGAGAAAACTGTAAGGTAAATGAAACAAATAAGTAGAGTAGGCATGTATTATTAAGCAAGTTCTGTGTCAGTGAACGAATACACACATTTTTAAAAAGAGTCTAAAACTAAAACCTGCTAAAGTAAATTGCTTTGTCTTAGCAAGGCATCTAAGAAAGCTTTTCCTTTTTGAGGACAGAATTATAGAAAACTTTAGGCCTTTGTATAGCAAAGATAATTGCACTCTTGCTTATTTTAATTACATTATTTTAAGTAGGTCACCCACATGCTTAAACCTGTGGAAAATTTAGGAAAGCTTAGCAACCTGGCATATGAGCAGAATCAGGGGACTTTCTTTTACAGTGCTTGTATTGCTCCAGCATTTTAGCACGGACTGCCTGTAGTCAGAGAGAACATCTACTTGTATTTGTTTTTTAATGTAGACTGGTGTTAGCACTTCTTTTCTGGGTCAACTGATTTCATTACAGACATGTTCGTTGCAGTCAGCTGTCTTGTAGCAGCAGTGATAAAAAGATAAAATCAGGCTTCTGAAAGCAATGGTTACAAGATTGGCTCAGATTGGGTAAAGAGACTGAAAACAGGAACAACTTCGTGTGGTAGAGATGGTACTGAATATTTGTTTTCTGATTTAGGGTGTACCTTAATGGCTACAGAAGAACGAGGCAAAAGTTACCAACTCAGTTCCTGATTTCTTAACTGTGTAGCTCTGTTTTCCAGGTGCTTAGGATGCTCTATGTCCCTTTGGTACTGAAAAAGTCCTTTGGTGTCATCTCATGAGCAGCAGAGCTCCAAGCACATTTGTAACAGCTCTTCCCCTCTTCAGCTGCCTAAGTGGTGCACCAGAGCTCCTCTGAAAATTCGAGTAAAGGGCTCTTTTGAAAATATTTGGCTGCAAAGATACAATGTGGAGTACTAAAAGGAGCACTTGGGTGTGAGCTGGGTTTGTAGCCACTAATACACATAGTAATGTAGCTACAAGCCAGTCTTTAAACTCCTTGGAGACCCCCAAGAAAAAAGGTAGTAAAGGTGATGCTAGTGTGTATAATGCATTTGGAAAATGCTAGGATTTCTGACATGATGGTTTTTCAAGCATTGGGTGTGTTACCAAAGGCAGTTAAGTGGGATTGCAGTACACAGAACATCTGTTTCAGAAAAAATCTCTTACCTCTGCTTTTTACACATCTTGTGTGTCTTCTGTGGTGAATTGTGCCACATTGTCAGTGTTACCACTGTTACTTTTTTTCTGCTGAACTCCTCCTAAATGGATTTGTAGCAAGAGGTCTGAGAGAGAATGCTTTGGATCAGCATTTGTTTGACCTCTGGAGCTCTGCCAGTGTAACCTGGGGAGATTGCAATGGTGGGGAGGCTTTCCTGGAGTTCAGGAAAAGGGAAGGAAAAAAAAACCTCTGTGCCCTGAACAGAGAAGTTTGCAGAAAGCACACTCTGTGGCAGAAACAAATCAGGTGGAAAAACAGTCATGCAAGGTGGTTAGCAATGCAACTAATTCTTCCTTTCCTCACTATGAAGCCCATCCTCTTTAAAAGAAAATGGCAGTTATTGGCAGCTTGAACTTCTCGGTGGTGTTCAAATTATTAGGGTTTTATAAGGATGAGATACATTAGAATAGCAGATAAGCTCCTCTCCCCCTCAGTTTGACCAGGACTTCACCAGGCACAGAGAAGAGGGAGCAAGGTAGTAAGGAGGCAGAACCTCTCTCTTTATTTCTTGGCTGTTGGATGTAGTCTCACAGTGAGGGATAAGAGCCACAGGAAAGCCCTGATCCACTGTCTTTTCAATTCAAAGACTTTCATCTCTTTAAAGAGATTTGAAACAAACTTCAAACCTGCCTCCTTCAGTTAAGCTCAGGTCAACTTGGAAAAAAGAGAGATTAAAATATTATCCTGGAGCACGCCCTGTCTTCTGCTTGCTTGGTGTTGAGTAGCACAGTGTTACAGCCTTGTACATTAGCTCCTTGCCTGGTGTCATGAGAGATCTCCCTCTGGTTTCAACCCACGGATTGTTTTGGCTGATTACTGGAGGTGGAAATGCTGTACTCTATAGCCCTGCCTATCCCTATCCCTGTTTCTCCTCAATCCAGTGGATACTTTTCCTTTTCTGGTTTCTTCTGGAAGATCACAGGTTGCAGTGGAAGTGACCTAAATAGACAGTAAAGACTTGAAGTCGAAACAAAATGAGCAAAGCTGTATGGAAAGTGAATTGGATTGGAAAATTTTCACTGTGTGATCAGACAAATCTGAAGATCTGTCTGTTCCTGGACTTTTCCTAAAATGAGCTACTTTAAATTAATTATATAGATATAATCCCCTACGAGGACATTTGTTCTAGGGTGAGAGTGTCTGTGTAGAAATTGAACTCTTGAAATCACTTGAAAGTATTCTGCAGTAACAACTCTGATTGATTTCTAAGCATATCAGGACCCACAGTGATTACAGCTGGTATTGCTTCTGTACCTCACTGCTTGCCTAAAGTAGCTCAGACTGTGCCCAGTAACGAGTCAGGTTCAGAATTGTGGCCTTTCATTTTGTTTAAACTAGCAGAAGCAAACAGTCTTCTCCATGCTCCATCTAAAAACGTGTTACCACAGATTGAAACTCTGCACTGTGTATCTGTGTGCTGACTCCACAAACCTCCCACCCTTTGCCACCATCTCTTTCATAACTGCAAAGTTTAAATGTGGAAACATCTCTTAAGTCAGATAAGGATATTTGGCTCAGAAAATGAGAGGAGGAGGTCAGTGCATCCCCTGAAGTGATAGATGAGGGGATGAGATGTGTCTAATGAAAAAGACTGGGAAAAGGCAAGGGAAGAGTACTGAAGGAGAGAAAATTAGAAGTAAAGAGAGTGGAAAGAGAGGCTGTAACGTTATGGTGAAATGAAAATGAGTAGTTGTTAATATACAGGAATTGCTCTGTGACTTTGGATAGGCTGGACTCCCTGCCTCCCTGGCTTTCCTGCCATGCTGTCCCTGTTCACTTCAGCAGAGAACTCGCCCTTCAATCACTCAGAGGTTGCCATCTGTCACAGTCACCCACTGGCCTGTGAATTATTTGTGCTTGTCTAAAGGCACGAACTGCTGAATGTGTGAGCTCTGCTGTCACTCCAGGGTTGATGCTGCAGCTCAGCTGGAGGCCAAATGGCAGAGTCTCAGCCCCCAAAAAAGTCCCAGAGCTTCTCTCTCCAAGGTTCCCAAAGAAGGAATGCAGGCCTCAACTGTGCTGCAACCAAGGCTGGGGGTAGAGTAGCAATATTTAAAACTGAAAAAAAATTAAAAAAGCTGTTTACCTCTGTGGAGCTTACAGTTTCATTATTGTTTGGATGAAGTTCACAGAAATTTGGTGTGATAACTCAGCTATTTCCAGTATGTTTAAAACTATCTGCAAGCATGTGAGTTCACCCTCACCTTTCATTCATGCTAAGGGGGAAGTGTGATACATATATCAGACTATAGCACTGACCAAAATAACCCCAGCACTTTGCACCCAGAGGGCAGCTGATGGATGTGATGGTCTGTTTCAATGTCACAGTCTCCGTGACAGAAACACAAATACATTCCCAAATCAAGAAATAGTTACAGTTCATGAACAGCAGAGGGTTAGATTCAACACTGGGGAAGTTACTGTACCTTCATTAAAGTTTCATTTATTTATGTTTACATTATTTTATCAGCATGATTTCACAGCTCTAGTTTAGAGTGTGGCATCGAGAGTAACTGAGTCAGCTTAAGTAAGGTGGAAGTGGACTCTGCTGTGAGGAGATCAGAGCTGGGAGGGAGAGTTAGCTCTCTTAAATCACATGTGCATTCAGTAAAAACAATTATGTGGAACTACAGCCTTAATAGAGGGCTGCAATTTTATACCAGCTCCTGATGTGAATGGTAAATTGTAGCTAAAGTTTAATTTACCCACCACCCCCTGCTCTTCATGCTGACTATCACAATTATGAAACCTGCTCTCATGTGATCATGGTCTTAAGAGTTATCAGTGTGAGGACTCTAAAGGTAGGCTAAGAGTGAGTCATCTACTTCATGTCATGAATTTATAAACTAGTTATGCCAGTAGAATTATCAAAGAAATTTGGCATTCTGGAAGTAATTTTCATAGTCCAAGTACATATTACACTCTTATTAATTTAATAATTTAAGCTTACCTTTTCTGAAAGGGTGTTGATGCTGTTTGTAGTGGTTTTGGAAGATGCAAGGTCTTTTTACAGCCTCAGTGTCATCATGTCTTTCTGTTGTTACAGAGCTGTTTGAAATTTTGTTTGGGGTTAAATCTCTGCAATTCCTTCATATCAACCGAATAAAGCTTCTAATGTATTGAGAACAGGGGTTTTTTTGTTTGTTTTTTGTTAATTTTGCCAAATAATTTTATCTGTTGCTTTATGGTTTAATAGAAACTTTCTGAAGGACTGAAAAAAGCTTCACAGTATTTTTTAAAATTTTCATAATATGCAGGTGGAAGATACTTGAGTTTCCTGGGTTTTAGAATTTAGGCAGGCCTTTAGTTACTATTTCTGGACATGTCTGTGGCACAGCTTTAGATATTCTTCACCATTTTGAATTTCTTTTGGCTTCAGCAGGTGCTAAATCTAGTAAGCGCAGACATGTCACTATAAAATTGAATCAGAGACAGGAAATAGGCATTTGTCATATGGATAACTTTCAACAAACTTGATTTCATATTGCTTTCTGAAAAGCAGCCTGATACGATAAATGACAACAAATGAAATTCTGTTTAACAGTTACTGACCTCTTTTTCTGGTAGTATTCCTGCAGAAGTTGCAGTACTCAAGCCTAAATATAGAAAATAGGCTTGCAAGCATGTTATGAAGCTTTCCATAGGTATAAAGAGTGTTCTCCAAAGTGCTTTGAGTAATAAAGTCTTGCTAAATACAGGTAATTTTGGTATTGTCTAGTTCTGTTAGAAATGTGAAGGGATTGAAAAATAGAAATTCTCCTGACAGGTGTTAGCCATGCCCTTTGATGTACATCTGGCAAGCCCTTGGACTTAAATTGCAATATCCTCACAGACATTAACATGCACTGGTTGATCAGTGCTTCTCTGCCCCTTGCCTTGGCAAACACATAACTAATAATGTTTATTATCTGATCACAATGGGAAATCTCTGTAATTTTAGAAGTATTTATTGCCAAAGTCAACATGAGGTGGCATGCCAGCAAAACCCAAGGAGGGCAGTAGATCTTATTGGGAATGACAGAAGAGGATGGCCAGATTCTTTATCAGGGAGTCTTTAATTTCAGCTATCCCTGCTAATAAGTCTCTCCAGGCATGGGAGAGCTCTCTTACGGTGTCTGGGTTAGAGAGGATAAAGCATGTATAGGAGGGTATAGTTTTTCTCCTCTTACCTAGTGCATGTGGGCAAAGAAATCAGCAAAGCCCATGGAGCTGCCACCTCCTGCTGAACCACCTCTTTTAAAATCCTTGGGGCACATAATTAGATGTACCTTAGGAGAAATACATTTACAGTACAAGGATACAGAAAAGCATGCTCATGAAGATCAGTCATTCTGAACAGAGAGAAGTCCAAGCATTCTCTCTGCCTCCTTGTTCTGTGGGAAGTCTGTGACAGTGCTCATTTTGACAAAACCAATTTTTAACCAATTTGAAATCAGATCTGGAAAAATGTCAAGATGCTTTACAGCCTTACTTGTAGTCAAGCAAGCATTGAGCAGAAATTTGTGTAAGACAGCTTACTGTCTTCATAATGTATTTGTATTTATTGTGTGTATATACACGTATCTCTATTCCTATAGAAAAACAGACTGTGGAAACACAATGTTCATTTCTTAGAATCCTTGAGTTCAGTGATCCCTGATACCCCTAAGGGTTTCTGGATGTATTATTTCTTTCCTTTTTTCTTTTTCATTTTCTTTTGTGCCTTTAAGAAAGAGGAGCAAGGGCCAAGTTTGGTAGCAGCCACTTCCCTTTTCAGAACCTCTGTTCTTTGCTGCATGTCAGATGGTGTTAGAGAATAGTTTCTAAACCAGATTAATTGAGTTCAAACAAAGTTCCCAAGCTTTGCAGAAGCTGTCAATTTGCGTTTTTATTTTTATTTCCTTTTTGACACAATCTAGTGTCAAAAAGAGTTCAAAATCCAATATGACAGCATGATGGGAAGGTGTTGTGCCTTCTTTCCAATTTAGAAGAATTGCTTTCCAAGTGAGAAGATCTCCAGCATCTCCAAGTGCTGTGAAGAATGCAGCAAGTACAAAGATGCTCTGCAGTAATTGTCTCCAGAAGACCTGGTGAAGCGTGAAACTGGACGTGGCTGAGCCAGTGGAGACCCTCCCCAGCATGAAATACCTCACAAGCTGGGACTGTGAGGAGCAAGTATTCTGCTGTTATATCTAATTTGCTAACAAGAAAACTACATTTGCCAATTTTTAATGACTTGTTGCATTAGGTTTCCTTGCAAATCCTTGTTTCCCTGTCCAGTATTAGCTTCCTCTTGGGAAGTGAAAGTGTGAGAGTGAAAGGAAATACAATTCCAGATAGTATATTCTGGCTGATTAGTTCTTTATCTTGGACGCAGTTGCAGAGCTGCTGTATTCTGTTATAGTATTTATTCCTGCCTGTTCCTTGGAGTGGGGTTTGGTTCCCTCCCAGGTTGAATCTCCTGTTCATCCCTGTCCACCTACAATTGTTGGTGTGATGAGCCATTTGGGCATAGTCAGGTTCCCTGAAGGAGTAAATGAGAAGCTTCCTACAGGTTTTGTCAGTCTCTTGAGTACCCTCCACAAGCTAACTGCTCACTTAAGATAGTGTTGCTCAGTCTCTAGACAATTTGAAATTTCTTTGGCTTCAGATCTGGGTTTCAGTGAAGCTGTGTATGCAATTTTTTAACCTTAAACTGTTGCTTAAACTTGTACTTCCCTAACAGAGCACAAAAGCAGGTACTTAACTTTATGAATGTGCTTGTAGGCTTGAATGCCTACAAAGTACCAGCAGGTGCCAGCTCTTTCATTTGCCCTGTTCAGTATTGCTCAGTATTCTGGGTGGTGCAGAAGCTGCAGTGTAAATCTTAAATCTTTGGCTTGACAACAGAAATGCCATGCAGTTGTCTCACTGCCTGGTCTTTGCTATGCTTCATCTGCTTTTCTGATTTCATTTGAGATTTGGTAACACCAGGTCTGCAAGTGGCAATGACAGCCCCAGGTGTTCATAGGCATATAGCCAAAGGTGTGAGCTTAAATGCATGGATGTCTGTTTGCACACTGAATGCTTACACAATTCCATTGCATTATGAGTTACCATCATCACTGCCAGTGGGCTGCCAGGGCTTTATTTTGTTGCATTGACTCTCAAGGTGCCCTAAATGAAGGAAAGAATGACAACACCTCGACTCGGAAGGCGCACATTCTAGAGATTGCTCAGGAGGGAAGCGGTTGACTTGGCAAGTTCAATTTTGAAAGCAATCTTTTTCAGGGTACTGAAAGATAACAAGGGAGGAATCCTGCACAAGAAACGAGACACTCAATTTACCAACTGTCAGACATGTGGCATTGACTTTGAACAAAGTGAACACCAGACTCTCTGAGGCTTGAGGTGTCAGTGGAGCCCAAAAATCATATACAGACACTTGAATGGTGCAGACAAGTAGCCTTTGTATCGCAAGGTTGCTTTTATCTCCTAAAGTAAAATAATGGCATCCATAAAGGTGACTTTGCTACAGGGAGGATTTCCATACAATCTAGATATTGAAACAAATATCTTGAAGATGTGTAGAGTAGTGAATTTTAATTGATTCCATTCCTTTTTCCATGGGAAAACGTCTTTCTATATTTTATAGCACATTTCACTTCAAATGCTAGTCCTTGTTTGAAGGGGTTTCCAGTTTAGTTTGAAAAAATAAAAAGTGATGAGTGTTGAGAAAGATAATGTGTTGAGAAAGCTATTCTGTCTTTTAGTCTTCATGTAGTGCTTTGAGGATTAGAATTAAAACCCACAAGTTTGGAAATATTAAGTTGTTGAGCTAGAACAGGCAGAAATGGTGGTCAAAGTTTACAAACATGATATCAGGTGGGATTTTTTGTTTGTTTCTTTGTTTTTGTTTTAAAGCCTCAGCTGTCCTGCTGCTGTGTTAGATCTGTGTCATTCTGGTTAAGCTGACATCTTTATACTTCCCAGCTTGGAATCTGGGTCTGTGCTGTTTCTGCCAGTTAGGGGATTTCGAAGGAACTGCCAGGCAGGTACTTTGCAGGGACAGGAGAGGTGAGAGCTGCAGGGGATAGCACACTGCAGGTAAGAGCAGCTGCAGAATGGCCCCTTTGTCTCCCTGCCTGCTGTGTCCGTTGGACCTGTTGCTCTCACTTCAGCCCACTGATGCTGCTCCCAGCATGTGCCAGGCCTGGGAGTGAACAGTGTGTTGAGTCAAACCATGAGCTGAGGCTGAGTGAACAGTCACAATCTGCCTCAAAAAAATTGATCTAAGTGTGCTAATTCTGCCTGTGACATTCCTTGAAGATCAGATTTCTACAACAAAATGAGAAGTTTATCTTCAAAATCCCAGATTTGCCACTGCATAGCTCCACCAAGGACAATGACATATGTGTTTCCTGGGGATATCCCCATGTGTAAGAAAAGAATGGAACCTGGAAGGGGCTGTGGTCAGCTGGGGGGGTTGGCCTCTTCTCCCAGGCAACCAGTGACCTGATGAGAGGGAATGGCCTCAAGTTGTGCCAGGGGAGGTTCAGGTTGCACATCAAGAATTTCTTCCCTCAGGGGGTGGCCAGGCATTGGCATGGGCTCCCCAGAGAAGTGATGGAGTCACCATTCTGGCAAGTGTTAGAGGAATGACTGGGGGCAGCACTTAGTGCTGTGGTTTAGTTGACATGGAATCATAGAATATTTGACATAGAAGCATAGAATGTTGTGGAGTTCTGTTGTCTAGTTTGGGGGAATGGACCTTAAAGATCATTGGTCCCAAGCCCCTCTCATGGACAGGAGCACCTCCCACTAGATCAGGTTGCTCAAGGCCTTATCCAGCTTGGCTTTGAACACTTCCAGGGTTGGGGCATCCATGAGCTCCCTAATCAACCTGTTCCAGTGCCTCACCACTCTCATGGTATTGTTCTAATACCTAACCTAAATTTTCCCTCTTTCAATTTTGAGATTATTTTATTATTATTCCTTGTCCTGTCACCACAATTCCTGATGGAGAGTCCTTCTCTGGCTATTATTAGGTCAAAGGTTGCACTTGATGATCTTGGAGGTCTTTTTTAACCTTAATGATAAAAATTGAAATCTTGTATGATTTCAAATTACAATAATGCTGAAAAATTACATTTTACAACATTAGCTTTTAATTACAAACTCAAAACAAAGTTGACAAATTCAAGGGGGAAAATGCATTATTCAGTGGAAATTTAGATTATACTTTGATTTTGATACATTCCTCTGTTTCCAGCAGGAAAAATCCTCCCCCTCACTATGGAGGAAGGTGATTTTCAAGCCCTGTCTTGCAAGTTGGAAATTTAAATGCAGTATCGCTGTGGGTGCAGGTGACACTGAAAAAGTGAAACAGGACTTAAAATATGGATATAAAAGACCATTTGTGAAGTAGATCTAGGTAAAAAGTGAGACTTCAATCCTGTATGCTGCCAGGTCTTCCTTCTGATAGGGATTGCACCCTAGCAAATTCAATGTTGAGATCACATTATGATCGGAGGGCTTTTATTTGCTTAATATTTCAATCTACAAAAAAGGCCGGAGGGGGAACCCAGGAGACTACAGACCTGTTAGTCTAACTTTTTTTCTGGAAGAAAAAGAAAGTTAGTTAGTTAGGGTTAGGTAGTCTATGGAGAAAATTATACTGAGTGGTATTGAAAGGCACTTAAAGAATAATGCAGTCATCAGTTATGGTGAACATGGTTTCACAAAGGGAAATTTCTGGTTAATTAATTTGATCTCTTTGTATGGTAAGGTTGCCTGCCTAATGGATGAAGGAAAGGCAGGGGATGTGTAATTTTTCTGGATTTTAGTAAGACATTTGATACTGATACCTTCACAGCATCCTTCTGGACAAGCTGACCAGCTGTGGGATGAGGGGGTTGATGTTGTGCTGGGTGAAGAATTGGCTGAAGGACAGAGCTCAGAGGGTTGTAGTGAATGAGTGAATGGGGCTTCATCTGGCTGGGAGCCATTCACCAGCAGCATTCCTCAGGGTTCAGCTCTAGGCCTGTTTAGTTTATTTATTACTGATCTGAATGCAGGATTTGACTGTACCTTTAGCAAATTTGCTGACAGTACCACAGTGGGAGGTGCTGTTAGCTCTCTGGAGGGACAGGAGGCCTTGCAAGAGGCATACGGATAGATTGGAGCATTGGGCTGTCATTAATGGGATGAAATTTGGCAAGTTGAAATTCAGCTGGATGCTGTGCTTGGGATCAAGGAATCCTGGGCACAAATATAAACTGGTAGAAGAGTGGCTGGAGAGCAGCAGGGATCTGGGAGTGCTGGTTGGCAGGAGCTCAGCACAAGTCAGCAGTGTGCCCTGACAGCCCAGAGGTCAAATTCCATCCTGGGGTGCATCAAACACAGCAAAACCAGCCCGTCAAAGAGAAAGAGGGTGATCATCCCTGTGTGTTCAGTGTTGGTGCTGCCTTATCTTGAGTACAGCATGCAGTTCTGGGGTCCACAGTTTAAGAAGGATCCTTGAATGGATCCAGAGGACAAGAAACCTGGTAAAAGGGCTGGAAGGAATGTCCTAGGAGAAGCAGCTGAGGACTTTGTGTTTTTCTGGTTTGGAGAAAAGGAGGCTGAGGGGCGACCCTGTTGCTCTCTGCAGCTTCCTGAGAAGGGGAAGTAGAGAGGGAGGTGCTGATCCCTTCTCCCTCATATCCAGTGATAGGATGCATGGGAATAGTTTAAAGCTACACCAAAAGAGGCTTAGATTGATCATTGGGGAGCATTTCTTTACTGAGAGGATGGTCAAACACTGCAACTGGCTTCTAGAAAGGTGATCAATGCCCCACAACTGGCAGTGTGCCAGAGGTGTTTGGACAATGCCTCTAGCAGCATGCTTTGGCTTGGTCAGCCCTGAACTGGGCAGGCAGTTGGATCAGGTGGTTGTTGTAGGTCCTTTCCAACTCAAATAGTCTGTTCTATATCAGATATTAGAGATCTCTATATCAGAGATGTTATCTCTGCTCTTACAGGCAGTATCTAGAAGAGGTAAATCTGAGAGGTGCTTGTTTCTCAGTGCTTACAAGGACACCAGGAATAGTGTGGAAAAGTACAGGCTGGACATCAGAAGTTTGATGACAGGAGACTTACCCTGCTTGGGTTTTGAAACTATTAAGGTGGTCAGAAATGAGGAGATACATGTGGCTTGGGATCAGATTTTTGCTTGTGGGCCACAAAGTCTTCTCTTTTTTGTTAAATGGATGTGGTTAGTCTGTGACAACTGTGACATTGTTTTGTGAAATATAGCCTTTAGACTTCTTTCTGAAGGGATTAAAAAAAAATACCCTTCTTGATTTATGGAAAACAAGTCTTAGGCTGTAGGTTACACTAGCAATGAAAATGTCAGGCTCTGTGTGTGTAATACATAACACTGTGCTGTGTTTTCACTGTATTTAATGGTTATGGGAGATTACCAGGACTTTGGCTTTTCTGATTACTCATTTTGAATGCAGCTGTTCAAGAGAGAGAGAGAGTTTCATATTCCTAGGGAACAAAGTGCAGCCATCTTGAACAGCTACAACCTTTGGCCTTCCTCCACAGAAGTCAGCAGGATTTGGTCATCTCCTGTGGGAGAATTACAAAATCTTAAGAATACAAAGAAAGGGGAATTTTCAGCAGAAACTTCCTTTTTTTTTTGCATCAGCTATCCTGAGCTGTCTGCTGGAAAGCTCTTCTCTTTTCTTGATTGCAAGAGATGTCTTTAATTTTCATCCAAAATATATTTATGTCCTGCCCAAATATTTTGTCCTTCTGCTTTTACTCTTGAAAAAAAATCGCAAGATTGAAAGCTTTCAACACTGAAAGAATATTTTACTGAGGAAGGATAACTGTGGCACTTCTAAGTGACTTGCATGGATGACTTTTGCAGGGCATGTCTTCACTCTTCAGCCCCTTTGTACATTACAATTGAGGGCAATAATGCTGAATGCCTTTATTCTTTTCTTGCCCATTGTCCTGCTTTTAGCTGCAATAGTTACTTTTCTTCATGGTACCAGCTACAATGCTGTGTTCTGGGATTAGTGTGAGAAGAATGATGATAACACTGATATTTTAGTTGTTGCTATGTAGTGCTTACTCTAAATTAAGGACTTTTCAGTTTCCCACACTCTGCCAGTGAGGAGGTACACAAGAAGGGAAGGAGCATGGCCAGGAGAGCTGATCCAAACTGGCCAAAGGGATGTTCCACATCACAGAATATCAGGCTCAGGATATAAACTGGGGGGAGTTGGCCTGGAGCCACTGAACACTGCTGAGGGACGGGCTGGGCATCGCTCAGTGGAGAGGTGATGTGCTGTACATCCCTTGTGTTTTGTGGGGTTTTTAATTCCTCTCTTTCTCCTTTCCAATTATTATTATTGTTTTTATTATTTGTGTTAGTGTGATTATAATATTTTACTTTGTTTCAGCGATTGAAATGTTCTTCTCTCAACCCAAGGGTTCTAGTTTTTTTTTATGCTTCTCTTCCCAATTCCATCATTGGGTAGTGGTGGGGTGGGAGTGACAGGCAACTGTGTGGTGCATGGTTACCAGCTGGGGTTAAACCCTGGCACCTGTACATTCGTAGATGATGAACAACCAAAATCTGTTTTCCCTGGGAAGAAGTCTCCCTGTTCTTCAGCAAGGAGTGAGGTGGCTTGTGTGAATCAGGTCATCATTACAAGAACTTGCATTAGGCTAATAGAAGATCATGGAATTGGCTTAACACTTCAACAGTCTTATTGCTGGAATTGCAGAGCTGAATGCTCAACAGAGGGACGAGATCATCCTGGTCTTGCATTCTGCCTCAGTATCCACTCAGAGATGGCAGAGCATTGTCAAGAACAGGGGAGACTGCAAATGGATGTGCCAGAATATCATCATAGCTAAGACATGGTGCCTATGTAGGAATAGGCAAGTGACAAAAATACCAACAGGAAGTAATAGTGGAGTGATTTTTTGGAGTCCCTTTTGACACTTATTTGCTAACTTCATGGAGGTTAAAGCCATTAATGGATGGCGAGTTACATCCAGGTGACTACTAACATTGCTGCTTTGATTTGGTATTCCCTGGTTGTCTTACATGGCTCTGTAACTGGAGCAGGATGTCTGGTCCAGCTGTTTAATATTTTTGTATAAGGTAGTGTGCACAGTGTTACCAGTAAATCTGATTTATTCAGGTTTTTATTAAATTTTGGTATTAAACTGCTGAAACATAGGTTCAGTTTTTGTTTGTTAAACCCTGTTACGATACAGGAGCTGAGTTCTAATGAGCAACTTGGCTGAGATAATTTGCAGACACCTTTCACAAAAGTAAAATATTGGTTGGAAATAAAATTTCAGTGTCAGGCTGCCATGGGTCAGTCATTGTAAAGATAGTTTAAAAATAATGAAAACATTCTCACTGGATGAAAGTTTTGAATTAGGTATGTGAATTATAAATGTTAATGATGGATTTCCCAAGTCACTTACTATCAGATTTATGAAGATACTGCAGTATTTAAAGGTGCAGGTAGATGCTTTATGGAAATAACAAACTTAAATGTCATTGAGGTCCTCAAAGATGAGATTTTATTTTTTTTTAGCTATTTTGGCACTTTGCCTGAATCTTTTTAATGAGACCCAGTTTGCTAAGGGAAAAGGAAGTGGCACTTTAGAAAGCTGAACTCTGCAAAGTGTTTGAAACTGTTCTTGAAGAATCCAGAGATCTATTACTGCTGTACTTGTTTCTGAAAATTGTACATTTAAGGCACTTCTGTAAAAGGCAAAGGATAAGTTGCATCCTGTTAGAATTGCAGGAGAAGGTTTAAGACCAGTGGGAAAACTTGCTTTGAGGTAGTGAGGAGTAGTGATAGGATCTGCAAAGCTGGGAAATAGATAAGATTTCCTTATTCCTTTACCTAAAACAAATGTTTGGATTTATTATCATTTTATTGATTAAGCTGAAAAATTGGAGACTTTTCCCTTTTGTAATTTCAACTCAAACTATGCAGTGCACCCTCTGAATAGAAAATGAATAACAGAAAAAAGATTTAAAAATGATTTCCAGATAGCTCTATATAAGCACTAAAAACAGAAATAAAGGAGATTTTATAGTTTCACAGTAGCATCAAGCAATGAAAATCAATCAATATGAACCAGGTTTATAGTATTAAAACCCATCAGCTCATAGTTGGAAGTAAAACAGGTCCAACATTCACAGTAAGGAAAGCAGATGGAAAAAAATGAGCTGATTATTGGGGATATTTTAAATAAGTGTGTGTGTCCATGATCTTTTATTACAAGAGAAAATCCATTAAATTAGGCTTAATTTGTTCACCAAAGTTCAATTCTATGTGTTAAACAGTGGGAATGTGTGGTAGATTGATCCTGGCCAGCAACTGAACATCCACTGGCCAATTGCTCACTGCCTGCAGCCCCTCTCCAGTGGGATGGGGGAGAGAATTGAGAGAGCAAAAGTGAGAAAAGATCAGTTTGAGTGAAGCAGAGCTTTATGTGCAAGCAGAGAAACCAGGAGCTCTTTCCCATCAGCAGGCAGATGTTTAGTCCCTTCCTGTAGGCAGGCAAAAAGCTTAGTTGGGAAGGCAAATGCTCTAACAGAAAACCTGAAAGCAAAAACCCTCTCTCTTCCTCCCTTCCCTGAGCCTTTACTTCTGACCACAACACCATGAGCTGTAGGAAATCCCTTTGGTCACTTGGGGTCATTTGTCTTGGCTGTGTCCCCTCTTGACTTCCTGCCCAAGAGCTCAGGGTGAACGTTGCCATTGAAGAGTGATTTTGCCTGGTTTTCCTCCAGTGTAGTTGTTGCTGGAATTACTGTGTCTAGTGGCAACTAGAAGATGGTGCTGCTGGTGACTGCAGCTGCTGTAAGTTTGTGCAGTACCTTGGCATTTTTCACTTGGCCATTTTGCCAGAATTCACCATTTTCTTGGATCAGCTGCATTCCATAATAAATCCATCAAGACGTGTATCTCTCTAGCCACAAGTTGGAGTTGTGTTGCCATTTTCCACTGCAGGAGGGGCTTGATTTTTGTTGCTAATTTATTTTTACCATCTCAAGTTTATGAGTTTTGTTAGAAATCAGTTCCCAGGGTGTACTTTGCTCATATGGGATGGCATCCTCATCCCTTCAGCTATGGCCGAGGCCCTCTGTCTGACTTTAGTTGATTTCAATTGCAGCTAAGGGCTCTAAATCTTCAGCTTCTTTATTGCCTTTATTTGGACATGATGAATTCCACATACATGTGAATCTCATATTTTGGAACAGCTCAGTTTTTGGAGTTACAAAGGTTCCTTGTCTTTCCTTGCTGCTTAAAACAGAGCTGGACACTCAGGGGGCTCGGTAGTTTTGTTTCCAATTCACAGGCTGTGATTTTGGTCAAAGTGCATGAATTGGGGCTTCTGAATCAGTTTTGCAGACGTGCAGGAGGGAGCTCTGAGTTACATGTTGACATTGCATTTAAATAAGGCATTTGCTAATTTTTCCCAACCCTAATGGTTGCTTTGGTTCTAAGTGTTTGTATTTTCTTTCTCTTTGAAATTAGAGACTCTGTTATATATCTCTATTTTAACTTGAGTGGACATCTGTGTCTAACTTGAGTTTATTTCTTCCTGAAAATTCTTATTTTAGAATGATAAAAGCATATAATAAACAGTGATTATTTGTAACTGGTACAGAGTATCTCTCAGAATACCACAAATATGGAGCTCTTGAGAGCTGAGAACAATTTTATACCATAACCTTACTAATATCTTATCCCTGCCCACTCTTTTAATGGAGGCAATCTGTTTTTAAAGTTTCAGAGATGTGTTTAAAGTTGCTATTTCAGTCTACATTTTCATATTTTTCTTTGCCTGAAGCAGCTGATATCCCCCGAATCCTGAACAGGCTATTTGTGTGTGAAGAAGCATTATGACTCTGCCTATGTAAACAGAATTTGAGTTGCTTCTGAATGCCCAAGCAGTGCCAGAGTTAAGTAAATAAACTAAGTACATTAATTGCTCCTACATCCCTTGAGTGCTTCCACTTTGTAGGTTTTACAGTAATGTTAATGTATTGTAATCCATTATTATTTGCAAAATTAAAATTTTCTTTCTTTGCCTGCATCTGCCACTGTTAATTCAGAAGCTCTAATAAATGCATTAAAAGAGGGAAGTAATAAGCAAAAGAAGGCCCCTCTGGGAATGTATAATTTTACTTTTTATGCTGTGTTGGAAGAAAATAAGCAGTGTAAACATGCAAAGTTAGCATGCTGCTAGAGTGAGACTACAAAGGAAAGTCATAAACCCTTTCTGTGGCTGTTGCACTTGCATTTGTTATAAAAATAGGATGAGACTCACTGAGTGCAGTGATGTGCTGAAAGCAGGTGTCAGACTTGCATCCAAGGATGGGCCTGTGTAGAAGCTATGAGCAGTGTCATGCATTGGGATGGGAAGCTACCCAGTGGGGCACACTGGATATGTCATTTTTATCAGGGAGAATGATAAACCATCAGAGAACTGAGATTCATAAAGGAAAGAGGGAAAATCACAGAAGGATCTGTATGTAGACACAGTATGTCAGTGAGAATAAAGGTGGCTGAATGGGGAGATGAAGCCTGACAGGGTGAATGGTTTTGATTTGAAAACAGTTTCTTTACTGCCTTTTGGGAGCCTGCTGATATTAAACATGCATTTCTCCTATTAATTTGAGGTGTCAGAGGGCAGCAGATATCAGATGTTTAGTCATTGGATGACTTCAGAGGTGAGCTTGAGATAGCCCATGACAAGTTGAGCTACTGGGATAAGTCAGAGATTCACAGGGATTCAGACTAAAGGAAGAAATTAGGATTGGAGCAAGATGGTGGAAAAGAAAGTGAACAGGGAGTGGATGTTTTGGGAAGCCCTTAAATAGAAAAGGTTTTTTGCAAGGCTGGGCTCAGGCAGAAGTAGGAAAAGCTGTGCTGCCTGGAGGAGAAGACACATTTGGAAGCAGCAAGGCCACCCAAGAGGAATTAGGAAGATAGCTACATATAGGGAATGTTCAGGGAGGTGTGTGGCAGGAGAAGCAAATGTGCTTAATTCCTTTTGGTAGCATTGTCCTCTATCCTGCAGAGACTTCCATGGAGCTTCAGGGAAGATGCTGGGTTCAGCACTTCGCTGCAGGTGACACACATGAGGGCTGTGACCTCCTCCACAGCCTGGCTTGCAGCAGCCAGGCCCCACAGGGATTCTGCTGTCCCCTCTGCCCAGGGAGCAGCTGCAGGAACACTTGCAGGCAGAGGTGCCAAGGCACAGGCTCTGTAGGGCAACTAAATAGCAGCCCTGGGGATGGGAAGTGGGCCTTTCCCAGTGGGTAGGATGTGACAAATGTCCTGTTGTTTCAATGAGATAATCTTCTCCCATTAGTCTAATCACTGTAATTAGTCAAGCTGTCCTCCCTGGTGATGTCCCCTGGGATGTGTGTTTCAAAATTTTCCTCCTGTTAGCGCCTGGAGGGTGCTGGATTTGGGAGTAAAGAAGAGCAGCACTGTTGTTACCCACCCTAAGAAGAGAAACCTGAGCAAAAGGGGCAGTTTCAGAGTATGACTTTGAATAATCACAATAAAAAGATGTGATGATTTTTGGCGGAATGTGGGTGAAAGTTAGGAAAGAAATAAGCTTGTTGTGCTGAATGGGATGTATATGTTTGTATTTGTACAGGGGCAAGGAAATCTCTGTTGGGATATTTGTTTTCATGGTTTCTTCCCTAAGCATACATTCTGGTGGAAGACTGTAAGTCTACAGCTGTTAGGGTACTTCCAATCCAGAAACAGGCATGTTCAGTAATATGGGTTTTATGCAGGCATAAAGCAATTGCAGTAAAATAAAGGAGGTTCTTTAATTTCATGAGGCTTAAAAATGTGTATGGTCCACAAGGCCATACAAATCCCTCTTGATTTTCTAATGTGCAGCAGCATTGGGATTTGCAGAATAAATGGAGCTAATCATTTCTAGGAGCTGGTCTGATCCGTTGCTTGAGAAGCTGAGAGCTCGGGCTTGTTCCCTTGAGTCATTTGTAACTCCTTTCTTCTGTCTTAAAATGTTAATACGCAGAGCTGTGGAACTTCATGGCTTTTGTAAAGCTTTGTGAATTGCTGCAATGAAAGATTGTCCTCCATAAAGTATACAGTGTTATTCCTAGGCTCCTGTGTTATTCTCCTGCTCCTCCTTTTGTGCGTGTTGGACTGAAGGGCTGAATAGAAATTGTTGAAGCCTTGAATATTTGCAAGGAATTATGGAAGAAGAATGGAAGAATAGATAACTTTCCATTAATGTGGGTAAGAAACAGATATGCATATAAGTGAACATAAATGTGTATTTGCCAGGCTTTCAGGGAACATAAAAATTGCTATTAAAGTAGAACAAAACAGCTTTAACATTAACTAGAGCTTCTGTGTAGGAATAGGATAAATATCAGACTGTAAGTAACTGCAAAGCCCCCCCGAAAAATGGGGCTGTAGAAATACACACGTGCCTTTCCACTTATGTCCCTTGTTCATTAAAAAGCATCAAATGCTGTGAATCTGCTATCAGCAACATCTGTTTCCTGAGTTTTGTTTAGGAGATGCTGATCTACATTTAGTTATATTATTGTCTCACATCCAGAAACATCACGTTTCGGCTCCTTTGAAGAGTGTGCCAGCAATGCTTCAGGTTCCAGAGAGGTGCCTCATCATTCTGTAGCTTCTCTGCCCCTCCTACTGGTTTGTACATAATGATACAAAATGTTTCCTCCAAGTTCAACAACTACCCTGCTTTATGTGCAGACTGAAAACTTTAGTAGGCAGAGGAAGTGCTTTTAAACAGCAGCTCTGATTTTTAAAAGCAGCTGCAAAAATGTCTCCCAATGATTTCTTAGTTTAGCCAGGAAAAAAAGAAATATATTCTCATCCTTTTAGTGTGTTATAAAAGTTTATGCTAACATAATTCTAATGCAATCAGTAACAATGCAGAGCTGTAAAATAAGTATAACACGATGAAAACAAGCATAATGGGCCTACTTACCAACCCAGAGCTAAACTTTCAGTGTGAGCATGAAGTTTGGTATTTTTGGTCCATCAATAACACTATTTTGTATTTAAAACTTACTACATTAGAATACTATAAAATCACTGTGACTCCTTTGCATATCATTAGCATTGTAGAGATCTACTGCTGGTGTCTGGCTGATGGATAAGACACTTTTAGATCATCATTACATCTCTGCCATTGCTGGTGCTGTCTGTATCTATAAGAGTAATTCTGGCAATAAGCATTGTGATATCATCACTCTTCCAGATAGTCTCTGGAGAAGCCAAGCAATGATGTCATGTCTAAGCAGTCCTTTAATCCCAGATGTATCTTTTAATGTCCTCATTTACATGTGTTTCTGCAATAGTGTGAGGAATCACATTCTACGTTGAAGCTTCATTTTTTTTTCCTTGGGGTGTCAATTTTTCACATTCAGCAGTAGAAGTACTTTTCAAGAAAAACTATGTTTTTTAGATTGAAGTCTGTATAACCACGTACCTATCATACACTGGTATGTTAGGATTAGAATTTGTAATTTGGCTGGTTTTCTCATACCCATGTCCCAGTCCTAAAAAAAGCTTAGATGAGATGAGGTCGGGAATGTTTCTTGGATTGAGTTTTTTTGTGATTTGTTTGCTTGCTTGTTTATTAGAACTTTGCAATGCTAGTAGCAGCCTTAATTCAGCTGCATTTCAATTGCCAGAAATACTTTTGCTGAAATAATTGACTTCTTTTTTTAATTCAGCACACTAATATAAATTATGTCAACAAAAGACAATGTCATTGCTATAGGCTGTGCCTGTGATAGCATTAACTGCTTCAGTTGTGGCAATATGGGTTGTACTTGCATAATGATACCAGCAAACCATTTCTGAAGCAGACCTTGCCTGAGGCACATGCTTAACTTTACATAATGCAAATAATTTCACTGATTTCAGAAATTATTTATAAGACAAAATCTTGGCCCCCTCATTCCACAGACTTCAGTGGAGCTAAAAGCCACCCACAAGGCATAAAACATTTTCAAACTCTGAACTAGAGCTGATAGAGTCCCTGGGGCTGCAACAGAATTGATCTTTTGATATTGAAGAAGAGGTGAGACTTGTGGGTAAACAGTGGAAAACTTAAGAACTGTAGATGTAACTTATTATTCATGTGAAAGAGAGAAGGGAATGAGCAGAGACTTGCATAAAAGCAATAAAATTGCCAAAGGGATGGTCTAGGAAAATGGCCTTTAAAGCAGTATTTTGGATAAATAACTGTGGAACAAGATTGAATCTGTCAAGAGAGTTTTATCTCTGCAGATGACAGGATGCTATGGATGGCCTATTAGTGACACTATGTGGAAACCATCTGCCAGGCTTAGGTAGAGCTTAGATACAAGATTCAAGAATCAAGAGCAAGCTCCAAGGTGAAGATGATATTCAAGTTATGGGCTGATGCAATAGGAAGATGGTTATTGTTCAGAAGTCATAAAGAAAGAAGATAATGGGCAGGAGAGTCTTTGGAAGAAAATTAAGATGTCTGCTTTAGTAATGATGAGTTTGTAGTAATTGCTAAACACACACATAAAAATATGAGAAAAGAAGCTGAGATTTCCATTTGAACAGACGGTGTGGTGTTTTGGAAGTCATCAGGCAAGCTGAAATTGTGTTTGCAATTGAGAAGAAATGTGGAAGGGAAAGAGAAGGAACAGAAAGGACAGAGGCTAGTGAAACTACAAAACTGAGGTGTGAAGCACGAGGAGAGTCCAGCAGAGGACGTGCTGAGGTAGCACTCGGGGAACCAGGCGGAGGAAGCAGAGAATGCTATCTCTGAGGATGTGGAAAGAAGCAGCACAACAGCAGGAGCAGGAGCATGACCAAAACTACTGAAGTGCCTGAGTAAGAGACTGTGGAGTTACTGTTAAAAGTATTTCCCACTGAGCATAAACCAGATGTTTATAGACTGGCTTTCTTGGAAAGGAATTCTAAATTATTATTGTGGTCATCTGAGAGTGGCTGATGTGTTTTGGCATGGGTTTTTCAAGATGGGAAGGACCAAGTCAGATTTGAAGTTTATTTGTATTGTGAAGGGAAGGGCACAAGGAGAGAAGGTTGCAAGGGAGATCTGAGATCAAGGAGATCACCCTTGTAAGCAGCGTTGGTTACAGCAGGAGATCTTTTTCCTGCAATCATCAATGAATGATCCCTTGAACGAGAAAATTAATGACCTGAACTGTGACTGAGAAAGTCACATTGTACCAGTCATGTAACTCTATGGTCTGCAATGTACATTTAACAAGAATCTGGCCCTTTAAGTTTGACTGCTTTTTGGGATCTGTTTGAGTCAATGTATGTCCAACTCTGGGTGCATTTGAAAGTTGTTTATTCTGGCATTTGGAAGGCATGATGGACATGTGCATGAAGCCTTCAGGGCTAAAGCAGGGTGAGAGCAGTGTCTTCTTGATGTCATGCATCAAATATTGCATGGGACAGACTGAGCTTCTGCAAATGCCTCATGAATCTCTTAACCATCCAGGAATTATTCCACACTTTTCTGGTATCTGAGGCATGTGTTTGTGCCTCAGCTGAGAATGCTTGTCCTGTGCCCCAGGAGACACAGGGCTCTGGTTTTCCTCAGCCAGTTTTGCACTCCCTTCTGCAGTATCACTGGTACAAGTTAGTTCACTTATTTTGCTGCTATGGTCCTTTTTAAAGTATGTTTGGAATAAATTTAACTAAAATTTTCATCACCTCTTAATGCAGTCAGCTTGCTCTGTTCTCATGGGCCAACTGAGGCATTGCATTGATACAGACACAGAGGTTTGTTGAATGCTGGTGTGATGAGAGTGGTTTCAGCTAATTAGCACCCATGTTTCTCTTCCTTTTTACTTTGTCCAAGTGAATGCTGTAATGGGCTGTCCCTGAGGACAAGTAGATAGCAAGTGTTTCCTGTCCATAAACACCTCTGGAAATGCAGTGACTGTGTTCAGCCCTTGCTGAGCTGCTCAGAACCTGTGAGCAGGAGTGGGACTGACATTTGTGCTTTGACTGCAGTGTACTCTGGGTAGCAGAAACCCTTATCTTGCACTTCCATATTGCTGCATGGAACAAAGGCCAGTGTAAGAACAAATCCACCCCATCCCTCCATGGGTATTTTGTCTTGCTTGTCACTTCATGAGCACTAATTTGCAGTGAGACAACCCAAGGCTGACAAAAGAGAGCTTTGTTACTTTCTGCTAGCTTAAAGAGAGACAAGGAGAGACTTCTTGACACACTTGCCATCACTGTCCAGATCTTTTGTAAGTTTTATCTTCCCTGGCTGCAGAGTTTGTGAGGTGCAAATCACCTCTTCTGAAAATGCTCTATGGTTTCCATAGGATGAAATCACTCACTGCAGGTGTTATGCAGTGACTCCTGATTTACAAAAGTGTCTCTGTATTCAGGTGGCTTCAGACAACTTTGAATTCTAAAAGCTGTGACAAATACTAGTATGAGCAAAGAGGCCAGCCTGAGCACTCACCTGCCCCGTGCTGAGGTTTGCTGCCCTCCCTGTTGTGTCAATGGGGCTGCACCATGGAACTGGAGCATCAAAATGATGGAGAAACATGGCAGAAAGTGAAAGTATCTTTTGATCTTTAAGTGACCCAGTTCATCGTGTGCTCCCACAAAACCTTTACATGTGTGTAGTTAAGGTGCTGAATTGCAGCACAGGAAAGTTAATGAAGGAGCAGGGACTTAGGGTGCCCTTAGACACAGCAGTACAACTGACAGATCAATTTCCTATAGTGCTATTTAATTTCTCCAGGGGGTTTCTCCCAGCATCCAAAACATTGTAAACCACCTAATTTAGAAGTCAGTTTATTACAAATACTGAAGGATACATTTAAAACCTAATCCCAATCCCTGCACCTCTCTTGTACCGTGCCTTGAAACCTGAACAATTTTTATAACATTATAAGGTGTGAGTATCAGTAAATGAGATCTTTGAAAAAACCCCAAGCACCCTACAGAATCCCCTGGGACCAAACTTCTCTATTATGTGAGCGAAGCTGCTGAAGTTGACAATGCCTGTATAAATTCATGGAGAGAATTGCTTTAGAGAAAGTCCTTTTTCCTTTATGTAGGGAAATCAGTCCCCCAGAAACCATACATGTGGTGTGGTTGTGACTCCTCTTTATCCTGAATGCTGACAGTCCCTTGGGACTGAAGTGTTTGTTCACCCTTTTAGTATCAAGATGTGCATCACTTTGATGGTTTTCAGAATGAGGGGAAAGATGGGGAAGGCAAAGAAGATGTTTTCCTTGTAGGTATCCCTATGGAAAAAAGCCATTATGTCTTTGTTCTTCCCTCGTACTTTCCACAGGCATCTTGTTTACACAGTATTTCTCAAAACATTTCTAGGTCAAATCAATCTTTTTTGTACCAGCTTTGACCTCACTCTTACTTATTTATGTGACCAGCTGTTCTCAAGATAAGTGATACAAAAGAGGTAAGGAAAGGAGAAAAAGAGCAAAGGGAGGGAGCAGCAACTTTTCACTCTTCTCTGCCTCTGAAATATATATGCAGCAAATAACCTGAAGGATTGCTGGTATGAACAGTCACTCATGACCACAGCTAGCAACATTTAGCTCCTTCCCATTGCAGGGACTGGAAGGTCCATAGCTGTGCAGGGTCCTGAAGATGCTCTCTGTGGGGGACAGCCATTATATTCTTGCAGCTGGACAGGCATGGGATTATCTTGATGCTCCTCAAATGTTCCTTCTTAAATGTTCCTCGTGTGACATTGTCATCAGACAAATCATGCTTCCAGTTAAAGGAATGTGTTTGGAGTGCATGGTCCCTCCAAACATATTCCTTTGTTTGCAGAACCATTTCCTCCTCAGTCTTGTGTCCCTGGGGAATGTATCTTGAAAGAAAGATTCCATTTCCTCCTACGTAAGTTTCATGCAAATTTGGTAGGGTTAGTGATAATGATAATTCTTAGATTAGAGCCAGCCACTTACAGTGGTTATCTTAGCAGGTAAGGAGAGTGAGCATCACTAGACGTCCACAAAAGCCCAGGCACCTTTATAAAATGTCAGTTACTCTTTGTGGATGGTGAAACTGACCTCCAGAGAACTATGTGCTGCCAAAGGGAATTTCTGTCATCCAAGATATCCTACTGTATTCACAAAGTTTAAGAAAAAGAAGTAGGATTATCCTGACTTTACAGATTAGATTGGAAGCAGAGTAAGTGTTAGTTAAATGTGTCAGAACCAGGGTTTGAATCATAATCATCTGAATCTCAGACTGGTGCTTTAGTCTCTAAAAAGGACTGATGGTCTGGAGAGGAAAAGCTTGCAGCAGTCAAAGTTGCAGCTTTAGGGAAGTGACTGGCCAGAAAAATGAGTGTTAGCCAAATGTTTTTCATTTTTGTGTTTGTGTGAGAGAAGCTGCGCATGCTAATTTGGTAAAAATTCAACTTCATCATTTAATTAGAAGTTGTTGTTGTTATCTCAAAACTTTGCAGCACTCCCACATTTCTCCTGACAGCTTGGGCTGTGTGGCACAGACAAGCTAGGATAGTTTAAATGTCAAAATATGCTTTACATTCTTGTGTGTGTATATATATCAGTGCATTATTGAGTAAAATAAAACCATGCAGTGTGACAGATTACATTTCTCTAATTGTCATCATTCTTTAAATGAATTTGTGGCTGTCAAGAGAAATTTGCACTTCTAGAAGCATGGGGAACCTTGGAATCATCTATGCTGAAAATAAGGCCAGGCCTTGCTCTGTGTGGCTCACTCTTGAACATTGGTGGAGGTGGCTGAGCTGATTTCAATACATTTGGTTTTGAATACTTTTGCTTGCTTTGCTAATTACATACCAGGCTGTATGTCATGCAGAACTCTGACCATTTTTCTGTATTGATCAGTGATTTTTACTGTTTGTGGGAATAAAGAAGTGGGAAGCTTGTATGCTGAGGGAGCTGGTTCTTCACGTGTTCCTGCTGGATGTCCCCTGCTGTTGTGATGTTTGTGGAGCAAGAAGCCAGTGCACCCCCATGAGTTAGAGAAGGTTTGTGTTCTCCTTTTGGAGGTGGATGTGAATTTAGCACTAGGCTGGAACTGGGAATCTGTTAGCTAAATTTTGTTTAACCTGGAGGACCTGGAGCAGCTTAGCAGAAGTTAAAGAAGCACTGGTTTCTCCTGGAACATCATTGCTGGTGGACAAGAGGCTGACATGACCCAGCAATGTGCACTCGCAGCCCAGAAAGCCAAGAGTGTTCTGGACTGCATCAAAAGCAGTGTGGCCAGCAGACCCAGGGAGGGGATCTGCCCCTCTGCTCTTCTCTGCTGAGCCCATGTGGAGCACTGCATCAGCTCTGGCATCCAGCACAGGAAGGACATGAACCTGCTGGAGCAAGTCCAGATGGGGCCACAAAGATCATTAGAGGAATGGAGCACCTCTCATGTAAGGAAAGCCTGAGAGAATTGGGACTGTTCAGCCTGGAAAAGAGAAGGCTTTGGGGTGACCTAATTGTGGCCTTCCAGTACCTGAAGGGAGCCCACAGCAAAGATGTAAAGAGACTATTTACAGGAGCATGTAGTGACAGGACAAGGGGGAATGCCTTCAAACTAAGAGAGAGTGGGTTTAGATTAGATAGGAGGAAGTTCTTTGCTGTGGATGAGGGTGGTGAGACACTGGAACAGGTTACCCAGGGAAGCTGTGGATGCCCCGTCCCTGTCAGTGTTCAAGGCCAGGGTGGATGGAGCTCTGAGTAACCTGGTTTAGTGAAAGGTGTCCCTGCCTGTAGCAGGGGATTGGAACTAGGTGATCTTTAAGTTTCTTCCAATCCAAACCATTCAATGAGCCTATGATTATTGCATTGCCTGTGTGTTAGGCAGGCTGGAGCGGTGTATGCATGTCACCCATGGATATACTATTACAAGGTTGCTACAAGCAGCCTCTGGAGAGCATGAGAAAGGAAATGAAGTAGTTAAGAGAGGCAGATTGAAACAAAGATGACTCATCTGATGCCTTAACCATAAATGTCACCAATAATTTCTAGCTAGGCAGAAGTCAACAACTGCTGTTCCAGTTGGCTTTCCTATTTCCTCTAAAAAGATTTAATTTTGAGTTTTGTTTACTGTGCAGGAATATCTTTTGTGTGCTGCATAGATCTAAAGCTGTATATTGTCACTTTAGGGGATAGTATTCCCAGCAGGGATACTGGAGGTGTCAACCTTGACACTAAAGTGTCTACTGTAATTAACAAGCTCAGACTCTGGAAACCTTAAAACTATGTGCTCTGGTTGTCAGCTGGATCTCTGGGTTGAGAAACATGGTTCAAATGACCAGTTGCATGTAGGAAATTACAGACAGCAACAGGGGCTTCAGCAACACCTCAAGTTCTATGTAGACACCTAGTCCTTTTATTTTTTTTTTAACAAATGTATGTATTAGTCAGGAATTGCTGTATTGGTTTCCCCAGATTCCTTTACCTGATTAGATACTCTGTTGCTTTGAGAGAAAATCTGGAATCAAATGCCATGGATAGAATGCTCTTTCCTTGTCCTGCTTTTCTGGATGCGGATGGATGCCCTCTGTGCACTCACAGCAGCAGCAGCCAGACTGGTACATCACACCACTTTCCTTCTGCCTGAAATGAAGGAGAATACTTCTGATTAAAATTCAGCCAGAAGCTCTAATACTATAGTATTAATAGTGGTCCTGGCCTTGACAAAAATAGCTGTTAAATGGGGAGTAAAAAGCTTTCTACGTTTGCCAGAGTTGTAATGAAAATGGTGGGGCTGTCATAAATACGGTGTTCGTAGTTAAAATTATTATGGCTTAACAATTTTCCGATGGATTCCATTGGGTTATTTCCAGCACATTCAGATCTTAGAGTTGTAAAGGCTTAATAGAAAATCTTGACAGTGAGTCTTGATCAGTGCCAGAGGAAAAAGTAGGCAGTGTTTATGAAATATGCTCACATTCTCTTCTCACCACCTTGACGTTGCTGCTGTGCTCATTTGTTGTTGTCTTTATATGTGTCAAATTCTCAAGAAACACTTGAACCAGTTTATGGCTGTGGATTGCTAAATTCAGTGGCTGGTGTGATGCACACTGTATGAGCCTGACAGTGCTCCTGGCCTGTAAATACACAGGCTGACTCCTCCTCATCCTTGATGTTCCACAGAAGTGGCTGGAGCTGGGCCAATCTACAGTTCCTGAAGCCTGAGCATAATGATGCATCATTGATGCAAGTTACTACTTTTAGGAAAAACTAGTGTTTAGAAGGAATCAAGCATGGATAGGTTAGTGCTGAACTGTGAAGCATGGCCAGAAGTTACATATGACAGATTTTTGTAGATGCCAAGGAACTCAGGGAAAATTTAAATACCAGCCTGTGTGATAATGGTGGAACAATAGTAGCTGAGAAAATGTACAGAAATAATTTATTCCAAGCAGTAAAGAGAATAATGCTGTTCATTTATGATCCACGCAGTAGGGAAGTGCATTTGCTTCTCTGTAGCTCCAGTTTCAGTTTGTAGCAGGAACTTGAACACTGGATGGCTCCAGCTTTCATTAATTGTCAATTCTGTTCTGTATTTCTCCAGAACAGAGGCTGAACACTCCCCAGTATTTTTTCACTGATTCCTAGTGGGCTTTTTAAGTGGAAGGAGACCCATTTTTGGAAGTTCTGCTGCTGACCTGCAGGAATAATGCTTTCTTCTCATTTTTGTGTATTCTGAAGTAAAGGGAAAAGAACTATAAATTTATCCTGAAGCCACGAACTGCACAAACCCTAGTGTGGCATTATGATCTTTGTAACTGTAGAGAGCATGTTGCTGAGTATGGAGGACACCCCAGAAATACTGGACTGCTAATACTTGATTGAGGTTGCTTGTTTATCTCATACTTAAAAGAGCAACTAGAAGAGCATTCCCATTTGCAATTAGTCAGTGTACCAGGAAATACCCTGCTGTTTATCTCTGGGTATCTCAGATGACAAAAGAATGCAGTACAGCCTATCAGACAACAATAGAGCTCCCTGAATTCTCACCACCTTTTTTTTGCAGGGTTGTATATGAGATGAGGCTATTTGGTTGCTTAGTTGAATATATCCTGAAATGCCTTTCTGAATCCATAGCCTTCTGTGTAGATTACTTTTATGAAGAAATAATAATAATAGTCCTAATAAAATATTTTCTGCACTACTGTAAAAACCATGCATTTTTTGCAGAGAAGGTGTATGACTGCACAAGCTAAAGAAATTGGATGTGTGTTTTATTGCCTGATAGTCTGTGGCTTTTCCAAAGCTTGTAAGCAAGCTTGGTATATAATGCCTTTGGGATCCCTATGTCAGTAATGACATTTCCTACTAACACCTTAGTCTTTCCTACTAACTTAGTCTTTCCTACTAACACCTCACCTATTTCTGAGAAATGCCTACAGTCTTTGTGTTTTGGTAGCACTGGTGGTCTAAAGATTGATGAGGAAGGCTCTTATGTTTTACTCTGATACACATACAGAGACTCTCTGAGAACCAGTAAACTTGAGGGGGAAAAAAAAAAGCAGTGGAGAGTAATTATGATTTGAGCACTTTCAGAAATTGTCTCCTAAGAACACTTTGGTGCAGTTGGTAAACACTCAGGAGACAAGAGCATGAATGTACGTACATGTCAGAATAAACAGCATTTAAGCTGCTGTTCTGCTGTTAGTTACAGTGTGTGTCCAGGTGAGGCTGTCATGTCCTGTGACTGTGTGGTCTATGGGCATTGTCAACAACCATCAGGTATTCCTTTCAATACCTGCCCCTCCTACCAACTGCTCTTTTCCAGGCACCAGGTAGCAGCTGCCTGTCTGATCACCTGAACTGTCTGCTACTGACTCTGTCTTGAATCCCACCTCCAGGTGATCAAACTTCTGCAGAGTCTGCTGGATGCTGGATATGCCTCTCAGATTTCTTTCTTGGGTAGTAAGATTGCATTGCGTGCTGCTGAGGAAGTGGCAGGATCCAACCTATCCTCTTAGAGAGATGCTCTTTCCAGATTTGATCACATAAAAGATAACCTGCTGTGATTAATCAAGGCTCGCCTGTCTCCTTTGATCAGAGCTTCAGTTATTGATCCCTGTGTCTACACTGTACCTAAATCATTCAGTTTTCACAGAAGAGAACATTGTGCACCATTCTGGTGCCCTTTGGTCAGAATGGAGGGCGTTGGCTGTCCTGGTTTTTAGCAGCATAGCTGAGAACCCACAAAAAAGCGGCAGCTGTGAGCTAACACAGCAACAGCTGTGTCAGTCTTCAGTCTTCTAGCCTGCTCTGGAAAATACAGGGCTAACTGGATGCTGCTGTTCTTTCTGTGCATGCTGGATATAGTTAGGACTCCCAGGTGTATAGCAGCCTTGGGTAACTATGAAATATTCTGTTGGATTTACCTGGGGAACAGTTGAAGCATGGAAATGCTGCACTGAATCAATGGCTGATACTCACAAATTCGAAAAATGTGTTGCTTTCTTAGTCTTCCTCTCTGGGAAGCCTGGAAGTTCTGAAAAATATTTTTGCATTGCTATTATTACTTATGAAAAAGGACTTTATTATAAGGAAGGCACCTGATATAAGTCACACAAGTTAAATAACATTTTAATATGCACTGTTCAAAATTGAATTACGTGAGGAAGAAGAGGGTTTTTAAAATTCATTTTCTGTTGAATGATGTGTGTGTGATTCCATTTAGAAAAGTTTGAAAGCTGAACAATTGTGTTACTGTCTTGTTATGATTATATTTGCTCCTGCATTTCCTCCCAATTTGTGTTCTAAGGAGCTAGGAGGAGTTACATGAATGTGGTAACACAGGGGATTATTATATTGTTCAGTAGGTGCTATGGCATTTTTTATTTGTATATCTATTTTTGCAGAGTTTGCTGACATTTTAGGTCCTGATGTGGGAACATGAAATTAAAAGAGGCGATCATAAAAGAAATGATACAGAGGGGAAAAAAACCCAAGCTGTGATCTAAGAAAGAATTTGAGGAGACTATCTACAAGAATTTCTGAAAGAAACACTTGATTTGATGCATTTCACATTATCTGACAAATAGCATATAAGTAAAAAAAGAAGCCAAAATTAAAGGTAAATACATGGGAGGTGGGTTGCAGTACTGAATTGAAAATGCTGGCAATTTCTGTTATTAGTTTGACATTTGATTGTTGCAGGGGATTTGGTGTTTCTGTTGCAAGTAGAATTAAGCTTTTATATATCTTAACAGCATATGCAACACCACCACACGCCCTCCAACTTCATTGATGGACAATGTTTTGTATCCAAAATGAGTGCCTTTAATATTACGAGCACATTCAGTTTCAATAGCTGTACCTCTTCTTGGCAGAACATTCAGATGTGGATTAAATAGCTGTGTTGTAAGGTCTTGACTTCATGCAGGAAGGCACTTGTGAGGCAGAGCAACACTAGCACAGCATCCTTTTTCAGCAGTAGCTCAGAGCAAATGCTTAGGAAATAGTAAAATAAATAAGACATACAGGGATAATTGAGTGTTCTGAGTGCTTAGAAGCCAACAAGCAAAATGACTATGTTAGTGCAAGCCCCAAGCAGAGGCTCAGAGATGCTGTCTTCAGTTCTCCTCTTTGGAGCAGGATTAAGTACAAATATCACACTTTGAGCTTTTCCACTTGAGCAGTCTGGATTTGCTCAGTGCAGGTGGATCAGTTTGAGGCCCCTGCCTCCCAGGTGAGGCTGATTCTGTAAGCATCTCTGTGAGGTGGGTAAGACTTCTGTTCTAGGCATGATGCTGCAGTGACATGCACACAAATTAAGCCTGAAGTTAGCAACTGTCCTGCACTGTGATTGCAAACCTGGCTCACATTAGCTGCATGGGTGTTTGTCCTTCTCATGCCTGTGCATTTTGGATGAATAGCAGTAGTACCTTGTTTAGGATTACTAGCTCTTGAGGCTGCTGAGGAAGAGGAAAGAAATGTATGTTCATGGGTGTCTTTGCAAGCTTGGTTTCTGTCTGCGTGCGAGTGCAAAAGGTTTTTCAGGCACTTAGCCTGGGATCTAAACTAGAAATACATCTCCTCTTTAGGAATCTCTTCCTTTTCCCTCCTTCTGCAATCACACCAGAGCAGTGCTGCAAAGTGGCAGCAGCTATTTCAGCTCTCAGGTCATTCCTCTCACTTTCTGTTTAAGCAGGATACACAGCCTAGTTGTACTTCTTGAAGAGTAACAGAAAGACCTGAAGATGCCTTGGAGTTTCTGCATTATAACTGCTATTTATAATAATTTGATGTTCTCCCTGAAAATTGAAACTATAAAGTTGATGGATTGGTTTCAGATTCTTTTTTCTGTTGGTCTTCAGTTGCATGGACTGTTTAACACCAATGATGGATAGTTTCATTACAGTTCTTGTCCTATAAGCATATAGGATCTTTATGAAAAAGTGATTTAGGATTTCTTCATGATGCGTGAAAATGTCATAAAAGATGCCTTGCATGGTGCTAATCCTCAAAAGTGAGATGAGTATTATGTTTTTTCTGGAAGAACAAAAACTTTAAAACTGGTTGGAATTTGACACCCTAAATTACTATTTTTTAAATGTATTTCCTCTCCATCCTCCTTTCTTACATATTAGAGCCTCTCTGGTAATTGTCATGGAGACTGCTACATTACTTTTTGTGATTTCTCTTTTGATACTGAAAAATTGTTTCTGTGCTTCATGTAGGATTTTTTCCTTTTGCTATTTGACCATTGAATCTGAGCCAGGCATAAAATTGAGTACAGAAGGGAAAAGCTTGTCTTTCAAAGTGGCAAATATTTAAATAACTATTTTAAACTCTTCATTTAGAAACAAACCAGCAAGTGTTGAGGCCCTTACAGATGGCCTCATATTGCTGCTCCCTGTTTTAGACACTTCTCTGACCTTCCCTCAATATTGCTACATGAACCAGTGAGTTCAGCTGGGAAAATGAATAATTTCCTGTCTGGTGTTAGCAGTCTCCAAAGCAGCCAGGTTAAAAATTCATGGAGGTTGTATTGACTCTGGTTTTGAAAAAGCTTTAAATTTGCTGAATAAGGTATTAAAAGCAGAAGGTATTATCAGACAGCCTTGGGTTTGTATTAGTGTATGTTTTTTCCTTCCTTTTGAATTGTATTTGGTAGTATGAAAGAAGAACTTTAAACATTCTACTGAAAAGGAATGGGTTTTATACCAGTCTTCCACTTCCTCTTGTTTGTGAGAGCCAATAATTTGAGGCACTGTCGTTGAACTGGTAATAATTTAACAGGTAGGAAATATGTACTTCCTAATTCCTAGGTGAAAAGTGATAAAAACTGTGAAGTTACTTGCACAGGGATTTTGTTAGCTAGACTTACTCTCTCCTGGCTTTTTGTACCTGATAGAGCTTCTGGTGCTCCCTGCAAATGAAAGGGACTTCTGGAGAGTCAGCTCATTGCGGAAATAGCAGAAGGCTGTTCACTGAGAATAATCTCTCACAGAGACATTAATTCACAGCAACAGCATTTCTTCTGCTTTATTTCCCCCAGCGCTGTGTTAAAGTGGCTCAGCCTTCTGGATGTTACAAGCTTGTATTGCTCCTTTAACCTTCTCTGAGCTTCAGGTTGTTGATGTCAAATCTGGCCCACTTTAAGATATGTTTCATGTTCTTTTACACACTCTAATTGTAGCTTTTGTGTTCCCCAAGTGGTGTCCTTCATTGCTGTTTTCCTTGCACTCTCCACATACACTTTCTCAATAGTCTCTCTGTGAGTATGAAACAGCAAAGGGTGCATTCCCAGTACAAGGCCTTGTTTAAAAGGGACAGATCCTTCAGAGTTGCAGAATCAGTCTATGTGATGCTAGAGCCAGTCAGTTGTGAGTGATGTGAAATATTCCTGTAATTATTCCATTACTTTTTCATAAATGGAATATCTCCAGAATACCAACTACCCCAGCTTTGGGTGCATCTGGTCAAGTTACACGTAGCATTAAGGTTACTCAAAGCGTGTGTGTGTACTGTAGCTTCCATTGCAGCTGCCTTTTGAAGGGGCCTTACAGAGGGGCTGCTGCCCCATAACTCAGTAGGAAGCTTGGTTGATCATGGCATTTGCTGCTTGTTGGTGACCATAACTTGGCAGTCTCACCCTTTGCATGCCTATTTTTTATATTGTCCTTGAAACTCCAGATAATTTTCTGTGATGTGATACTGTTGGTTCTTACCTCAACCTTCATGTACTTCCACAGGTTAAGTACTAATAATTGACTGTTGTCAGTAGGTCTGTCAGTTTTGCCTTGTTCTTCTTGTGTTTCAACCAGCTATTTCCGAGAAATGCCTACAGTTATTTTTCATTGTCTAAAGCAAAATATGAGCAAGTTAATTGAGTGAGTCTGCTGGTTCTTTGGTACTTGGACCTCCTATGTATATCCAGCTATGCACTTGTGGACTGTCCTCTGCTAATGTGTTGATAATAGTTGATTATGTTAAAAAACAATTAGTTGGGTTTCATTGTTATTTATACCTCCAGTATTTTTTATTTCTTAACTACATTTATAGAATCCTGCTAGAATTTGTAGAATCAGGACAGCAGAGTTGTGAAGTTTCAGGTGGTCAGTATTCTCTGTATAATCTTGAAAAGTTAGTTCCAAGGGTGTCTGCCTTGGAAAAATTAAAAAATTATTATTAAATTACCTTAAAATTATTGCTAATTTTAAAAATAAGACAGTTCCGCATTTCTGAACGCTCTCTATAAAAAGATATTTTGGTCTGTTTTGTGAATTTTTTGGGATTGCCTGACCTTGTGATTTTTCTTAAAGCAGATTGTGATTTTGTTTAACACGTAATGATTTTTATATATGTCTGCAGCATGTCAGCTGAAGATGCGAGCATATATTTGTTAAATGCAGGCTGGGGTTGGTGGTGTACAAGACAAACCATATAAACAGTCATTGCACTGAGCTAATCTTATCTCCCAGAGCAAAGCATTTCTGAGGAATTTCTAATTTTGACAGCTGGGATCAAATGTCTGACTTCTGAGGGCTGACAATAATGCCAGGGGCTGAGCTGCTTTGTCCTGTTGCTAGCAACTGTGCAGTTAAAAACCCCACTAAATGCCAGGGAACCATGCATCTTAGCTGGTTAGGTTCAGGGTGGGTGGCGTGCAGGGTAAGGCATCAGCTTCAGCAGTCTTTATGGGGCAGAAATGCTGTGGCTGCTCAGGGGTAAAAATAGTTCTGGGTTTTCAATGGCTGCATTCCATGGCTGGAGCCTGAAATCATGAATCAGGGCTGAGCTCTCGGTGTGTGCGAGACCAACTGCGGGAGCGGTGCAGACACCCGGGAGGGAGCAGCTGGCTGAGATGAGTCCGAGCCCAGCTCCGCTGATACTCTGGGAAGGACCTGTGCTGCTTGTGCACTCCCAGCAAGGTATGGTACATTCATATTTTGATTTCCAGCAGGAGTGTAGTTACTTGAGTGTGAATAATTAAAGATCTACTGAGCCGTGCAAAATTTGCCACTCAACCAAAGGCAACTTCTAAAAAAGTGTCTGTTCTGTGTGAGTTCAGCTTCACAGAGACTTGTAGCTTCACACTTTACAAGCTTCCAGAGACCTGGGATGGTATATTGTGATTGGAAGGGCGTGCTGCTCATTCCCACCTGAACACTGTTTCTGTGTGAGTGTTTGTCCTTGATTTTTCATGGCACTTTTTTTTTTTTCCCAGCAATTTTCCAGCCTGGCAATTCCTGGGAATTTAGATATGTAAATAGTTGTCCTTTGAAACCCTTCTGCGAGAGTGCTTTTTAAAACTGTATGTAAAACATGGCCGCTTTAACTCATAGATCTCTTTAAAGCTTTATGAGATCTATGCAAGTTTAAATTGCATTTTGAAAGAATTCAAATGATTATTCTCGGCTGTTTAAAACATGGTATAATTTCATGAGAGGGAATTTTGTACTACAGTCAGGACTTTGTGTTGAAAGTGTTACTTTAAAACTACCAAACTTTTTGTGACCAACTTTAGCTTTGAAAGGGGTAAACAAAATCCTGTTTTTTTGGTGTTTTTTTGTCCCTAAGACATTTCAAATATGTTTTGCTCCAGGCTATTGCTAGAAGGACCTTGAGAAATAGACGTTCCTGCAGATTTTGGCGTGCCCTGTGAGTTGAGTAACTGTGTGATCCTCCTTCCAGAGCGAGTTGCTAGATTTCGTGCTACTGGAAGTAGCCATGCCAGCCGTGTGTGCAGATTGTCTGTTCCATTAGTGCCCGGGGCAAAACGATGCAAATCCACACATGGTTATCTTGCAGTTGGCCACAGCACTCAAGTGCATTCGTCTGTTCACTTTCTGGGCCCCAGGGTGCAGCCACACACGCTTGTCTGACACTCTGTGTATCTGCTCTTGCTACCCCTGCGTGCCTGGAGCAGTGGCAGGCACCTGCCTTCTGCTCTGCTGGCACTTGGCGTGTGACATGGGCACCTGCAGCTGTGCTGTGCCCACACACTGCTGGATGGGCTTCTCTTGGCTTAGCATGGAGCTGGGGGCTGGTGGTCTTGCTTCAGCAATCCAGTCGTCAAAGCTATTGGCAACTCATGTTTTTCATTTCTAGTGTGGTGGCACAACTTGTTTCCCTGAATATTGCTGATATTCAGAGTCGAGGATACTGTTTTCTCATGCACTCCCACACTGTGAGGCTGATCTGTAACATAACCAAAGTGAATTTGGCAAATCTCACTTGGAATAACAACTCTGGAAAGTGAGAAGCATATTGCTCTAAGATTGGGAGTAAAACTGGGTAAGTCAAAGTAGCTCCATGATGTAAGCTAAGTTAGTGAGGTGTTAGGTTCAGTTATAGGATGGTTAGCAAACATAAGGAGTTTAAAAATCTATCTTGTTTTATTTTTCTTGACATGTCTTAGTGTGGAAAGCACTGGGCTTGGGTGCAGGACATAGATTCTGTTGCAGGCTTTCTGATGGAATCTTCTTGCTTTTCAGTTCCCAGTCTGTATAATGAGGATGAATTTATAACAGAGGTATCATAGGAATAAAATGTATTTATCATGAATGTAAATGTTAATGCCATCTTTGCCCCTTCAGAGCTGCCCAAATGAATGACCAGTGCATCACTGTTGGGAATCCCATTCCACTTCTGAAGCAGTTTTGTGTTCTTGTCAATAAAGCTCTTTTGAAGAGGATGAGTATAGACTATGGATGGTTAAAACTAGATTCCAAGAATTGTGTAAAGCCTGAGGACAAGAACAAATGCTTTAGTCCTGGCTACCTGTGTTCTGTGTGCTGGCCTCACTGTATGCTTCCCTTTTGGGAGGTTCAGTAAGAGAAATATGTTGCAGGGCCTAGGTTAGCCATCAGCACTGCACAAAAATAGTTGAATAGGCATTTTAAAGAAGTGACACGGCAAAACTGTTGGTATAATTATACCAACAGCAGAGCTGCCTAAAATAACAATGAGAAAGTATCTTCTAACTTCAGCACTTTATTTAACTTTTTTTTTTGCCTACTGTGGGTAAAGCAATGAGAAGTATCTCAAATATTCAGTCAGTGGTCCCAGATATTATGTGCTCTTTGTGTTAGGCATTACAACACTTCCAACTATTTGCCAGAGTTGTTAGATAAGGTGAATAACTGGAGATTTGGATGTTTGCCCAAGCTGTCTGGGTTTAATTATTCTGTGAAACCTCATTAGAGATGAGCTGCACCTGTGATATTAAGAAGGCACTATTTTGAAGGTAGTTCAGACCTTGATTCATAGCTCAGTTTAAAAAATACTCTTTTAGAATTTGAAAGTTTTTTCATCCTCGTGTACTTTGTTGTAGCTACTGTTGAGTCCTGATCTGATTTTTTGAGGGGGCAGGAAAGAGTGCATTTGGTAGCCAAAATGATGTTGACAAACTGGAGATACAGCCTGAAATAAATGGATAAATGGAATATATTTCACTTAAAAAATAATCCTCTGCACAAATAAAAACAGGCTTACAAAGAGAAGACCTGGGGTTTATTGTGGTCCACAAGGTGAAATTAAGTCCCAAATGCTGTGTTGCTTCAAAAGGCAAAGCCATCTTGCAATGCAAAACCAAAACATTCCACTTGTGAAACCTGTGAAATGATCCATCTCCTTTACACTAAGTATAGTCTCAGCTGGGGTATAGTTCAGATTTTGGGAGCTACAGTTGAATGATGGGGATCAACTGGACAGTTTGATCTGAGTGCAATGGGAATGATCGAGGTCAAAATAAAATCTCAGGCGAAGATTTGGTGAATTGAAGTTCTTTGATTAAAAAGGGATGGGTAAGGATATTTAACAACAATTTGCAAGTGTGTAAATGGCTGCTTGAAAGATGCAGGGCATAGCTCTTCTCTGTTGGTGTAGGGTAAGAATTAATAGACTTCAGTTACCGAAGGTTGAGGTTGTAGAAGAGAATATAGGTGACCTCCCCCCTGATAAGGAGTAGCTGTGTTAATTACCCAATACAGCCTTGCCCTTGGTGTGTAACAGCTATATCCAATAAGGATGAGTGAGATAAAAGTAGGGGGTGGGGGGGGAGGGGGTGTGTGTTAGCTCAGAAGGGGAGGATCATCATGGAGGAGGACCCTGAAGAGCCTGAAGGAGAGGATCATGAAGTAGGATCCTGGGGAGAAAGAATCACTGCAGTGAGGTCAGTCTGGGTCTGCAGTTAGAATCTGGGTCTGTTGTTGGAACCTGCAGTCACAGTCTAGCTGGGTAAAAGCCTGCAGTCAGAGTCTGCAAACTAATACCTGCAGTCAGAGTTTAGCAGGAAATAACCAACAGTCAGAGGCTGCAAGGGCATCCTGCAGTAGGAGCTTGCTGCACCCAGAGTCAGTGAATGGTTGGAGATAGGATGGCTGAGCTGTAGAGAGGAATAAACCAGGACCCTTTTTATGCTGTGTTTAACAAGAAGTCTGTGCCTAAGCTAATTTTTACCCTCTAATAAGAGGTCTGCTGCAACAGAGATTTGTTAAATGATGAAGTATTTGTCTGGGGTGATGTAGGTATGACCTGTTCTGCTGTCAGCCATGTGGTCTTTTCAAGTTTCTCCCAACTCTGTGATTCTATAATCCTGCATGATTATATGCTTTGAGTTGGAAACTAATGTCATTAATCCTCTGCAGCAGACACTGAGCTCAGTGTCTCTCAGAGAACCTGTTCCTGCAACTGTGGCTGGTGCTGTTATAGATAGGAGGAGCTGGGCAGAGGGAAGGGTTGGGTGCACATGTAGCCTTTTGGCACTCACAGACAACATGGAGATGTGAGTCAGGAATGTTTGGTTGCCTCAGTTTCTCACAGTACAAAAGCTGTAGGACAAGCTTGTGAACTGCCAGGTGGTAAATGCAGAACAGGTACTTTTTTACACAGTGTTTGGTTCACTTGAGGAACTTACTGCTGTTGGATGTGTTGGGTTCCAAATGCAATTAGACAATGTTATGCCAGCAGATATGTCAAAAGCATTTCAACATAAATATACCAGTTCTAGCTTGAGAATTTCTCAAGACACATGTTGTTGGAGGCTGGATACCATGGAGGCGATTTCTAACTTTGTGCCCTGTTCGTATACTCTTGGCACTTGCAAATGCTGTCTGTCAGAGTTTGAAAGGAGAGCTGGGTCCAAAATTTATTGAAGGAGGGTTTTCTCTTTCTCCAGTCTGCAGTGCACAGCCTGTGGTGGCCTCCACATGCCTGATAATCAGCACATTTAAAATAGCCTTTTGCCTGTCAGGATCTGAGAAGAGCCCTGACCGGGATGACTTCAGTTTCCATCTGAGAATTATTCTGTCAGCACTCCCACTTCAGTCTGAGAAATGCAGTGGAGCAGCTGAGATGGAGTGGGAAGAGGCAGCAAAAATTCATTCCCACTCACTGGGCATCCTCATGTCTTCGCTGGGAATTTCAGGGTGTTTGCTTCCTAGATTATTTCCAGCCAGAACTGTGCTGTGAAGTATCAAATCTTTGCTTGTATGGATAACTTAGGAAGGCCCATCACGAGAGGCATTTCTGAGTACAAAGCTTGGCATGGCTTATAGGAGGAATGGCAAATATCCATGAGGCATGTGAGCAAGGTCAGACAAAAACTACATAAATGCCATGTGTCAATTCTTTTCACTCAGAAAATTGCCCTGTGTTTAGCAGGATGATACTATGAATGATCCTTAAATAATTTCACAAAATCACAGAATCATTAGGGTTGGAAAGAATGTCTGGAGATCACCCAGTCCAGCCCCCCTGCCAAGGCAGTGTCCCCCAGAGCTGGTGATGCAGGAACTTTCCAGGTGGGCTTTTAATATCTCTATAGAGGGAGACTGCACAATTGCCCTGGACAGCCTGTGCCAGTGCTCTGGTCACCCTGAGTGTAAAGATGTTCTTCCTCACGTTGAGGTGAAGCTTCTCATGTTTTAGTTTATGGCCATTGCTCCTTATCCTGTTGCTGGGCAGTACCAAAAAGAGTCCAGCACCATCCTCTTGGCACCCACCTTTGAGATGTTTGTATGTATTAATGAGGTCTCATCTCAATCTTCTTTTCTCTAAACAAGCCCAGCTCCCTCAGTGCTTTTTCATAAGAGAGATGTTTCAAATCCCCAATTTCTGTAGCTGTTGTGCTACCATTCCGTTAGGATTACGTGTTGTGAGGACATGGCTCTGTGGGATTGATAACACCAGGAGGTGGCATGCAAGCAGCAGGTTCTTGGTGCTTTTCTGCCTTTCCTCTATCAATTCTAAAGCCACTGTGTTGACAGGAGTAAGCAATGAATTTTACCTGTGGGGCAAACAATTCCAAGTGTTGACTGAAGAATATTGAGTAATATGGCAAAAGCTGTCTGATGAAAGAGTGCAAGGGCAGAAAAGGCCATAATGAGAGATAGGCCCCTCTGGTCGTGTTCAGCTTGTTACAGAATAGGGTCTGATGGGTCAACCTGCTGGAGCATACTGCTAGAGGGAGTGTTCCTGACAGACAGCATGCAGATTGACAACAAAATGGAAATCAGGCAAGATAATAGTCCACATAAATAGTCCTTAGGCCAACAAATTCTGTCTTCTAATTCTAGAGCACGATATTTTGATGAATGTGCAAAAAGACTGGCGTCAAGATTTGGAAAGGTGTTGTGCTACCTCGCTCTTTTATTAGGGGACTAAAAATACCTTTCTTTAGATCTGGAACAAGGCTATAGGAGGCAAGAGTCCTTGGAAGGTTGGCTGCATTGTAGGGCAGTTGTTCTTGGCCTGGAGTAATGGTTGGAAATCATTATTTCAAGTAGAAAAATTGTATACTTGCCAACTCCTCAAAATACTGTTAATGCCGAGGTATCATCATGATCCTCTGCTCTGTTTTGCTGATGCCAAAGACAAAGCAAAAACATCCCAAGCATCTCTTGTCTACAAACCATAATCTACAAGCCCTGAAAAAAGATTCCTCAAATTAAGACTGAAAAAAGAAAGAAGGACTTTAACATTCCTTCAGCAGATTTCACTGCAGCTGGATCCCAAATAATTTTCAAAGTATTTTGAAATAAAAAGCTGTAACGTTTTTGAAAGGGCTGCACTTGGTAGATATGACAAAAATTACCAAAGCATTGACTTAACAAATCTGGGTATTGTCTAATACTGCGGAGTAAAAGGCTCTCATTTAGTGGTTGATTTCTTTCCTACTGTAGAAATAAATTTGAAATCCTGTTTAATATAAGCACGAATGTCCTTATGAGCCACATAGAACTCCAGTCCTAGTGTACATCCTGCAGAAGATTTGGAAAGGAAGGCCCTTGGATGTGATCAGGTAATGTAACTATAGCCAGAAGAGAAATTTTTATCCTTTGCAGAACTTAGAGCAGCCTGTGAACTAATTTAAATTAATGCTTTTGGAATTAGTAACTCTGATGGATCTCATCACAGACTAATTGACTCAACACACCTGAACAGCACAACCTCCTGTACCTGACCTGGCTCTCCTTGCCCTTTTCCTGCCCTTAGCAATATATGTCCATTTTGGACCATCTGTACCAGAATGATGGTGCTTGGAACAGAAAATGCCAGATGATGAAAAATCACTAATTTGTTTTGATAGCTTTGCACTTGTTTTGTGTATTCTGAACAGCCAAAAGAGTCAGACAAGGAACTGAGTCACTGACTTTTTACAGTGTTCTCATGTTCCCACCTTAAAAAAAAATCACTCTGATGGTTAACAGTAATAATAACAGCATTTTTGTGCAGACCATTTAGGTCCCTTTATAGTTCTTGCAGAAGTGACCAATATGCTCTCAGGGTTTGCAGTATAAATTGGGTGTTGGATCCACCTTATGATGAATATTCTAGGGTCTATTCTACTGTCCAAAATGAAAGTCCAAAATGGAATGGGGGATTTTTCTGCTGGATCTCATACTTGGAGCACACTAATTCTTTCTGAATTTTTATCTGCTTTGCTGAAATGGAATTTCCCTGTAGAAGAATTTGCCTTCCTGATACAGAACGAATAACATGAATGTGTATGTTTTTCCATTAAAAAAGGCTGGTAGCCACAGAGCAGAACTCAGCTGTAAGGATACTCAAGTTCTTACTATGAACTGTATGTCAGGTTGTTTGTTTTTTGGTTTTTTTCCCCTGGAGCTGTATTTAATTATGTTTTAAATACACCAAATTTCCACTCAAAAGGATGCATAACTTCTCTCAGCGGAAGATAAAGGAATTCTTCCTTTTGTTCTTGTTTTACTAGTAGGATTTCTGCAAAGTTTGTTTGAAATTGTTTGTCCCTCAAAGCTATTACATTGATGCCTTTGCCAAAGCTGAAATCATTGATCAGATGAAAAGAAAAAAAAAAGTATTTGTACAGTGACGTATCTGCAGTGATATCATCTGCTTCATGGAGAAATGCCTTTTAGATCATCCTGTACATCTGTGTCCTTAGCAGCAGGTGCCACTGCCAGACAATTCTTCAAAGTTAATGTGATTGCTGGGAAATGCTAAAGCCTTTCTTTTTTATTGCTGTGGGAGGTGATGTCAAGAGCTGTGCTCTCTGTGGGAGGGAGAAGAGGCTATGCTGGCAAACAAGCTGGAAAGGTGGACTTCTCAAGTCTACTTTGTGGAGTATTTAGTGTAAGAAAGCAGGAGTGTCCTCTCCGTGGCTTATGATGAGGAGCAAATGTGGGACACTTTGTCTCAGCAGGAGATGGGAGCACAAGTTCAGTGTGGAGGGGCCATCTGGCAGGTGATATGGAATACACTTTCAGGAAGGACAGGGTTGAGAAGTGAATACAGATTTTTTTCCAGTTGAAATGCTGCCAATTTAGTCATGCCATGAGCAGAGGCTGGACATTTGCAGCCTTCCCTTGGCAGGCAGCTTTAAAAGCAGTGCATACTGCTTCACAGATTGTGCTGGGCAGCTGTACCAGCCCACCCCACCAAGTTTTTGGCTCTCCTACCTGTAGCTGCTGGTGCCTACTAACTGGTAAGCAGCAGGATGTGCTGAGATTTGGCCTGTCTGAAATTCTGCTCCATGCTGACAAACCTAGTCTGGAGACCAGTGGAAATCATGAGTTTGTGTATGTGTAGCTGGGTAGGAAGGAGCCAGGTTTGGGAGGAGGGAGCCTGGAGCTATAGTAAGCAAACTCCAGAAGCACATGTGCTAGTGCTAACATGACAGATGACTCAGAAAGGATGCTCTATGACACAAGAGGATGGAAACATTAGCACAGAGCTGATCTACAGGAAGAGAAAATGGTACAACACAGACAATAGCAGAATTAATGACAACAAATTGCTAGGCATGGAAATGAATAATGACCAAGCATGTATGAATGTAGGCATGCAATACATAGTCAGTCCCTTTGATCAGAAGTGTACAATGCTCAAAACCAGGAGAGATGCTAGTGCTAAGGAGGACACATGTTTAGGAGCTGGGAGGCTGTATCCTTCCCTCTCTCCATGCAGCCACACACCTAAGAAGCCTTTTCCACCTGTGGTAGAAAGGACAGCTGAGGTGTCTTTCCTGAGGTGTGTTTCCTTATATCCACACTTTTACACACAGAAAACAACAGCAGTGAAACATCTGAGCAGCTGAGTGTGAGCTAACACATGAGGTGGCAGAATAGCAATGCTTGGTAGCTCTGAGATTGCCAAGAAGAGAACAACTCAAACTGAATAGTAGGGCAAAAGTGACCATGGAATGGTGAGATCTCAAAAACATTCATGGGACAAAAAGAGGTGTGTTTACAGTGACACTAGTAAGACACCAGCACTTGCAGTATGATGGGATTAATAAAACATGTGATTAACAGATTGGGCTTCATGGAAAGTATGTAAGCAGTGTCACCTTGCTGTTCTGCCACACTCTCTGTGCAAGGCCTCAGCTGAGTTAGGAAACAAATTTGTCTCAGGGCATCAGATTTGAATCCTATAACCCATTTTAATTGCTGTTCATAACCAAACTTTTTCTAAATTCCATGGTAATGCCAGCGCAATATTCTTTCTTGTGTACTTTGTATAACCTTTCCTGGTCATATTTGAAATTGGGAAGTGTGTGTAATAGCTGTGGAAATTGTTTGGTTTATTGATTTTTCTTTTCATACCCTAAAGGGCTATCAAGACAGTAACTTGGATTTATGAAACAAAGATTTGAATTCTAATTTGTTCAATATTTTAGAAAAGTTGTATTCTCCTTTTTGTGGCTGTGTTTGAAGCACAGAATTCCCTGTAGAATAAACCTTGACTTCCTCATTTCTTTGTGATTTTAGGTAGATTTGAGGTGCTTAATAGTATCTGTTGTTTTGTCAGATGTAAGTTTTGTTTCCTGAAATGGCCTATAGCTGGGATTTTGGCCCCAGGAGTCCAAACTCAAATTTTTGTTTTACATAAAGGACATAAGTGGGAGAGCACTTTTCTTTTCTTTTTTCTTTTCTTTTCTTTTCTTTTCTTTTCTTTTTTCTTTTTTTTTTTTTTTTTTTTTTTGCAAAGGACCAAGAAGTGACAAATCACCTTTTGCTGAAAGTGGAGCATTATTTATGAAGGCTGCTTAGAGCTTTAAACGTTGGTCTTGTATTGAGTAGTGTTTGTTTGTGCATGTATATGCAATTTCTCCCCCATGTTCTATTAATGACTGGGTTGAACTTAAAAAAGACCAATGTCTTAATACCTTTTCACAAGTATCAAATGTTAGGGCTGTCTCATTAAGGCAAGTAACAGCATTCTTAATGGTAAATTTATCCACAAGGTAGGACAAGTTTTATCCATCTACTGGTAGAATCTGACCTTTAAAGAAGTTAATCTTTTCATGTGTTATATATGCCACAAATTATTGATGAGATTCTCATTGTGTTTCTTTTTTTTCCTACATTAGATTGCATGTGAATGCTGACAGAGTTTGGAGAGCTTTCTTTTCCTTCTAAATGGAATCTTAGGGCCAAATAATGCAGCATAAACAATTTGGAATGCAGGAAGCAAAGTAGGGGTAGGAGATGTAAATTCAGTTCCCTGGCATGATTTAAATAAACAACCAACAGAAGCCCCATAATCTAGTTCACATGAGCATATGTTTGGCAGGATTCAGTGTGGTGGGTTTGCAGTCTCTGCTTATCACAGAACCAGGACTGTATGCATCACTGCCACATGCTTCTCCTTTCCCTTCATCCCAGGGAAACTAATCTTGTCAGGAAAAGAAAGTGGGAGGAGGAAATGTATCATTCCAACAAAAGCTGGATACAGTTCCTTTGCTCCTTACTAGTGGAGGCTGGGAGATGCCTTATATCTTACAGCCAGCCTATTGCAGACTGGAATTTCAGTGTCTGGTCTGACTTTTAGTGTAGGGTTTTTTTGTTGTTGTGGGTGGGGTTTTTTTGTGGTGTTTTTTTTTTTTTTTTAATGTGCATGAATTATAAAGCTATTTTCTTCAACAGACTCAAAAGTTTGTACTAAAAAGTTTGGTACTGCAGTGTCTCTTGTTTATGTGGCCTAAATAAGTGGCTCATTAACTATCCTACTGTTATTTCTATTTTATCATAAGTAAAGAACAAGAGAGACATGTTGGCACCAGAGTCTTCCTATAAAATTTACTTTAAGATGCCTAGAAGTACTATTAGCTTTGGAAGCATGTCTCTTTTCCTGCAAGGGGAGAGAAAAATCTCCTTTTTATTAAAGTTCCAACCCTGGTGGTAATATGATGAATATTAATATACATAGGTTGTCAGTTGTCATACAATAGTCTATCCTGTTAACCTCCTTGGACTGAATGTTCAGTCCTTACTATCTGAGCTGTAAAAAAACAGGAATTGCCATGAAGTATCACAGTAGCTTTTGATGCAGAAGTTTTCCACATAGGGAGTTTCCACCTGCAGGGAGGGTCTGAGGTCTGGACAACTCTGAATGGTGAGGTGCTCTAAATACAGGATGGACAAGCAGAATGAGTTTTAATTTATGAAGGGAACTTAAGTGAGTTTTTCTGCTGCTGCAGTTAGGAACTGAGTTACACAGAAATTGTGGGTAGGAAAATCAGCATAACAAAATACAGTAGGAGGTCTCCTGGAAGACGAAAGTAGTATTTATTTCAAAAAAAGTCTTGAAATAAGCTGATTTTACCTGCAGATACTAATTTTGTTATGCATACCTCTTCATACTTGTACAGACATGCTCCAAAGCTCTAGGAGAGGGGATTTGGCAAGGGTCAGTTGTATGTGATACAGAGGACAAAGGATCCCTGATGTTAAGTTTCTGGGGTTCTTCCTGATGTAACAAGCACGTTTTTGGACAGCTCTTTTGTGCCCTTTGGGATTCAGCAGCAGTTGCAGAGCTGTGCTTTCCTGCAGATCCTTGCTTACTTCATCTTCCATAAATCCTAGGCCATGTTATCACCCATTACTTGTTTCCTCATGAGTTAAGGAAGATAAGAACAGTGGATGTGACACTGCCACAACCTTGGTGTGATTTTCAGTAGCAATACAGACCCCTTTTAACACTCTCTCCTGTTTCTTCTGGTGCTTGCACCTATGTATTTCAGTTCAGACTGCATTTATGCCAGTATTCATATTTCTGTAATAAATCCTTCCAGGTGGAATTTTTAAAGGCACCCATTGTTGTTGAAACTCTTCTTGCATTAAAGTAAGCAGTAAAATTTTTGTGGATGTCGAAGAGAGACAGTAATTTCTGTCAGTGCTCAGTACTTTGGAAAATAAAGTCCTTAGAAATGCAGTTGTATAATACCATCTCTCCCTAAGTGGGGAAGGCATCCCCAGTGTCAAGTGTGGACTAGATAGACTACTTTTACAACCCTGCTGTAGTTCTAAAAATGCATCTTGCATGAGCGCAGAGAACCTGTTGGGCTTTTGCCTGGAACTAAAAATATGTTATTGTGTGACATTTTTCATGTGGGACCTGCTTTAAAGTTTCCATCGTGTGAGAACAGCTTTCTTTCTTCAGGCTTAGTAGAAAGATTTGGACCTTCAGAAAAATGAACTTTCCTTTGTGGTAACTGTGCTGTCAGGGCTCAGCACCAAACTGCTTATTCACCCACATGGTTGTGCATGGTTGCTGCCTCTTGGCCACCTGTAGGTTTTTTATACTCAGGAGGTGACCTCTCTTGTCTGAGGATCCAGAGAACAGCTGGAAGAGAGAGTACTTCTCAGGACAGCTATGCCAAGAAGAGCTACTCACATAACTCAAGGAGAAGTCTGTTTTTCCAAGATGATTAATCCAATAATCCAATGATTCTGTAATGCCTACAGAAAAGAAGCACCGACCTTGGGATTCTAGGAAATTTTCTGTACCACCCCTCTCTTTCCCCTCAATTTAGTGTCTCTTGTGATGAATTAGCATTAAGAATAGTAAGTTTATCTGCACAGTATAGTTAGCAGTCCTCTGGGAGAGTCCTTGGTGATTGTATTGCATTACTACTCCAGCTTTGGCACAGCATATGTGAGTTTCATGCACTGGTGGCTTTTGTCACAAGAGTGCCTGCTTATGGAAGCTGTTGAATGGGTCTACCTGCAGTGATTTGAATGCTTGATTAAAACTTGATTTGATTTCCCCATTTGAACTATCAGCAAAGAGTCCAAAACACTTCAGTGGAATGAGACAAGTGGAAATGGGAAGGTAGAAGTGGGGTACAAGGGTAGGGCCAGAAAGCAGCTGTTAAAATGTTCTGCAGCCACTCAGAAGTACAATTTAAAATTTAGTATAATTTCCAAGCTAAAACCACTCCAGTGAAGCTGTGTGCTGTGGGTAGGTATAAGGAATACTGCCTTTTAATAGCTGGCAGTGGGCTTTGCCAGAGAAGAGGATATAGAAAGCAAGTTTTGCATGCAAGCGTAGATGAGGTCTCTGTAGCAAAACTACCATGGACAGGATTAAAGGAATATTAAGGGAGATACCAGCTTTGAGCTGGGATGCTGCACTAGACTGCCTGATCTAGGGGAACAGGAGTATGACTCCGTTTTCCCCACAAGCTGAAGAAGATGCCAAAGGTTGTGAAAAAATGAGTGGGAAAGAAGACAGAAATGTTAGGAGTGTTAGAGGAAAACTTTCTACTCTTTTGCACAATATCCTTGAATATATAACCCAGTCTGGAAAGAAATTTATTTGGTACTCAAGTCAACTGTCTGGGAAGCAGCAAGTTTCCTAAGTAGTGCAGTTTGGGCCTTAGCCTGTGTGGAAGCATGGGTGTGAGGACTCTGGCAAGTTCTAGTGTGTCACTCCACCATCAGAGCCTGCAGAGCAGGCTTCAATGAGCTCTTGTGTGAAATTCAAGCATGGTTTGTAATGTACTTGCAACTGTCTGGCTTTTTCACCCTCCTGCACTCTCCCCAGGTGGTTTCCTCAGTGCGGCACCAAAGGAAAACACCATCAGAGTATCACACAGCAGTATTTGAATAAACCACTTTGGGGTGGTGAACAGCAGTGAAATCTTCTGACATGGCTAGTAGTGAGCTTGGAGCATAATGGCCAAGCCGTTGTGCTGTCAGCTCTTGAGGGGTCCTGGGAGCAGTCCTGGTGATTGTACTTCATCAGGGCTCCTATGGAATCTGACACAACTTGGTCTGCCCACTTTGCAGGAACTGGAAGATCACAGTCAGCAGTACCAAGGAGCTCTGGTTTCCTTGGGAGCTTAATGCTGCCTTATTACAGCCTGGGATGGCTGCTTGGAGCAGCAGGGTAGGGAGAGCACGGTGCCAGGCCAACCGGTGCCTTGTATCTCGGAGTTGACAGCACTTGGGAGTGCATGACTGAGAGCTGATGGCAGAGACAAGCCAAAAAGCTATTTTCTTAACTCCTGCTGTGCCCCTCCTGCATCCTGCTCCACGTCCATCAAGTGGTGAAGGTAGCAGATGGGCTGCCCCAAGGTGACACACACTTACCTGCCGGGAAGAGAGAGCAGCTCCTGTAGCATGTCCCCGGTGTAAGTGCTGCTGCTGGCAGGCACACAGCCCTGTTGCTTGGCAGCAGGCCTCAGAGAGAAGATTACTTTGTCCTTGTTCTTAGTCAAGTTTGCCAGCTTCCCTTCTGATTGCCAGGCTGGTAATGCATGGGGGAGATAACCCTGGTTCAGTGAGCAGCAATTCAGTCTGTCATCAAACACAAAATACTTGGGCAGAATCAACAGAGCCATGTGCTAAGCTAATTTGGTATCAGCATAGTGGGTGTGGTTCTTTGGTACAAGTATTTTTGTGTTTGTCTTTCTGCAGAGAGGACTGAAATCTCCCATCAGAATCTCCTTGTGTCCCTCACAGGCCTGTTGACAGCTTGCACAGTCCCTCTTCGTTCCCTTTACCTGCCAACTAAGCTGCTGCCTCTCATCTCTCTCTCCAACAGCAGCGTGTCTGTTCCCTTTTCCCCAGCACTTCCATCATCAGCTCTGCAGACCAGGAGAACTTGTTTCTGCTCTCACTCTCCGTGGCTCTCTGATTTTCCTGGACACTTCAGGTAGTCTGGCCAGTCTGGTCCTGTCCCTCCCAACCCCTGACCTCCCCCTGCAGAAGAAAACAGGTCTTTTTGGTTTTTGGCCATCTTAAGAGAGCTTCCAAACTTTCCTCCAGAGTTTCAATTTAATAAAGGAGTTAGCTGGTTTGATGTCATGAAGAAGTCACTGTGCCCTCGCCCTCTGCTGTAGGTATAAAGCAGCAGATGAAGGGATAAAATTGGATGTGGAGGAATGTAGAGGGGCTCTGATGGCTGCATGGAGTGTGATGGACAGCAGCAGGGTTCAACAAGGAGAGGGGTTTATAGCACCACAGCTGCTGGCTGCATCTTCCTGATGCTCAGACCTGGGTGAAAATCTCTCCATGCACTCTAAAGCCTGGCTATTGCTGAGCTTTGGGAGGACATCATGTTCATGGACACTTTATTTATGTGCACGTACCAGGCATATGAGGAATATTAATATCATGAAATCGGTAATTGATCAAAGCAGATCTTGGTTCTGTACTTCTTTGTGCTTTGGCTGCCTAATAGTGGGGGGTTTTTTTGTTGCTGTTGTGTTTTTCTGTACCAGTTTGTGACTGAGCTGTGATTTCCTTGTCTCTGTGGGAGAAGAATCCTCAGGTGTGCAAGGGCCAGGATTTTCACTCAAAAATGTCACATAAGAGACACTAACCCAGGAACAGAGCAAGGGTCATAGGCAGTTGTAATTCTCCCTGTTAAAATCTGCTCTGGCAAATAATTTTCTAATTTGGCACAAAACCAAATGTGTAAAACCAGCCAGATTTCTTGTGTAAGGCACTGGGTCCATTTTGCGTATTTTAATATGCAGCAATAATGGTGACTGCTCAGAGCTGTGCTGGCTGCCCTGTGCAATGTGCTGTTCTGTTTCACTGCAGCAGCCACTGAGGTAGTTTTAATGCTGTCCACTTGGTCAGTGTCTGCCTAAAATATCCCAGGCCACTGAGGTTCTTAGCATTGAAAAATCAGGCATTTTCACCTTTGTGAAAGACAGTTTGCTTTCTCCTTTAGTAACTTGCTGCTGTCTGCTCTCGCATACAGCCACTGCTTACTTGCTGTCTCTGTTCAACTCATCCAGGGTGACACTGTCCAATTGTTTTGACAATGACCTTAATCTATTTGTGCAGTTCAGAGTAAAGGCTGTGTGGCCAGAGATGGAAATGCATGGGCTTAGGCAGCTTGTAATGAAATACAGAGTTTCTTACTTCAGCTGCTTTGAAGCCACTGCAAATCAGTTGTTGGATTTGATGTGTCTTTGAGGATGTGAAATGAATTTAGTGCCTTCTAGCTGGGTGTAGTGAATCAGGTGCGTTCACCTCATGAAATTCTCCAATATAATCAGGCTTTGTGTATGGCAGCTTTAGCAGGTATGCCAGTGGCTATATCAAACTGGATGAAGCTTACTCTGCTGACAGAGATTTTTGTACACCAAGTTGTAGGCGATTTAAGAGACAGATCATTGAGTAGGAGCTTCCTTCTGTGGTTGCCTGTACTTGCACATGTTGTAGACACAGGATAACAGGACTTTGAGTAAATGGCACTGCAGCACCGAGTTAGGTGGCAGGATCAATAATTTCCTGTTAGCTGGGATCTCTTGGCACTGCTGGGGTGGGGGAACTGCCTCAGTACATTGTTAAATCAAAGTCAGGGCTATCAATATATTGCCTTTCAAGAGCAATAGGTTCAAAGCAGCTGCACAGAGGAGCAAGATGGCAAGTTGCCTGAGAGAAACCAAACTGTTTCTGATGAATTTGAAAAGACTTGATTTGTCCTTGCCAAGGAATTGGTGCATGTTGTCTGGCTGCAGCACCTTCCCAGTAAAATTTGTTCCCCCTGGGAACGCTGGCTTGGGGGGGTGCAAACCATCTCTTGATGCCACAGAGAAATGTCTGTTGTGAGGAAAATGCTGGAGCGAAGCACACTGCCTATGTTATATGGATTTTCAGATCAATAGTGTCTCTAACATGTAGCCAGATGCATTATACTTTGGAACATGCTTTTGTGCAGATCCTAGGACTCTGTTTGGTTTTTTAATGGAAATAGCTGTGCACCAAGTATTAGCACCAGAAAACTCTTGTCATAGGCAGCACATACACAGTATTTCACCCTTACCTGGCAGATCTGCTTCTTTCCTTAGTGGCAGAAGTCAGAAATAGCACCATATTAATTTCCTTTTGTCTTTTTGGGCATGAATTGTGTGACCGTAAACTAATACGTAGCTCATCTATTTCCAGAAGTCACACATTTCCCTTCATTTACATTCTTTAATCAGTGAGGATGCAGTAGATGCATAGGCTGTGAACAAGATCATTATTGCAATCACTGCAGGTTCAGCTTTCAGTGCAATTATAAAATGAGCATACAGGTATGTTAAAATGCCTCCTGCTTGTTACAGTGATAGTCTCTGCTTAGGCTGTTTTCTGTTATTCTCTGCTCGTGAAAGCAATTCCTGCTAGTCACAAGAAACATAGTTGTGTAAATTCCTCTCCTTCTCCTTTCATTGCTGGGAGTCTAAGCCAAATGAAGAGGGATATTCGAGTTCTGTCTACAGATGAATGTGAATTGAGCATAGTGTGGTGGAAGTGGCTCCTGTGTTACACAAACGCTACTAAAAATCAGGAGTTGTTTATCTACTATGGAGCTTTTCAGTATCAGTGTAGAGGCCAGAGCCCAGTCATATGGGAGATATCAGTATGCATTGGATGAAATAAAAATGCAACTATAGCAAGCTGAAAAGGTAAGCTGGTGTTGGACTGTCTTCAGTCTGGGTCCCTGGTGGATCGAGACTAATAACAAAAATATGAACAATAAAATGTGTGTTGACCAAATGAATAAGAAATGCTGCTGGGATACAGGAACTCATTCCATTCATATCTTTCTCACTGCTCTGCTGAGTAATCTTTCCTTATTTGTGCTTCAGTGCCTTTATCTATCAGATGGCAATAACAGTAATAAGCTCTGTTTTAGAGCTTGTTGGGGTATACCAATGAAGGGCATGTAGAGGATCTGGACACGCTTCCTTTTTTTTTTTTTCTTCTTTCACCACAGGTCAGGAGTGAGGGAAGGGAAGGCATAGTTTCTGCCTGAAAGATGAACATCAAGGACTTTAAATGTCTTCTAAAGCATTTTAGAGCTGCCCTATCCATGACACTTTCTTGAGGAGTTCAAGTTGAAAAGTATGCCACTTCGTATTGTGCTACTGTGATATTTCTCCAGAAGATTTCAGTGCTTTGTAAGCATCTGTCATTGTGATTTTGGGAACCTGGTCAATCGCATCTGATGGCCATTCCTTGTGTTTTGAATCACTTTATTCTCATCAAGTGGAAGAAGTGAATGTGTGACAAAATGTTCTTTCTTCCATTTCTTGTGGTCACTGTGTCTCGTCCTTTACATATGTTTTGGGAGTGAAAATGACTGAAAAACCCTGTTATACTTGCATCTTTTTTCCTCTATGACTCTCTCTGATCTGTGGTCATATTGTTTCTCTGCTATTTTTAAGTTACACTTTTTCAGTGCTATCAGCGCATAATACTTCTTACTTTGTCAGTTTTGTGCTTTATATACCTGTCAGCTCAACTAAAGTACATCCATTTGTAATCTGACCAATATCCCTTGGGCCTGGCCCCTCATCCTGCTTTCTGTGTGTTTGGCTTTTCTGCCATATATCTAATTTTTTAGCTTAACCATGTAAGTAGGCTGTGCCTGTGTGGCCATACTTAAAATCTCTATGTCCTCTGTGTGGCCATACTTAAATTCTCTTCTGTGACAAGCTGCTTATAATTTGTAACCAAGTTTCCAAGAATTTTTGTAAAAAGTGTTTACATGCCCTTTCCCTACTGCTTAAGTCTGCTAAAGTATCCCTTGTTCTCTGTCAGGTGACTTACTCTTAGTAAAAATGTATTTCTCATTTAGTGTTTGGAATGCAATCTGGGGCACAGTAGGCCCATCTTCCATCTTTTAGGCAGCCTGTTGTCTTTTCACACTCTTCTTCTAAAACACTGTGATTCTTGTGGTGTTTTAACTCCTGTTGTTCTCTCAATGTGCAACTTGTTTGAGTTTTCTTACTGTGTTATACAGCCCTAACCTAAGTAATGTTGGAAGGACATGTAGAGGTCATCTGGTCTCATCCCTTGTGCTAAGCAGGGCCAGATTTGAGATTATATTGAGTTGGTCACTCAGAGCCTTTCTAATCTTAAATTTTGTCTTTCATCTCCAGAGATGGAGATTCCCTATCTCTCAGAGACCCTGTTCCAATGTTGAACTACCTCCCAATGATTGCTCTTTTCCCCCTCTCCCTGATACCTTGTGATATTTTTCATTATTACAAGTTATGGCAATTGCCTCTCCCCATTACTGCACAGCTCTGGAGAGACTTTATGTAGCTGAAGCCAGAAATACCATCCCTTAACCCTCTGTTAAGACTGCTCAAGCCCAATTCTTAGCCTTTCATTTATCACATGCTTCAGTTTCTTAATCATCCTGGTGCCCCTCTGTTAGCCTCACTCCAGGAGCCCTAAAGTGATCCCACAAATTGCAGGCACGGTCTTGTAAGCTCTGAGTGGAGCATGTTAATCTCTTCCATTGATCTTCCGGCTTCCTTTCTTTTAATACAGCCCAGTACACAGCTGATCTGCACTCTTGAAGGCAACTGTTGAGTTATTTTTAATGTGGTAGCCATCAGAACCCCAGGTCCTTCTCCACTAAGCCATGGGAAATAATTTACTGTGGTAAATGATACAGAATTAAATAAGATGGTAATGTATGTTGATTGTCTCAAACTGTATTTCGGGGTTTTGAACTTTGTTTCCAAGGAATTAGTGTTAATCTTCTGTGTAATTTTTTTTTCAATATGTTTTTACACCTTCATTTTTAACCCGAGGCTTAGTAAATACTTTTAATATCCAGAACAGTTGTTATTCTCTTATAAATTATTTTCCAAGCAATAATAATCATTCTACAAAGCACAGTATTGGGACATACCTAAGAAATGCTTCTCAATATTTAGAGTCCAATGTGAGACAACTTACAAGGGCCTGTTCAGATATGTAAAAATGTCCTGGAGACACAGCATTGGGTTTTAGTGTCAGGTTTTATTGGAGTGTTTTTTCCCCAATTTTGTTACCACTGCAGAAAAAAAAATGAAACTAAATGAGTCAGCTGCATTTTGATACAACTTGTGCTTCATTTCTGTGTTTATTTCCTAAATTCTAATGTGCTATTTCTGTGCAAGTCCCTTGAAATCTGTTAGCAAGAAGGAAAGAACACAGCTGGAGTTTTGGGGCTCTCAGAGTAAATTTATAGGCTTCGGGGAGTAAGATATTCTTTCTAGCAAATTGAGTCTGTTTGATTTGAAATTCCATGAAGAGCATCAGCAAGAGAGTACCATTGAGATGCTTTAGAAGCCTCTCCCTGTGTTGCTTGTAGAGATGTAAAGCTTGAAAAGCTCCAGGTATCCCCATGCTGGGAGGAAAGAGGCAAGGCAGCATCTTGGAGGAGAAAATGCTGCTTTCCAGGCTTTCTTAGAGGATGCTATTCTGCTCTACCACTGGTGTATTTCCTGGAGTCTATTTTGTATGTGTCAAAGTGAAGGTAAGCTGCTGTTTGTATTTGAAGTGACAACCCTTCCTCTCTTATCACCCCTTACATCCTGGCATTTCCCATGTCAAAACCCAAATGTCTTTCTAGTTTTGTGCTAATGATTGTAGGTTCCACTTGACCAGAGTGTGAAGATCAAGTTGATTTCCCCTCTGGAAACAAGACACCCTGATGGTTTCTAGATCATACAGAATTCTTTCCTTACCCCATCCAAAAAGCAATTAAGTGTAAATATGGCCAAGAATGACAGAATTAAATCTGTCATGCATACAGGTGCTAAACTAGAGCAAAATCAAAATGGCAACCCTGTTGCTGTCTCTACTGTCAGGCCCATGTTGTCAGCAACTATTTCTGAGTTCCACCATGGAAATACAGAATCATCTCCTTCAGGAAGTCAGTGATCCCTCCAGGATATGTATTCCCAATCTGTATTGTTAATTGCTGGTCTGTTCTGATATGATGGCCTAGTTGTTAACATGGAAGTGAAACATAACTTCGAAATATCATCAGACACAATCTGTGTGACATTCTGTCACTTAAAGGTAATAGTAAAGGAATAGTAATTCACAGCCAGAGTATCAAGGAACTCTGTAACCTGGCTTTTGTCTGTACCAGTTCCTAATAACTTTTTCAACTTCTTAGTGGATGGCTAAGGGGCATATTGAAAATAAGGTGGTCATTCCATCATGCTTGGAAATCCACTGATTTTGGGGAAAACGGATAAACTGACTCAAAAACCACCTGTCACTTTGTTCATGCTGTTTCAGCTGTGCTGTGCCCAGTGCTGGGGTGGATGTGGGAAGGGGCTGGGTGATGCCTGTGGTGCTCGTTGTGACAGCAGTGATGGTTTTGTGAGCCAGGGCTGGGGACTTGGCTGCTGCATCCCGTGTCAGGAGGACAGCTGGGTTCTGCAGCCTGTTAATGATGTCTTCAAATGATAACCCTTCAGAATTAGCTTTGTAGTTTAGGAACGAGGTGGAATTGTTGGTAATACTGACAGGTGCCAGCAGAGGGCATTTGGAAACTTGGCTTTTCTGCTCATTTATCTTCCAACTGATTAAGGTCCCTGTGCAATTTCTGTGTGAGACTGATGGTGCCTTCTGTGTTGGTACAGACCTATAGTGAAGGCAAAGCTTCGGGGTTTGCTGTTTGTTTTGGTTTGGGTTTAGTTAACATACAGAATATCAGCAATAAAATATGTATTTCAGATTAATTTCCAAGTTAGAAGAAAGTATTGAACCAGAAGGCCAGGAAGCTTCCACTTTTATCTGAAGGGAGTATTTGGGTGTGAGGTAGATAAAAGGCTGAAAGAAAGGAAGTGAAGAAACAGCATATTATCTATTTTCCTCTCAGTGTTTGTTATTTGTAAATTAGCAATCTAAGCTGGAACCTCATTGCTTGATACAAATTATCACATTTAGATAGTAATTACAGCTCTTCTGCCCTAATATCACTGGCATAAGGCGACCATTTTAGACCAATACTCTGTGTTGAGTACCAAGAAAAATGCGTGCACAGGCATAATAAGAAATGACCAAATAGGGACACTTTGTGCTCATGACCAAAAATCCAGTTGCATTTCAATTCATTAGGGCTTTTGTTACTTGCAGTGGGGTATGTGACATGGTGCAATACACAAAAGGTCTCTCACCAGCGACAGATTTGGAGAGCTGTTGTTAAAGCCCAGATCAATGAGTAAATGTACAAAGACATTCAAGCATAAGATCATTTAATAAAAATACTTTTTTGTTCTCACTCTTTGATCAAGTAATTCCTATCCATCAGCTTTGATTCAGGCTCTGGCAGCATCTTTCTTGAAGAGACTTTTACTGGGCTTTTTAAAAAGACTGTCTTATGTGGGGTGTGCTGGTGAAACCAACTGAAGTGCATTTCTCACCTTTGTGGTATAATAAAAGGCTCTAGGACTGTGAGGCTATGAAGGCTTTCAGCTTTTTTACCTCTTTGGAAAAAAATTAATCAAAATTGGGGAAAAGTATTTTTTAACCTGTGTCAAGATGCATTAAGTGGACTTGGTGGTGGTTCCTTTTTTTGCCACTGTGAATGCTAAAATATTACAGATGTGAATTTTAATATAAGCAATGGCTTTACTCCATATACTAGGCAACTACATTTTGGAGATTATTTCCTCTAAATATAATTTGTTTTAAGGTATGATTTATGCTGCAAATAGGATTTGTGAGGCATGTCTTGAAAAAGTGGTTGGACCAAGATCTTTCTGTGAGCCAAAAAGATATTGTTTTATATTATAATTGTCAGTAGCAAAGAAAGAGTAAAAGGAGCAGCTGGAGGGTACATTTATTGATATTTATTTAATATATACTTTACTTGCTGTAACATCCACTGCCAAAGTCCACCTGACACGTCCTTGTATTTTGTTGTATCCCTGTGGCAGAGCTGTCCTTTGGCCTTTGGAAAATGCTAGCTTGTTAGTGAATATTAGTTTGTACTGCAGTCCCTGCCTACACTGCACTGTGCCTCCACATGCACATGATATAAAAGAATTCTTTGACTTCATCTGAAATAGCATGCCGAGGCCCTAAACTTGCTTATTAACATTTGGGTGGTTGGTTTCAAAGGTGTTTGCACCTTTTCAACATACATATCTGTCAGCAATAAAGAGTGAACCCTTCCTTTGTGGAGACTTGTCGTTGTGGCTGAACAACAACTTGTTCCCTTCTTGCAAACATACTTGAATATGTTGAGAGAGGAAAGGCAGAGCAGGGCTTGGGGCAGACTCTCTGCAATTTACTCAGACCTTGAACAAGTGGCTCCACTGCTGTGGTTTTGCATCAGCATCATAGGAATGCAGTAGCTGCCACTCTGGAAAAGCTGTATGTTTTGGAAATACAAAGTTGTTCTGTACTGCTTGCCCAAATCTAATGAAATTCTTGGCTTTGACTGTGTGGCTAGCAGCTCCTTTTGGTATGTGAATTTTTTTAAGCAAAGCTAAAATGCTCCCTATGTGATGACAGCATGTCTCACTCCTTTTCACTATCACCACCTGTCCATACTGTGTTTCCCCATTTCTGTGGTGTTTTCTCTCACTTCTACTGAGTGCTATCTGTTAGTGAACTACTTCAGGACAATGCCAAGATAATAGAAATGTGGGAGACCTCCATTTTCAGACCTGTCTTACAGGAATCAAATCAACACATGAATTGTAATACTTGTTCTGGTTGAAGTGAGTTTTCATCCAGATGGGGTAATGATTGAGCACAGAGTAAGTAACATTGGAGTGACTAACTGTATGTGATTGTTCTTCTAGTAAAAGCAGAAAACACTTTTTAGTAAAGACTAGTAGTTGTTATTGTGGTAATTAACAATAAAGTTAGAAAAGCTCTTTCATGGTACCCACTAACACCATTAAAAAGCATCTTAGCATACCTTATGTGTTAACAAGTTTGTGTTCATGTTCCTCTGCTCATAATCATATGTCAGGTGTGTGTTGGGTACCTCCTCCATGTCATTATCATCATGCTGTTCTTGCTACTGTCATAGAGCATGCCCATCTGTAATAGTGTTGCACTGCTACCTAGAAAGCTCAAGAAGCTGATGAGAGCTAGCATAAAAAACAAAGGGCTGGAGAGCAGAACTGGAGTACAGGGATTGAATAATGTACCCAGCACTGGAGGATTGTGTAAGAAATTAAATGGCTGAAATGGCTTCACTGTGAAAGCCTCTGCAGTTTTTAAGGAAAAAGTCTTAGTTCTTTTTGTTGTTTCATGTGCAAAGTAGACTGACCCCCAACTTTCCCTTGCTTCTTTTCTCAAAAGGTCAGGTCTAATCCTCTTGTTCAGCACATCAGGAGGCACATCAAGGTTTTTGAACACCAGAGGATCAGTACAGAAGGGCAGCTGTCAGTAAAGTAGCTGCAGATGTCTGATATTTAGCTCTTTCACATCTACAGGGAGATAGATGACTTTGTTGTTCTCTAAATGAAAAAGTTTCTCTAAAGTTTGCCTATGTGCCCTTCAGTCTCCCAGGTAGACCTCCCACTGACATCAGTGTGCGCTAGATTGGCCCACATAGGGAGAAGGAAAAGAAGATTTGAATTTTGGAATAAGTGCTAGCTGGCCTGATAAATCCCAATAGCTTTCTCATTGCCGTGGCTGTGTTGGCCCTTACCCTAGGGAGTCATTCCTCCTCCTCCTCCTATCTGTTTGAAGGAAATTTCCATGCAGTATTGCACTGTGCCACTGTCCTGGGCAGTCTTCATTCAGACCATGTGTCTTCCAAATCACTTTGAAAAACATAAAACAGAGCTGTGATGAACAGCCTGATACGGAATAAACCATAATATTCAGCAGCCATGGGAAGCTATAACAAAACATATACTTGGCAGCAGTGTTGTGCTACCCCTTTGCCTGAAAGGAAAATTAGATCTAAAAGACAGATTCTCAGATGAAGCTGGCTCTGGTATGTGGATTGGCGGGTAGCAAATAACAGTGTGAAGTGACTTCTGGCCCTTCCTGGCTGCTTGCCTTGAGAGGGAAAGGGGACAACTGTGCTCCCAGATGGAGGAACAAGAGGGAGTCCAGCATTGTGACACGTGAGGGTCCCCTGTTGATGCTGAGGCTGGGCTAGCAGCTGATTTTCCAGCGAGGGTGGTGACAGCTTGGGGGAAGGGCATCTCACCTGTGCCCCAGCAATATCAACACTGTGAGCCTTGGCACACAGAGCTCAACTGAAATAGGTAAACAGAGCCCCAACTCAAAGAAAGGGAGAATTCTAAGCAAATCCCAGTGTACAGTTAAGAAATGCTGCTGCAGATATTTCTTACTGCATTAACAGGAATGAAAAAGACAGCATATCTGTGGGGCAGAAATACTCAGAAGTGGTGCTTACCTGAGTGGAAGCCTCTGCAATTTTAAGACGGTTGGCTGGGTTCTCAATTGGTGTAAACATCCAGTGCTTTTGATTTACTTGTAGTTAAGTTGTTCTGCAGTGTCTGAGAATCTTGCTTACACATCTGAATCATGACTGAGGAGCTTGAGCCACTGAGGGATTCCTATCAAAACGCAAAGTTAATTAGCATATGGTGTTAAAAGCAGATGTAGTTTAAGTGAACAGTGCATCAATGCTCTTATCTAGAGAGATGTTTGATCTTGATTCTAAAGAAGAAAAATGAGCTGGCAAGTTGCTGCTCATCTCTGACAAAGTCCAGAATAAGAAGTTTTGAAATAAATATAAAAACCTTTAAATTAACCGTTTCTCAGGGGCATCAGTGAGGTTCTTAAGAATCTCGCTTTATGTGAAAGTGTATACAGTGACACAAACTTGTTAAAATATATTCATTATAAGTGTACATCCAGAACCAACTTGAAACCTTTAAAAGGTCCAGGGAGTAATCCAGTCAGGGAAAAGAAACTGTATGTAAAACCAATGTATCATAGAAGGATAGCAAATTGTGAAACAAATATTTGAAACAATGCGTTTTTGTGACAAAATATGTTTCTATTATATTTGTGAGTGGCAGATTTTCGCATGCATAGAAGGAAAACAGGCACCCAGCTTCCGCTGCAACCTACCTGCCCTATTTATTTAGCACATTCCTCAATTATTTTTTCATTAAAAAGACACACTGATAAAACTGAGTCATCTCATAGATAATCTCTAAATGGTAGCATAAGACTTTTAGTCACCACAGTGTGTACAGTAATTGGCTGCACTGAAAAAGTCTGCCTGGTAAATACAATATCGTGTTGATTTGTTGTGAAATGAATTGGGTTTCTTTGCCTGCAATGCCAAAAGCTGTTGCCATGAACACTACAAAGTGATGATTTGCTGGCTGTCAAGTCACTCGGGGTATTTACTGTCCTGAAATCCTTGCCTCTCTGTCCCTCTCCTTTGCACACAAAGTGAGAAATCTGAGAAGTGGGAGCATTGTTTTCTTACCCCAAAGAGGTGAGAGCTGTGTGAGTGAAAACTGATTTCCACAAGCAGCCATCAGAGGAATCCACACAAATAATGCATAGCAGCTAAAGCCCTTTGCCAAAACTCTTCACTCATGGAGGAGCAGCAACCTTCAGGGTTGTTTGGAGTGGAAACATGGGGGGTTTTGGAGGCAGTGCACTTCTGGATCTAGCTGGTGTCAAAAGTGCTGAGCCTGTTGACCTCTTGTACAGGGACTGACCTGGCTGTGACCTCTGATGTGGTTTGACAGAGAACACCTCTTCCAGCTCCAGTGAGAGCAGGCGGTGGTTCTGGTCTCTTGCTGCTTCGTGGGGGTCACCTGGAGTCTGGAGCAGACCCAAATCCTCCTGTGTTCCTGCCCTCTTGGAAGGGGATGGTGTCCTGATGATGGATGTGAGGTACAGGTGCTGTTAAAAAGGTCCTTTTCTCCCGGGGTCTTTTTCTTTCCTTTTCAGTCACAGTTGTGAAGCCTTTGTGGTTTTCTTGTTGGTCCTGTGGTTTTATGACAGCTCAGAATGTTATGACAGTAGCAATGTCTGTTCCGGAGTTTCCCCCTTGTAAGATCCTTATTTAAAATCCTAGCCATCAAGCAGTCTGCTTAGCTAATTGTCAGAGCTTGTCATGCCATGTAATTAAGTTTTGGACACCATTCAGATTGCCTCTTCAGGAGTGTGTAAGGGTATGTGTGGAACTGCATCTCTTCTTCCCTGGTACCACAAAAAATGAGTCACACGTCTTGCTGGCTCAGGCAGAGCTGCAGACATCATCACAGTAGGCTGGGTGGAGGATTTAAGATTAGGAGCTTCTGTAACCTGATCCCACAGAAAAGCCCTGGCCAGCCTTGCTGCTGGTGCAGGGATTTGTTGACAACTGGCTGGGGATGACCAAGGGGATTCTTTTAATCTCATCAGCCTGCTGTTAGGAGCTTGCTTGTTATAGCCTAATAACTCTGTTCTGGAAGCACAGGCAGCCCTCAAAATAAGATCTCTGTGTTGGGTAGGAAGGATAAGGCTTCAGCATCATGGATTTGAGAGAGCCTTGCTGTTCACTACTTCTGATGTACACACACACTGTTCAGGTAATCAAACTCCTTCTCAAATGTTCGTGCACTGCACAGAGCAGCTTGTCTCTGCCTCTGACTGACTGAGGTGGGAATAAACCCCAGAGCTTCATTGATCTTGCAGAAAAAAAAAAAAAAGTGTGTGTATACACAGGTATATATTTTTTTTCCTGGGAAAAATGCCAACATGCTGCTTCAAATTTTGAGGTATTGCCATCCTGGGTACACTCTATTGAATTTTGGGGTTGTTTTGTTTTTAAAGCCATGTTATAGAAATTAATGTCAACATGAAAAGTGTTTTTGTTTTTTGTTTAGATTGTAATAACAAAAAATAATCTTTGAGGTCCCCTGAATGCTCAGACATTATTGCAGCGTCTGTGCTGTCCTGATTCATCCTAAGATTTTCAATAGCAGCCTAGTGGAAGCAGAATAAAGCATGGCCCTCACTGGAACCTCTCTTCTGTCAGAACTCAGCATGGTCAAAAAAAATAAACTTAAATCATGGAAAGCTGTTGAAGCTAATTCCTTTGTGCTACTGTCAGACTGGGAGGAAACAGTCCTATAACATACACAAAGAAATCTTCATCTGCTTTTATGGTACTTCAAGATGTGTAGACAAGAAGTGATCCAGGATTGAAATGTTTCTGTTGGAAGGATACAGGCTCCATCAACAAAGTCCTTGTGTGGATGATTAAAACCAGATTAAAGCATGCCAGGAGGAGGTTCCCTGCCCAGCCATTTCTCTTTGTGTACATCTCTTACTATACTAAATAGTGGTTCTGTGCCCATAACTGTGTGCCTTTCTCTGCAGCCCCTTTCAGGACTGGGGAGGCCCAGGTGAGATGACTGCAGGGTTACATACTCTGCTCATCATTTCTGGGAACAAGAACTGCTTGTCTTGGAATTTCATCATCTTTGTCTGTAGGAAGCAACCTCCTTTCTGTTGATTGCTCTCCAGCAACCTCTGATTGACCACATCTCAGATATACCCAGGGATTCTTGCAGTTGTCTCTTCTGCTTTTGATTTAAGAGAGCACTTGCAAGTGCAGTTCATCTTTCTAGGTGATAAGTAAAAGGGGGAGACAGAAGCAGGCTGTGCCCTGAAAAGTGCAAAATCTGGATAGGAAAGGCAGAGGAAAAAAATGCTTTTCTTGTTGCTAAAAGCTGGGGCCATAGAGAGATTTACAGCTATGCTCTACAGTTATATGTGGAGTCTGGCAGAGGGCTGGCTGAAATTCTACGGCAGCTCCCACTGATCCCAAGCTCCAGGTCTACCTACCAGCAGCAGCCTGTTCATGTTCCCAACAGGCAATGCTCTACCCCTTCCTCACTGCTTAGTGGCTTTCAGGGGCTCCAGCTCCCCCAGATCATTTTCCAGCCAGATTTTCCTGCCATTTGTGCTTCTCTGGTATTTCTTAGGAGCTTGGGACATCGTGGCCTCACATGCTATTTTAGCTGTCAGTCAGTAAGAACTGAAACAGATTGTAAGGTTTGATGCAAAATAGCATCAGAGCATTGATAGGTGGGGCCAGATGATCTTGACATAATCCCTTTGACAGGGTGGGTAAATCCCACCTGGTGTTTGGCAGGAGCAGAGGAAAGCCTGCAGCTTGGTATTTCCCTGCTGGGGAAAGCAGCCATAAAGGACCATTGCCAGGCTGTCCTCAAATCGGTTATCTTATTATTGAGAACCACTGGGAGTCCAGGAAGAAAAGAGGATGCTTTTGAACTCAAGTCTGTCTGTTTATGAGCTTCACTAAGCAGTAGAGACCAGACTGTCCTGAGGGCCAGGGAAAGGGGAACCTCTTGTGTAATTCCTCTGATCTCTAGGTTTTGTAATGTGGATTTTGTGATCTGTAGTTTAGGATTAAAAAGACCAAAGACTATTTAAGTATGGATTTAAATCCACTGATTGTGTCATCGTCCACAGATGTGGAGCCAGCCAGAGTGTATCAGACCCTTCATCAACTAATTAACGTGAGTTGTCAAGCTGCAATCAGTGAGCTGCTCTCATGCTAAAATAATAATAATGATAAATTCCTCTCGTCTGAAGCTGTCAGCTTCCAGCTGCAAGAGGCTTGAGTTTGCAGGGTCTGTAACTTAGTCCATGAAGGAAAATCAGATTTGCACCTCTGTCTTGCCAAAGCCAACTTTAACTTGGTTCCCTTTCTAGCAGAGTTTGCTGCTGGAGCAGCACCTAAGGCCAGGCCAGGATTTTGCTGGGCTTGTAGCAGGACCAAAGCTGCCATCAGGCTGACACATGCAGCACTGTGAGTCCTACCCATTTCAAAGGGACATTTTTCTAGTTTCAATTGCTTATTGAGGAGCTGATTTGGTTTCTTTTTGGGTTGCATTTTAAAAAATTTATCTGTAAGGGGTGTGCTTCTCTTGAAATTCTTCCCATTGATGTTTTGTTAGGCAAGAAAGGTGCTACACATTTCACTGTAGGATGGGGTCTAAGACCTGTCTGAAGGAAGAGGTGTGTCCAGAATGCCTTTGGGACTGCTTGTCTGCCCCACAGAGCTGGCAGGCCAGCAGGGAGCCCTTGTAGGCTCTGGTGGGGATGGCAGCCCTTCTTTCCTCCCAGTTTTTGGAGTTTTAATGCCCTGTCACATCTGTCCTGTCATACTTGTCACACCTATCCTGTCTTAAACAGACCAATAAAGAAATCCCATACCACACTGGTAAAGAGAGTCTTGGACTCAATCCTCCTGCCTCTGTCTTGCATAAGAAAATTGAATGCCACCTCCTCTGAGTGTGACCACTCATAGAAATTAATTTTTTTTTCAAGTGCTTTTTTTTTTTTAGTGACTGGCTGTATATGAATTTCAAGCAAAATTCCAAGCAAACAAAATTACTTGTTTGGTTTATCCAGGTGGGCTTGGACCAAGGAATTTGTGTAGCCTTCTAAGAAATAATAGCCAGCTTTTACTGTAATGAATCTTTTTGCACAGTGTAAACATCACAAATAGAAATTAAAAGTACAGTTTACCCTACAGCATAGGTTGGGGTGACACTTATAAAAGGCTATAAAGCATCTTAATTAAAGTTTTATAGCTCATAATCATGTGTTATTTGAGATAAATATCTTTAGCAATACCAGAGCTAAGCAGAAGCTTAATATGCTCTTTAGATATCTGGAAATATGTGTAAAATAAATATTTTTTAAGGAGGTCTTCTTTCCCTATCAAATAAACCCTGTTTAAAGGCAGGAATACATAAATCAGGAGGCTTGTTTTTCCTTTGTGCATTCCCTGTCATTTCTGAAAATCATCATGGAACAGATATCTTTTTTCTGTGGAAAAGCTCCTTTTCAGATGGCTTCTTGGTGATTTGATGCAGAATAATTTTTTAATGTATAAATCTGCCTTCATAAACATCCTCATAAATATAACACAGCAAACAAACTGCTTGGAGGTCAGACTGCAGAAGAGGTTGACCTTGCATTTTTAGCAGTTCAGTGTATGCTAGAACTTAGATATTTTAGCAGGATTAAATTTTGCAAAGGTCCTGTGACAAGTGTTTCTTACAGAGTGGGAATGTCTGAAAGCCTACTACAGACTAATAGGAAACACTGAGCACAAATGCTCAGGTGCAATTTAGGCACAAATTTGGTGTTGATTAAATACAGAATCTTAGCCAGTATGCAAAATAGGTGATGACTTGAAAGACTAAACAGATACTTTGGCAGTACCTTTGCAATGAGCATCTTAATTCAGGCACCAATTATCTTTCATTCTGTATCACTAAAGCTCTAAGTTATATCTATATTTCTGTCCAAACAAAGCCTCCATGATTAAAGTTAAATAGCATTAAGCACCTTAATAAATAGGGATGAGTTTCTCTTTTTTTTTTTTTTTTTTTGACATCTAGAGTTTGCTGAACTAGAGCTTCTGTATTATGTTTTGGAATTTAGGTATGTTTTGCAGAAAGGATGTGACACCTGTGCTGCCTTAAAATACAGGTGCCTCTTCTACTTGTATTGCTGTAGCCTTAGGAATATGAATTTACTTACAGATTTTGACAGTGACATATAAAAAGAGCTGGATTGTGGTGATGTGAAGAAGTAAATACAAATATGTGGTTTCTAGTGCAGGTCATACTTTTTATTCCAAGTGAACATTTTTATTTCAGGCATTATCACTATTGTACTCACTAATATGCCTATTAGGACTGTAAATCCTAGGCTGTTGTTTTAAATTGTTTACTTGTATGTGTCTGTTCAAATATGTATTTAAATATATGTCAAGTTATTTTTGACTGTTCACTGTTACAAATACTCAGAATAGCAAATCAGAAAGCCCAAGCTTGTCCTCCTGCCCAGAATTATTTGAATTTTTAATTTTTTGATATCAGAAGCTCATTTATTTTTGCTTGAATGGTTACAGAGATGTCCAGGATAAGAGATCCACTGCTGTTTACTTTTACTGTGTGAGATGATACAACTCTGGTGATTCCATACAGTATTAAGAGAAGAAACAATAGCTGTTACTCTAATATGTAAAAAGATATATGGTCACTTGCATTTTCCTTGTACAAGTTCATTAGATTTTAATCTCGATATGTAAGTATCAAATAATGCTTTTGTTTATTATTCCCTTTTAAATGCTCTTCTACTTTTTTGGAGGCTCTTCTATATTTCAGTTTTTTAATTTTAAGCTCTCTCCAACACACCTTTGGATTTTGGAAGGGGAGCCTAAGGGCACTGTGAGCAAGCTGAGGACTTTTGGCTATGAAGAGAGGGATGCAGGGCCAGCAGTGCAGCAGCAGAGATCACTTCTCTGGCCAGCCCTGGGGTCTTGGCGTGTTCGCTCTCATCTGCTGACTGAGTTGTTGGTAGGAGAGCTCCTCACCCCATTTCAAACCCTGTTCTTTTGGCTGAAGGCACCTCCCAACCAGCAGATTTGTGGATCAGCAGCCTCAAAAGTGTGCTCAGGGAGGAATTCCTTCTGCTACAGCAGCACCTGCAGAGTCCAGCTTGATCTGAAGCCTTTGAAACACTGCATTTCTCCTGCTCATGTCCAGTCCCACTCGTGAAAGCACGGAATGTGTGCTTACTATTTTAGTACATGGATATCTCAAAGCAGTGAAAACTGTGGTTGAGTACTCAGTTGAAATGGGCTCTCTGTGACCTGATTCTCGAATGTGCCGAGCGCTCGCTCGGGTGCCCGTGAGGTCAGTGAGTGCTTCTGGGCCTTCATTGCTTTGGAAATGGAGCTGAAATATGGCTATGTGAACTTTGCTTCACGCTCATGTGCCTGCAAAACCTTAGTCCTGTTTTTAAGGATGCAAGGCAAGAAGAGAATCCATTTTGAGTCTCCAAGGAAAAAATCCATAAAGATGTTAAAAGGCAGACACTAGTTAGTGAACATTATTGAATCCTCTAGTTTTTCTAAGTCATTGTTTTGTTTTGTCTGCCTCTGCTTTCACAATAACTTTCTCCTTTTCTTGGAACTGTGCAGTTTAAAGATTTTCATGCCTGATTACTTTATACTTGACAGAAAGATCCTGAGTACCACATGTGTGTTTGAAGAGGTGTTTCTTTGAACATCAACTGATCTCTCAGGTTAGAGAAAGTAACCTGATTTTAAGAAAACTAGCACATAAATTGCATCTGTGCTGCAAGGACCTGCTGACACTGCAAAGATAGGTCTTGACAAAAGTTTTATTTGGGCTACAACTCTTCTTGTACAGCATGTCAGATGGGTTCTTTATTTTTGCTCTTTCCTTCTTTATTACTGAGGACATTAGTAGGGAAACAGGCTTTCTGCTTCTTCAGGAATTTGCAGACTGGCACTGTTTGTCTTTCATCTGCAGCAATAATCCTCTCTGTGTAGGGTTGAAATATGCAGAATTTCCTGGGGAAACAAGGAATCTCCTTACTCTAATTTTTTTACTATTGGACAAAAGAAATCATTAGCAAAGAACAGGACAACAAAATCCCAGAAGGCACAAATGGCGAGGGAGCTCTGTGGTGCACAGTGTTTTGGGGGCTGATATCAGATAATTTTTTAAGAGATTTTGTTTGTTTAGTCTGACTTGGCACCAGCTATTCTGTGTGTATGTACACTCTCAGCACTGTTTGAACACACAGATGCTCCAGTCTGGGTGAAAGAAGTGCCCTTAGCGTGAGTCAAGCATATAGGAGCAGCAGTGAGCCTGAATGCACAGGCAGAGGTGATGGCAGCAGTTATGCAGATGAGAGCACGTAAAAAGGAATGAGGTTTCTGCAAAGTTACTTGTGCACAGGCTTAAATAAAGAACATTGCAAATCATACCTAGAATATTTTCTCTGTGTCTATGATTATGTTATTTCCATAGCAACTAATTATGCCATAAACCAAAGATCATGACTTCAGGTGACATGTGAGCAGAAGGAGATGAGCTATTAAGTATTGAAGATTTTTTTTAAATGCAAATTTCCTTATTTATAAAGAAAAAAAAGAAAGAAAATGAAAAAACCAACCAAACAACAAACCAACCAACCCTGAAGTCTGCTATATAAGTGAAATTGCTTGTGACTGGAATGTGTTTTCAAAGTTTTGTTGGAGGCATCAGTAAATATTTCAAGTGGTTGTAGGTACAACTGTGAATATCAACAGATTTCTGTATTAGCTGAGGAAATCTCTAGAATGTGACTGTCCTCTCCTGCCCATGCAATCCAGAGCTCAGCCTCTTTCCAGAAACTATAACCTTTTACAGATACTGAAATTGTTAAAGGACAAGCAGGAACCTTGGAAATAAAAGGGAAGGTCTGAGTTCTTAAGTATGTGAAAAATTTGAGGTTTCAGTGAAGCATACTATCTTCTGTTTCACTTATTAAAACATTCTTATTTCTTTTGAAAACAAAAGATTCTAGAGATATCCTCAGCTTTACAGCCTCATGGTCATACTCTTTGAGATAAAGAACCTGCAGCCCAGAGTAGACCTGATACTGCTTGATTTACCTGTTTTGTTGGGGGCTGCTTTAACATATCTGGCATTTGGTTCAGGGGCTGGCTTTGTGGCTTCCCTCCTGACCCACTTGCACCTTGCTTTAAGTCTTCAGCAACATGCACAGACCCATTGCACCATGTGAATTTTTAGGAGAGAAAAGGATTTAGGGAGGAAATCTGTTGATTGCTGCTTGAATTGACCTTGAATGTTTCCAGGGATGGAGGATCTACCACATCTTTGGGCAACTTCCTTCAGTATTTCATCATCTCACTGTAAAAAAAAATCCCTTATATGTAGTCTGAATCTACTCTCTTTAGTTTAAAAACATTACTGCTTATCCCATTGCTACAGGTCCTATTAAAAAACCTGTCCCCATCTTTCTTTAAGCCCCATTTGGGTACTGAAAGGCTGCAGTGAGGTCTCCCTGGAGCCTTTTTTTTCCCCAGACTGAACAGCCTGAGCTCTTTCAGCCTTTCCCATTAGGGCAGGTGTTCCAGCCACCTCTGATTGCTTTTGTGGCCCTCCTGCAGACCCACTCCCAACAGGTCCATGTCTTCCTTGAACTGAGAACTCCAGAGCTGGATGTACTATTCCATGTGGGCTCTCATCAGAGCAGAGAGGCAGAATCACCCTCCACAACCTGCTGGCCATGCTGGCCAGTACCCCAGGTCCATGTGGGCAGGGCTGTTCTCAACCCCTCTCTATCCCAGCCTGTGCTGATGCTGGAGGTTGCCCCCACCCAGGTGCAGCACCTTGCAGAGGGCCTTGTTGAACCTCATGAGGTTTCCATGGGCCCACTTGTAGAGCTTGTCCAGATGCCTGTGGATGGCATCCCATCCCTCAGGTGTGGTAACTGCACCACTCAGCTTGGTGGCATCTCCAAGCTTGGTGAGGGTGTGCTGTATCTCACTGTGTCACTTAGGAGAACACTAAACAGTCCTGGGCAGGGTTGAGCAGAGACTGAAAACCTGAGGCAGTGTGAGGCTGTCAACTTAAAAATCATACTCCCACTCTCTTTGCTTTGCTCTTTTAGTCATTTATATTCATGCAAAATGAATATACAAAAGCAAACAAATCAAAGACTCCATCACAAGGCTTTTTTTCCTCCTAGCTGAAACAGCCAGCTTGGCCCTGAACTTTGGTTCACCCTCCAGTCAGAAGAGATAATGTTTCTCATAGACTTTTGGAAGAGTTACAGTTTTTATAAAACCTGCACTACTGAATCAAACATAACCAAACAGTAGCTGCAAAGAGTGCACTGGGTGAGGAAACAAGGGATTTCTCTCCAGGCATGTTGCCGAAGAAAAAGACAGGCAGGGCCAGACAGGTTTGATTAACACTTTTCTGTGGTGATCTCTGCCTGCACATGAAATTAAAAAGTTGAGCATCTGGTGTGTATTCATCACTTGATCACCCTTAGCTGATTTCAGTGCTGTGGTGTGAAGCAAAGCTAGTAACTCACAAAAATCCCACTCTTGTAATGTTTGATCTCAGTCATGTTGTTCACTGAAGCTACTGGGAATGACTGTCACCTGTCACATGAATGCCTTTGCACACCCCTCTGTTGCAGAACAGGAGCAGTTGTCACCATCCATACCCTGTTTTATATAGTGTATTTCAGTAATGCCTTCTAGCAGGGTTCTTTAAAATTTTATTTCATGGATCACTTCTTAACAAAGTCTCCTGAGGTTAATTCCAAGTGGGTTGTTTCATTAGGAAGATGGAGCAGCTATGCAGAGTTTTGAAGGCAGTGACAAAAAGGCATTAGTAGGGGAAAAACCAGTGCAACCATTAAAAGACTCATGAGACTGAATTAACAAGGAGGTAAATTAGTGCTGCATTTTGTGAGCTGGAGGTGCTGGTGTCTTGTGGTCGTGGGTGTTAAATCATGGAGGAAGAAGAGAAAGTGGTATTCAAAATAGTAAGGGAGGTGGGAGTGTGGTGTGGGGTGTGTGGTGGCTGCAGCTTGGGATGAGGTGCAAAGTGTGGGCTGAACAAGCAGCTGTGTGTCTTCAGGTGAAAGCTGAGGCTGCTCAGAGAAAGGGTGTGAGGGATAACACAGTTAAAAGATCTGCCCCTGATGCCCAAACCTTTTATGGTTTATTGCCTGGGGTTCACCTGATGTCATTAGAGTGAGACTTCTGTCTCTTCTCTTTCAGGGCCAGGGTTTTGGCTGGAGACAGTGAAGAGTTACCAGCCCTCCACTCAAAGTGGCCGGGACAGTGTTGTTATAACCTAAATGGTAGCGTGCCACCAGAATCAATACAAATTGAACCTCTGCTGGCAAGACTGCACAGTGCTTGCTTTCTTGTGTGGAGGAATCAATATGAATTGGCCACAGGATGGGAATATAGAGATGCAGCTGGGGAGAGAAAAAAGACATGTTAAGCAGAGGTGAATGGAGGTCACTAGGTCCACTCTGTGATTTTAGGCTCAGTCATTAACAAAAAGTTTTGTGAAAGCTCTAATTCACCTGCCTTTTGAGTCACCCTCTAGATGCAATGGCCCAGTGATACAATGCTTCCAAGGTCTGTCCTTCTTGGATCATGCATTACTTTATTGTTAAACAGCTTAAATGTCAGGATGGATCCCAGCTTACCCCTTCCATTCACTTTACATCAGAAATGGGCAAGAGCCCATTTGGTACCCAAGCCCTTTTCCTTTTGTTGATTTCCCCCAGTTCCCATGCAGGACATCACTCCATGTAAGCATGTCATCCAAGTTGCAGTTAGCCTGTTGGTGCAGCATTGCCATCTCAAGGATTTCCCATTTAGGCTAAGAGACTCTGACTGGGTTTCCTGGTGTGGAAGATTTTATAAAAGAATGATTGTAATGTCTGTATCCCAAATGACTCTCTTTTTAATTAGCTGTTGGTATTGTCATGAGAAAGAACAGCAACTACTCAAGAACTACGTTTTACACTAAAGTGCCTTTAAAAAGTTGTGATTTCCATGAGGTGTGCTACGGAATGATGGGGAAAAGAAGATGGAGAAAAGGCACCCTTTATTGTAAGGGTTATGCAGGACCTCAGCCCTCCTCAAGCATTTTCTGCATCTGTCTGAAATATATCCACTGTGTGTTGATGTTTATTGCTTTTTTATTTAAAATAAACATTTAGAAACTCCTCCTTCTACCTTAGATCTTGGCTTTCTGAATTATTCCACCCACATTAAGGACTAAATTCTCTTAAGAATTGGTGGTTTCCTGCCCTCAGGAAAGGTGAAAGCAAGTGATTTCTAACCCTTTTCTTATCCAGATAGCAGTGAGCTGCCTTTGGGCTTCAGTTGTCTAGTTTACAGTAAATATGCCAAATTCTCCTCTGTTTAATGCAGTACCATGGGCACCCTTGTTAAATAACAGTTATATGACTTGTCACTGTTTCAGCATAATTTGTGTGCTGAGCTATACTCAAGTTTTTCTTTCACCATTTAATGCGACACTCCGTGCACAGGCATTTTTGTACGATGACAGAAAATATTTGAATAATTTTTGGGTTTCTATTACCAAGCTGGTCTAGTTGTAATACAGGTGAGGAGAAAGGTGTAATACAGGTGAGGCAGAACTATTTGGTACCACAGGAAAAATTCATAGTATATTGGGAGCTCTGACTGAGAACAGATCTGCTTCCATTGGACTGTCTTTATGAGCTAGGGAAGGAAGACTCTTTTAAGGGGGCAGAGTTCGTATGATGCAGGAAAGGGAGGGAAGTAGAGTAGAAAACTCTAATTTTAGAGCTAGGAAAATCAAAAAGTGCAAAAGTTGTAAATTATCAAAGTTACTGAAACAGATGGTGCAGGAGTTATTACCCTTGTGTTTTATGCTCAGGTTCTTCCTCTCTAAAGCTTGTACCAGGTATGGTCAGTGTATTTATAGTTTGTGGAGGAAATGAAGAGAAATAATTAGACTCTAAGTTTGCAGTTTGTAAATTAACAGAATTAGAGGGTGGTTTGCAGGGGTGAGCTGCTCAGGCGATGTGCAAAACCAGCTCATTTTACTTTTACTAATGTGTTCTTTAATTAATTGGTGCCTGTGTCTCTTGATTTATGCTGAGACTGGCAAGATGCTTCACGAGGGAAACTTGTTTTCATCTCGATTAATTCTCTACTGGGCATGCCTTTTAAAAAAATGTTAGCCAGCTATCTTTTGACTTGGCTCCAGTAGGTTACAGTCAAAATCAAAGGGCAGACGGAGGAAGGCAGAGAGGAGGCAGACAGGTAAGGAGGTGGCACATACAGAGGTGAGTGAGTTACTTGCACAGGGAATTTGGGGCAAAGATGGTAAATGAGTCTTGCTTTCCTGAGTGTTAAAATTGTAATTGCCACAGTTTCAGTAAGATTTTTCCTTCCTGAAAAAGTTGCGTGTGGCACATTTTCAACTCCTTCCTGCCTGTGGGAGCTGTCACATTTTAGGGAAGTGCTCCCCGGCGTACGGAGCTTGATGCCGATCAGTGCGTTCTGACAGGGGGACAAATGAGCTTGGCCGTGCGTTGTGCTGAGTGATGACTCCGTGGGACTGAGCGAATGAGGAATACGCCGGTGATGGATCTGCAGCGCAACAAACGAGCCTTCCGGCACGGGAGGCCTGTCCTGACCCCGCTCCCCGCGGAGCATCCCCAGCGCTTTGGCGTACGAAACCTTCACGGCACTTACTTACTCCCGTTCCTTTCGGCAGCGCCGCCTCTGTATCCGGGCAGCCCCTCAAAAGCCACCGGCGCCCAGGTTGGGGCTCGGCGCGGAGTACTCCCCCGCGCTCGGAGTTTCGGGGCGGGGGGACCCGCGGCCCGGGCGGGGCTGTGAGGGCGGGGTGTGGGCCCGGGCCGGGGCGGGCGGGGCGGGCAGCGCCATTGGCGCGGCGCTCGGAGGAGGGGCGGCCGCGCCGGGAATGGAGCGCCGGGGCTGGCGTGCCACAGGCGCCCGCCGCGGGAACGGGATGCGGGGATGCGCGAAGTGAGCCCGGCGGCGCGGGGAACAGCGATGTGGCCGGCAGGAAAGGGTCACGGCAGCTGCTCGCCTTTCGGATAATTCCTGTCCTGCAGCGGGTCTCGGGCAGCGGCACTCTCTTGTCTGTGCGTGGCATGTGGAGCCGGGGTTTTATATGGCATTTGCGAGCCGAGCGAGGTCACGGTTCCTTTTTTAAAAATTCTTTGCTCTGGGTACAGTATATCTCTCTCTGATTTTTCCTTCCCTGGTAGCGGGGTGGGCCGGGAGGGACGATCGTGACAGTGACGGGAATGTTTACTTGTGCAGAAGTCTTTCTCATGTGGAAGCACGCTGCTCCCTAACTCCTGGCTAAGCAGACTTCAGTTCACCAACTTTGCTGCCGCACAGCACGCGTAACTCCTTGGCAGGATGGCAGACAAAAGAACAGCTGGTGCAAAGCAATAGGGGATTCCTAGCGAGGAAGAGGAGGAGGAGGAAGGAAGATCACCAGCTTTTCACCCGACGGCTGTCAGAGCAGCAGGAACGGGACAGCTGAAGCCACCATGCGCAGGTCCAGCACCGATGAGTCCACCTATCACAGGAGCCCTTCCCTGGACAGCAAGGATTACAGTTTCCCAAATGGCGCCTTCCGTCGATACAGCAGCATGTATGGTGGCCAGTTTGGGGCTGCCAGCAACTCTTTTTTTGGATTTCATACCAACCCAGGCCCGAAGGCCACCAAGGCTAAGTACACGACCCCCAAGGGAAACAAGTACGTTGTCTTTTACCTGGATCTCTCATTTATTTTTCTCCTAGAACTGAAGAGGTGCAGCATGGCTCACAACTGCCTGCAGTGTATCAAGTACCTAATGTTTGTTTTCAATCTTCTCTTCTGGGTGAGTACATGTTTGGAACTGCTAGATGGTTGCATTTGTGTCTGTTTACTGAGATGGAAGATGAACTTGTTGCTGCTTTTAAACTTGGGAGTTGAACAAAGTGGTGTCTAGGCTTCTGTTTTTGTGGCCTCATTAATTTGTGTAGATAACCTGCTGAGGGTTTTCTTCATCCTTTCATTTCCTGGCCTTCAGCTCCATTTCAAAACTGGTAGAAGAGAAAAGAGTGTGTTTATAGAGGTCAGTCGCATGAATGCCTTCATCACTTTGTTCCAGTGAGAGCTATAGACTTTTTCATGCCCTGATTTTTCATTCTTATGTGTGTTTGCCTCAAAAGTTATGCACAGTCCTAGAGAAATCACTGAGTCCATTCATACTCATAAGGTTGAGCACGTGCTTACTACGCCCATTGCTCTGTTGCAGATGGCACACTTGGTAATCACAACGTTAAAGCCTCTATCAGGAATCTCTAGGTAATCATTCTGTCAGTGGTGGGTCCTGGCATTGCCGTTCTCTGTTGAAGATGTGGGTGGAGAGAGACCAGAGTGCTCCTCTCTGCTTCTGGAGCTGCTTCTCTGTGGCAGGAGCTTATCAAATCACTGTGAGGCATGCGTGTGTCATCATCTTTTTAATAAATGACGTGGCTTCAACAACAAGGGTGGCTGGGCACGTCACTCCCTTGCAATGGAGTGTAGGCTGTAGCTGGAGACTAAAGAAGCACAGTGGGGGGGGACCCAGGACACCAGTGCTGTTAGTTCTGTAAAAAAGGGAGTAGCATGTTTGCTAGGGCAGGACGTGATTTCTAGTTCAGTGTTCCTCATCCAGAATCATATGTGGGAAGGTCTGTTACAAGATCCTCAGGAGGTGCCTTTAAATGGCTCGATCCTCCCAAGTGGCTCATTAACATGCTGAGGGAAATGTTGTGAAGTGACAGCCCTCCTGTCCTGGCACTTAGGGAGGGGGTGTGTGTTTGCAGCTGGCTGTTCCCGTGCCCGTGTTACTGGTTGTGTGTGCTCTCCGGAGTTGCTGGAGGTGCTTGGAGGGCTGTGGGTGAGATGGAGAGAGCTGTTCTCTAGTGTGCGCTGCTGTACAGCTGTTCAAAGCCAGGCATGCTGCAGTGCATCAGAAAACACAGAGTGCAGGCAACTCCTGCTGACCTGACTCATGCCAGGAGTCAGGATGTGATAAACTAGTGCAAGTCCTCTGAATTGGCACAGCACTAACCAGAGCTGTGAAACACAAGGAGGGTGCTCTCTCTGCATCCTGGGTGAGCTGGTAGAAAGAGTGTTGTTAAGGCTGCATTCTGTCTTTCAAGGCTAACTCTGGTTGTTTCTGCTTCCCTAAAAATCATCTAATATTTATTGCAGCTTACTCCAGAGCTTTCTGAAAAAGACAAACACTATCTTTCTTGCTTTTTCAAGTCTTGTGCCTCTACTGACTGTCCCTGGTCGAGATTATAGATAGTGCTGACAGTTAGTTGAAGTGTGAGCTAGAAAAAAGCAGTAGGATGCTGGCATTAATAGCTCTTTCCAGGACTGTGCACAGCACTGCCTCAAAGGATACAGGCATTCTTATTTCTCTTGCAATATTCATCTTCCACTGAAACATATCCATATGATGAGATGAGGTACTGCTGCAAGTAATGTGTGTGTATTTACAAAGGCAAGGTGTGTGTATATTTACAAAGGCGAGGTTGCACACAATGATATATCTTTGGCATACTTTTCAGAGGAAAGCCTTAATGCTTTGGGAGAGAAAGAAAAGTCTCCCCCCTAAAACCATCAGAGCTGCTCCAAGATATGCTTGACGGGAGAGAAAAGGTGGGGGTCCCAAAAAGAGAATACCCTGTGTGCCTGTGTGGCAACTGGGCTCTTGGTGAACTGAAGCTTGTGAGCAGGGGAGTGGGTGGTGTCAAATACTGCAGCACGATCTCTATTTTGTTTCCCTTTCACATGCTACCTGCACAGCAGGAGTGATGGATGATGATCATGTCCAAATGAGTTTTGCACAGCATGTAGTTATAATAGATGCAGCTCTTCACCTTCTCTCAGTGAAGAAAGTAACTAAAAAGAAATGATTTTTAAAGGCTAGCCTCTCCTTAGTAAAAGGAGAAAAAAATTTCCATTTCTGGTGATCAGAAATCTCAGAATGATTACAGGTTGATGCTGTTGTTTTGTTGTTCATCTTGTTTTCAGTTATCTGTCATGTTTTACTTCATGAAATTAAAGGAGAAGCATCTCTGCAGGAAGATAGGATTTCTTTTTGCATACATGCTCACAGAAGTTTTGCTGGCTCCACCTTTCCTCTCCACCCTTCTCTAGGTAGTTGGTTAGTAATAGGCAATAGTTTAGGTAGGAAGAGAAATTTCTTTTCATGTATTGAGTGCAGTCATTGCATTAAATGAACTAAATGCCTGTTATAGCCTCTTCCTGCTCTTGATTGTGTTTTGAGAAAATGCTTTGATTTCTGTCAGAAATCATATTTTCATCTTCTTCTTCCTGTTCCTATTCATTAACTTCAGTACATTTTGTGCATCTCTACAGTCTATTTCCCAGTACTTTCAGCTGTCTTTCCCACAGTGTGGCAGAAAACAGTCCTCAGCCCTGTGCAACTCCAGTGGGATTTGTGCTGAGGAAAAGATCCTTTTCTTACAATACTGGTGAATTTATAAGAAGCAAATTCTCTGAGACCTTGATCTTAAATGTTCTTGGCAGGCTTTGTTGGATTAGGTGCTGCGCTCATGCTGTAAAAATTTTAAAAGCTGTCATATAACTGTGAAAACAGAGCAAATTTCTCCTCCCCTTTCTGATGGTTAAAGGGAGCACAAAGCTCCTTCACAAGTGTCACAGGCTGAAGTGCCTTGTCTGTGTTGGTGCTGAATCAGTCCATTGGTACAGCAGACTAGCATCTATTATTGTAGAGAAAAGAATTGGATACTCCTAAAAAAAGCTCATTTCTCCATGAGGAGTCCTGTGCAAATTGCTCTTGGTGCATTTGCAGCTACTCTGGGGTGTTAAGGTCCTGAAGCATGGGCAAAACAATATTAGAGAGTAGCACTGCTTCTCTAGTGGGAATTGCCATTCAGAGGGCATTCCCTGGAACGGTGCCAGATGCAGATGAGCCATCATTGTATCACTGCACTCACTGGTTTGTAAGCTCCCAAAATAGCTTTTGTCACCTGATACAGAATACTTGCTTGGCTTCATTCATTTTTATGGACTTCGATTTTCATTTGTTGAATTGCTGAACCCTTGAGACTGAAGATCGCCTCAGATGATTGCAGAGCAGAATATTTTTATTTCATAATGAAATATTTTTATTTCTCTGTGACATACCCAGGGAAGAACATTTGTTTTCCACATTCTCCTCCAGACATCCAGCATTTCTTCACAGTCAGTAAAACAAACTTTTCTCTTTCTGTGCTTTTAATCCAAGGCTCTGGTGCCTTCTCATTTTCATTGTTTGTTTTTTTTTTCTTCTTTTTCATGAAAAAAGGTGGGATATATCCTAAAGGCTGAGAGAGTTCTTCAGAAAAAAAAAGCATCATTCCCTTAATCCCATTGATTTACACAGCATCCCCACTTGCTTCAGCTTCCAGCTTCCAAACCTCTAAGACTCAAAAAAGGAAATGCACTAACTGTAATTGTGTTGCCAGTGGCTTGTGCTTTCTTTAGATCCTGTGCTAGGGAAAACTACCTAGAGAGATAGCAGTTTGCCCTTCAAATAACTGAATAGCTATAGCTGACTCTTCAAGTAATGCTTTAACCAGTAGAGAATTTCAACAGCAAAATGCTGTTGTTAGAAATCTAGTTATAAAGAGGAGATGGTAACAAAAAGAAAGGAGGCAGAGAAGTTTATTGTTTGTCAAACTTACCATTAGTTATTTCTGTGCATGTGTCTCCTTTCTATTGTTAAAACATACTGTGTTTGCATGCATTATGAAGTAGTCAAAGCTCTCAAAAAGTTTTGTGAAAGCCCTAATTTAATCACATAGGCCCCCAACAATGCAGGGGAACAGTCTCTGTTGAAAACTTGGGAGTTGCCATCTGTTGGACACACTGTGGCTGAAATGAGCAGCTGGAGCTCTGCTTTCCACCTTCCTGGATGAAGAGGTGAGGCAAGACACTTTGCTTTCTTTTGCCATTTGGTCCATATTAAATTCCCAACTGATACAACCCTCGAAATGCTTTATCTTGGCTCGTGAGACACAAAGTGCAAATCTGAAATGTATGGAAATACAGAGCTGAGGAAGTGGCAGGTAGCACTAGTGAATGCACTAGGATCTGTGTGGGAAAAAAAAACCAAAAAAACCCTGTTTAATCTGACTCTAGAGTCCAGCTCTGGGTCTTTGTCTTTGTTGCTGCTGATAGTTTGTGGACCACAGGTTGAGAAGCTCTGCACCAATGAGTACTCCTGGCCTGGTGTACCAGTGATACTGCCAACATTACTCGCATTTAATTAGAAGGAGAGGAAGTAATGAAAATGAGAAATCCCTCATTACTGGCATCATTTTACTTCCTTGCACTCCAGCAGCTCAGGTTGTCTTGTAAAAACTATGCAAATGTTTATGGTATGTGGAAGACTGACTGTGCAGGACAGCTGGAGAAGGGAACAGCTTGGGCTGAAAATGCACCATAGGGTACTGGATTGTGTTTGAGTGATCCTGGCCAAATTTGGCCAGAGGGTAGAGCTAGAGGGGTGTCTCTTCATTTCACTGTACCTCGTTGGGAAACCATCTGACATTATTAGCTTGGGAAGAGCTCTTGGCTGGAAGGTGGAGAATTTTGTAAGAGAAGCAGGTGATTTTGTTGAAGTGCATTTCTTGTCCTTCATCTGCATCCTCCATCAGTCAGCTGAATGAGATTGATGGTTAAAACAGCCAGAAGCTCTACAGATTGTTAGTGGCTGAGGACAGCAATCATTCTGTGGTTATACTTGGCTGCAGTCTTAAGTTAGTGGAAAAAGAATTACCAAGAGAGCAGTAAGCCATTTTAAAAGCAGGCCCCCCATTTCATCATCCTTACATGCACATGTTCTCCTCTGATGGGCAGGGGCTGCAGCTCATCCCATGGAGCTGAGCTTAGCAGTTGCAGCTGCTGGGTGCTCTTCTGCACACCTCAGTCATATCCCCAGCAGCTGGCTGCTGCACTGAGAAGAAAGTTTGATTAGAAGTTAGACAGGCTGTGTGTTTTCAAATGTGTGAAAGGTGGATAGTGACCAACAAAAACCTGATTAATCAGCAAAGCAGACTTTGCTTCTGTGTAATTAAAACATGGGAAGTTTACCCCAGAATGTCATTTTCTCTAGCTGCCTCTGAGTTGCTGATTCTCCTCTGTTACTTGCCCCTTCCAGAAACTGCTCAGTCTGATTGACATCTTATCTTTCTGAGGGTTCTCTGAGGGTGTATTTTTGAGGAGCATTGCCTTTAAAGAAAGGACACTCATTTGATGTGGGAATTACAGACTTGAATAAAATGGCATTTCTGTGAGAAGCCGATTGAGAGCTGATCTCAAGTGTGAGAGAGATGATTGTATTACCTGATGTCTGATTTGTGTGGGCACCAATTAGAGCTTTTTCCACAGTGGCACCATTCAGACAGTCCCTTTGCTGTATGGATCCTGATGTCTAATAGGGACTAAGAATCATGCTGGCATCATATCTCCTGGTGAAAGCATTGCTAAGGGCTACATTAGCTATCTAAATGCATGCCTTCTGAAAACTTTTAGGAAGTTAATGACTTTAGAAGAAGGCATATTTGTCAGATCAGGCTAACAGTGGGAAATGGACTCACGAGATTTCATGGCATACTCAACCAACACAGTTCTTTTTCATAATCTTCTTTTTTTCCTTAGTATACCAGGTTCAGAAGGCTGTTAATTGAGGAAAAAAGTTACTTTACAGTTGGCCATGTAATAGATACCATTTTCAAATTGCTTACTGCTTCTGTTGCTCAAGATCAGAGCAGTTCCATAGTATTAAGTGTGTTTGCTGTCATATTGATAAGCTGTGAGTAGACCCCATAGGGTATGGCCATGTCACAGGAGTGGACAAGCTGGCCTCTTTAAAGCAGTGAGCCAAATGGCTGCTAACATAATTCCCTCTTCTGGACAATGACAGCTACTAAATCTATTGCAGCCAATACTTTGACCTACACAGAGAAAGAAAAAAGGCAGGTGAGATAATTTTCATCATTCTTCCTTCTTTTCTTGGATTGAAGACTTTTGAAGGTTAGCCAGTGCTTCTTTCTTACACAGGATTTCTCATCACTGGGTCTATGATCAAAACTGGAATAACTGCTACAGCATATGCTGTACTTCTTAGTTCATTCTGCCCAAGTGTTACATCTTTCACCCATTTAAGTCTTTATTTTAGAAGAAAAATCCCCTGACCTTTTGGCCAGGGGATTGTTAGCAACTCTGTATCCAAAGAGTATATAGGAGGATAAAATCCCAGTCTCAGTTTGTCTGCAGACACTATTGTTTAAATCATTATAGCTGTTACTACTACAGTGTGATTTATTTATTTAGAATGTAACTTTTGGCTAAGGTTGCAAATCTGTACAAGTTTGAATAATATACAGTATCTATATAAAATGTATAAAGACACTTCTCTCTGATATTTTTAGTGTAAACTGAGCACCCCGGGGTCAAAAATGAAATGTGGCATTGGGTGGAATGAATTCTGCATATTCATGAAGATTGGAGACAGTAAATTGTGTTCTTAGTACTGTCCTGTAATTGTTTCTCTGGGAAATGTTAAGCCATCATGAGATGCAACAGAAGTAAATGAAATTGAAATTGCAGCCTGTAATTAGACTGTCATACTGAAACACATCTTAAGTCTGTCTTCAGTATAAAACTCCAGCACTCTCCAAAAAACCCTTCCAGCCTGTGTCAAGTGTGAATGCATGCAGAGCCTTCTAACAGGTTTCAGCTGAGGCTTGTTCTGACGATGCCATGCATTTGAAATAGTAGTTTGAATGAGGCACAACGTTTGATGTGAGATGACAAAGGACCAGAATGACTTGGTCTGTTAAGGTTTTATACACAGACCTTCAAAACTTTTGGATGTTTGTTTTGCTGGGTTGATTGGTTGTGGCTTTTTTCCCCCTGCTTGCTTTTCCATATTGCTCACATAGCCCTTAGCAACTTCATTTGTTCTCAGGTGCTTTAAATAGAGCACAGCTGCAGCAAGTATTGTTTGTGTCATCTTAATGCTGGAGTCTCTCTGAGCTGTATGGTTTAGAGTGAGTCTCACACACTCAGGCACACACACACACAGTTACACACCAGATAGCAGCCAGCAGCTGCTGTGGCAGAATTAGGTAGTGGCTCCAGCTTGTTTTAGACTTTCTCCTTCCTTCTTCAATTGCCAGTTGTTTTGTCCTTGCTGTCTTACACAACAGTTAGAAGAGAGAGTGCAGAGAAAGCATTATATTCTCAGCAAATGCATTCATTCACTATTATACAAGCACCAATACCAAATTTCTCTTTGTGCTGCTACGCTGGGAGAGGCTCAGTGGCTTCCTCCATAGGAGGCAGTTCTGGGCTTCAGAAGTTCCAAGGGTTTTTCCCCTCCCATGCTGTGCTCTCCCATTAGTGGTGCTTGCAATTTCCAGTCTTGTCGCAGTTCCTGGGTCAAGCTGGAAGTCGCCTGAAGTAGTGGCAAGGCTGAACATCTCCTTGGCAACCACCATACATGAGTGTGTTTGGTTTTGTAGAACATTTGGAATCTTCTGTAGGTCGTCTTGCTATAGAGCATTTCTGTGACATTGCTGACATTCTTTACTCCCTTGGTATTCACCACTGATTGTTTTGAAGGTGTATACTGGGGCAGGTGGGCTTATGGCTCTTCTAAACACAAAACAGAGCTCCAATTTGTTGTGAATTGCTGAAGCATTCAAATAATTTCTTGGTTTTCTTTCAGTAACAATTTTTTAATATCCTTGTTTCCCCGGTAGAAGCCAGAACTTTAGATGTGGTTATTTGTGGCCAGTTTATTACATTACCTTTGTCCTAAAGTCCCCTTACAAATTAAATTTCGGTTGTATGCTATCCACCACATTTCTCCTGACAAGTTTGTAAATGTTTGTAAACAGACTGTCTTCATATTGGCCAGTTGAACATTTGTACTCTTGTTTTGTAAGTGACATTCATCCAAGGTTGTAGGACAAATTGGTTATTTATGTCTCAATAAATCTTTTCACTAATTCATCTGTAGCAGCCTGGGAAGGAGCTGAGGATGACATATTCAATACCATTTTCTTGAACAAAATAACTGGAACTCTGGATATGAGTCGAGTTCCACTGCCACTTGCAATCTGTTACAAGTTCCAATCCTTGAAGGCCAGAGTTTTAACACATCTGCCATCTGCTTTGTACTTATTAATGCAGAATACTTGGTAGTTTTTGAATGACTTTGTAAACTAAAATAAAGAAGACAGGAGTGGTCAAATATGTCCTATGTGCATATGCTGCCCCTACCAAAAAATACACTGAAGCATCTTTGGACACAAAAAAGCAGACTTTATTTTGTTGTTTATTCACGAGTCATTTCAGGACCTCCAACCAGAAGACGTTTTCGCTTTGGCAGTGAGCTAGTACTTTCCTGGTGTTTGCAAGCCCCAGAGTGTATAGTAATAAAAGTCTGGTGTGAAAAAGGAGAGACCCTGAGGGCTTTATGGCTGCTCTTTCAGTGCAAAGAAAACCAGGAACTGTTTGAGTACTCATGAGTCCATTCATCGCAGCCGTAGGTATTATAACCAGTAAGAGTTTGTTTTCAGGTTTTCATGGCTCTCTGTCCTTTGTCAGTGGTGGGGTTCAGTTTGCACCATGGAGAATGTGCTGCCTGTGTCTCGTGCTGCTTTGGTGCCCCTGCCCTCCCCTCTCTGGTAGATGTGCTGAGGGATCTCCATGTGCCTCTTGGCTGGGGTGTTAGAGCTCGCTGTCAAGGCTGGAGCATGCAGCTGCACTGCTTCTCTTCAGGCAGGCTTTTCCTGGTGCTCCTTACTGGGGAAAGCTGAAGCTAGAGGTAAACACAATCACAGTGGTTCTGGTAGTCAAACTGGGGAGTGTGTTTAACATTTCAGGCTAAACTCTTTCATCCCTTTTCCATGTCAGCACTGTTGCATTCTGAAAAAGTGTAATAATATGGCAGAAAAACAATACCTGTTTCAGGGGGATCAAAGGGCAGATTAAATTACTGCTCCAGTGCCACAGGGAGGTCTCAGATTTAACTCAGAGGCAAAGAAACAGTGTAGTAAGTTAGGATCTATTTATATGAATAAGCATCACTGAAATCCCGTGTGTAGCTTATGATGACTTCCATTTTTATTATTTGGGTAAATTTGCAGGACTGAAACATTTTTACCATACTCTGACCAGTCTGTTTTCTTGAATATCTCTTGTGTGTTACTTACAGCACTTATCCTTTCTCTCACTCCGATTTCCCTTTGTAAGTATGTTTTAGGTAGATAATTCTTGGAGAAAAATCGACTAACAGTCACTGAGAAGAACATCCTGTACCAAGGAGAGCATGTGTCTCTACTTAAGGTATTGGTTAAATTGTAATCCTGAAAAAACACAGACTGGACAGTCCCATTTTTTTCCCACTGCTGACACTAAAGGCATGTTTCAATACTCCAGTAAAGCCTTAGATGAAATTCTTGCATCTTCTAAGTACTGAATTTCTTTCTGCCTTCATTTCTCAGCAAATACTCAGTAGGATTTCAAGATTAAGGCACTGGTCTTTCATCAAACACAGGTTTTGTTTTCCTTTGATTTCTTAGCTACTGGTACCTTCCTCTTGAGTTCCACTTGCTCTGCCCAGAAGTTATTATTTTGAGGCTGGAGCTTGGGAATACTTCATGCTTTGTCACTGCAGTTGAATTTTCTCTCTCTAAAACAATAAAACCCATTCAGTTCCTAGCTGAGTATTTTTAGCACAAGCTGCTGACAGTTACATGTCGGCTTTGCTGCGATGGCAGTGTGGATTTCCCTGTGCATGCCTTGGGAGTGCTCCCTTTGCAACCAAATCCATTTTAGTAACTTCATAACTCTGATGTGAAATTATGAAAGCAGCAGAAGGCTCTTCATTATAAATGTCACACCTCCTAGCTGGAGGACTATATATGTCTGTCTGTCTGTAGTGCTTTCTTGTCCCCTGGGCTTGGCACTTCTACCTATTTTCTGTGGGCTCCAAATGTAACTGGCCATCTAAGAGGTATAAAGTTCTCTGGCACATTCTTCTTCAGCTGGTTGTACTTTCTGAATGAATATGATTTTAATTACATGAAGTTTTTACAACTTCTGTATACATTGCCACTTTTAACATTTCCTACAGGGTTTACCTTTGACCCAAGGTTCATTTGTATTATGAAATTGTTTGTGACACTGCAAGCGCACCATAACATTGTTCTGTTTATGGCATGCTTTTGTTCAGGAAACATTCAAGTGATGATATTGCAGCTCTCTGGCATAGACAGAATGAAAAGTTACTAAGCATAAGAAAGAAAATGCAAGTTGAAAGCAATAAGGGCTGTCATACTGTAAACCATTTGGTGCAGCATGTGCACTTGTCCTCATCACGTGGCTGAGCAGCTGCACAAATGCACCATATTGCTGGTGAGATGTGAGCCAGACCTTGGTGCTTCAGAGTCACATTTGATGCCATCAGTACCTGGTTTTGCATTGCTTCCTTTTGCTTATTGTTTTTGAGTTAATCCTCTCTGCATCATCTCCTTTTGTCATAACTGGCAATGCTTTGTTAATTTTTTTTATTTCAGCCACGTGTTGAGCTTTGGGGATCTTCCCCCCTCTTTTATTATGTCTATAAAAGTGGAAAGGCTCTGTGGCCACACAGTGTCAGTGGGCTGGGAGCTCTGTAGGATTCACATAGTCTTGGCACATGCTTTGCTGTATGCTGATATAACAGGAGCTGTTAGGTTTCACAGCAAGTTACAAGTTTAAGTTCCCACTATGCTCAGTAAAACAACCATCTTTTTCTCATCACAGACATCATTAGCTGTTATGGACTCTTTCAGTTGCTCAGCAGAGGTGTCAAATCTTCCACTGGTTGACCAAACAGGTCCATTTTCCCCAAATGTCAATCCAATTTAACCTGTATTCTTACTATGTGTCAGGTTGCTCACAGATCCAGTGCTGCACACAGTAGTTTTAGGTGGATTTTTGGTTTTGTCTCTGCACCTTTACCTGCTTTGTTATGTTCCTGAATTTGGCTCTTGCCCCTATTGCTAAAAGCTTTGTCCTTTTTTTCTAAACAGTACTCACAGAGTGGGGAAGCTGCAGGGGTACAGCTGGTTTCCCTACAGCTGTGCTGTGTTAATTAGCTCCAAACCTTTAAGCCTCAGCTATCCATGGATTCTACTGCAAAGTTTATGTGACGCCCGCTGCCGAAGGCAGGGCAGGCAGTGCCAGAGGGCTCAGCTGGTGCTCCCCAGCCGTCCCTGGGCTGCACGGAGCTGTCCAGCCTGGAGCTCCTGAACCGCAGGCGCCGGTGCTGGACAGTTCCCCCGGCAGGAGCTGTGCTGGGGCAGCAGGATCCAGCATTGCTTCAGGGAGGGGTTTCAGTGTTTTCAGTGCTGTGGCTTTCAGGTCCTGGTGCCAGTCAGTACTTGTACTTCTACCTCTGCACAGGGAGTGGTGAGAAGGAGAGGGAACAGAGCCTCTCTGTGGGCTTGTAGTTACAGGGTCAAGCACAGCCTTGCTCATCCTGGCACTGCTGTTACCAATGGCATTTGCATGTGAGGGTTTGGTGGGAATGTGGAGGGCTGTACTGGTGTATGCTGGTATCGTGGGATGAGGCTGTTCTCCAGGATATGAAGAGATAGGTTTCATAAGGAAAAGCTGAGCTTTATAAAAAGGGACAGTAAGAAGATTTTACAGGTTTATCAAAGTCCTGGGCACATGGTCTGAGATCTCCAGAGCCTTTCAACAGGTTTGAAAAAACTTTGTTGTGACAATTTAATGCTGCTGCTGATTTTGTCCTGACCTGGACAAGCAGATGCTTAAAAGAAACCCATAAAGAGCTGTAGGAAACAACAACTGGATGGTCACCTCAGACATACTCTTGTTTTGTGTGAAATGTAGAATCATTTGTTTAAGCTGAACCATTTCATCACTGCATGCATGTGTGTGTGCATGTGTATGAGAGAGTGAGATAACTGAGTTTTTGTGAGTGGGTGTTCAGTTTTGGCTAGCAAGATCCTGTGTCACTTAGAATTTGGAATAACAAGTTACAGCAGTGGAACTTAGAGATCCCTCAGGTTTGGAAGTTATGATTGCACCAAAACAGTAGGTCTGTGTATTGGACTGGTGTATTTTGTTCTAGGGGGGAAATACACATTAAGTTATATGAATATTTAGGGATGTTAAGAGAAGATCATATAAATTTTCATTAAACAAATAGTAGAAGTTAAGAGATGACAGGTACTGTGTAAATATAAGAGAGGTATAGTACGAAGTAATTACCAAGATCTATAGATGATGGAATAGGAAGTCTCAGCAGGCTTTTTTGGCATGTTACATTTTAGGGAAGGAATTCACAAACCAGGCTATTTACTTACCGTCACTTCTTTGAAACTCTTTTTGATAAAATAGAAGATTATCACTAACATTACTAGGAAAATATCAAAAGATTTAAAACAAACAATTTCCTTTTCTATCCAAATAAAAGCAATACCTGAGGCATGAAAATAAATACTTTTGTTCTCAGAAAACCACTTCAGCAATATCATCAAAGAAAATCCTTGTTTCTGTGTAGTTGCTCTAAGATCAATACAGTGAGCTCAGTCTAGGCCTCTGCACAGCCACCATCCCAATGTTTTTGCTGCAGGACCCAGTGCTTATGTCCCTTACTGGAGAGTCATTTTGCTTGTGTCAGACAGCTTAACTGCAGGTCACTAGTTGTGAAACTGTACAGTTCTGTTGCCTGATACAGACCTGGCTTTTAAAAATCGGAAGGAGATTAAATAAAAACCAGTAATGTTTTAGACTGGCTTTGCTTGCAGTCAGTGTTCTCTTAATTTACTTTTCTGTTTAAAATTAAACACATTATTTAAAAATAATTCTTATATATACACTGGGAAAAGATTCAGGAGAGCAGAGCTTCTAGTCTTTTGGAAAAAAGATCTCCTTACAAAAGCAATTATCTAAAAGCAGGCATTCCAGTCTATTAGGTGGTTAATAGGTGTGCCAGAAGAGAAAAAAAATTGTCAGATGTGAAGGCTTTTCAAAAGAGTTGTGCTTTTGGTCTGTGTCATTTAGAGTGTGCAATCATATAGATATGGTAGGAGGAAGGAAAAAAGAGGATGTTTGAAGAGCCTGTGTTTCTTTAACTTCTTCAAGCTGTTGCCACTTCTTGGTCGTTAATTACTATATACTTTTTGTGGTTGGGGATGACTGAGTCGTCCGCACCAGGGAGATTTTATGATAGTGACAATTCTGGTTCTGGTGTCTTCAAAAGGACTAATAAGACTTAAATATGCATGTCCTGTTGAATTTCCATTACAGCTGAACATGATTTGAGTCCTTTGGAGTTTTATTTCAAGTCTCTGTGCTTTGCCTGCAGAAGACAGGAGGAGCTTTGCCCTTGAACAAGGCATGACATCCATCTGTGACATGAATTCGAGAAAATGGGTCCTCACCCCTCTCGTTTCAGACTCGTGATTCTCTTAACAAATGTCAAGCCTGAGCAGAAGTGTTAATCATGTTGTGTGTGGTATCATATAATCCAGGATTTATGTGAAAGGCAGAAGGCTGAGGCAGTTTCAGTAGTCTTGGATGCTCTGCTTTTAATTGGTTGCTTAAATCCCTTTTTTCAAGTGAGAAAAGTCCTGAGAATGGCACAGCAAGACTGAATTTTCTTGTAACACTGTGATAACCTTTTGTCAGATTGCATTTAATTTTCACCTCCTATCTCTGTGCCTACTGCTGCACCTCATACTGGGTTTGTTTTTATGAAAACTACAAAATAGGGCTTCTTGTGTCTTGAATAATTTTAGTGACTTCTGTAATCTGAGAAGAATATATCTGCAATTTTACAAATTACCTATGGAGAAATACTGCTGCTGCACTGTTTCTCTGGGTGTTGCTGGGCTGGCAGGCATCTTCTTACCCCTTTACAAGTCTCTGCTTTGGAACTTTCCCTTTCTGACCTCTGTTTTTGCTCTTTTGCCTCTCTTGGAGTTTTACTCTGTCTCTGCAGCCATACACTGGTGGGTTTGTTCTTTAGATGAATATTGCATGAATATTGTTGTGTAGACAATGTTGACAGGGATTTTCTGGTTTTATTTTTTCTTACTTCATTCGTATAGACTGTACTTTCCTGAGTTTTGAGAGGAAGCACCTGGGACCATTGAACTGGAGGACCTGTGTATCCCTAAGAAGATTTTATCACCAAGGAAATATTAATGAGCTGTCTCTTCAGTTTTCTGCTTTACCCTGGTTGTTTGTCCCTAATTGTTAGGTGCTCTCTTCTGGGAAGCTGAAACCTGCTGTCTGCTTCTTTTGAAAATACTATTAATTGAGCAGGAAGTTTTATTACTAGCTTGAACTTTACAGTTGTTCTTAACACTCCAGAGGGTTTGTGCAGTGATCTAGATATTGTTTATACATGGCAGTCTTTTTTAATTACCTTTGATCCTAAGTTCTTAACTGTTCCTTCTGATCTACTACCTGTAAGCCTGACAAAAGGATCATACAAGTGGGAGAGTTTAATTCTGCTGTCAGGCAGAGCTGAATAAGCTATTAAAAATGTTTACTCATGAGTTAGTTGACCAGGTTCATAAGATGTGGAAGCAGCTCTAGAGAAACGATATAAAATGTTGCATGAATTTGGAAACCTCTGCACTTACTATGTTTTAGAGGAGTATGTCCCTGTTAAAGAACATACCAGAGGCAGCAGCGCTGCTGTATTTTGAGTGTCTCTAACAGGTTCTTAGTTTTGATCTCTTGGCAACATTTGGTATAAACAAAATTGAAGGTGCTTTTTATTTTTCTGCAAGTCACAGTGGCTGGTGATGTGCCTGGGGTGGCTTCCATTCCACCTCCTATGGGATTTGTATAAGTTTTAGAAGCTGTGGGTCATTTGGTTGAGAAAATTATTTGTCTTTGAAGGGTTAAGCATGCCAGTTCCTGTGAAGCATTCTTCCCACTTCTTGTAGTGGTGTGCTACAAGACGAGGGTGCCATGGGCTGTGATAACAAGACCACGTTCCTTTAGTTGAACATATGACCCTACTTTGACTATTGAGAAATTGTGTCACCAGCCAGGGCTCTTGGAGCCATCACTCATTGTCTGAAGAAACTTGTGAGCATCAGGAAGGTCTTGTGCATGTCCAGGCTTAGGTGTTCAGGAAGTGAGGAAGGACAAGAGTGCTGATGACCTGTTTTGGAATTTGCATGTTTCACACTTCAAAAGTGTAACTTTGTTTTGTGTGTCTTAAAAAGCAGCCTTTTTATTTATTGTTTCCAAAACTTTAATCAACAGCACTTAGCATAGTTCTTGCCTGTGATTTTTCTCTCAGCACATTACTGAGAAGAACCAGTGCCACTGTTGTAATCTGCTTACTGTTCTGAACTGCCTTGATTCTGTGACTTTTACCCAGCATTTTCCTTACTGACTTCAGCTTCTCTTCATCTTCTTTAGGGGAAAAGATCCTAAAGAAGGTTTGCTACTGATTCTGTCCTTCCAAAAGGGGTCACTCATCTGAATGTCTCCCTTCTCTTTGTCTGCAGGAGTCTAAATTAAAATTGAAATTTAAACATTTCCTTTGGATGATTTTATTGCAACTGATTTTTAGTATGGTTGTTATGATTGTTCTGAATCCACATCAGCTATATATCCTCAACTTTTTCCCTTTTATTTTTGTGGCATTCACTGTCCAATGTTTGTGTGATGAAAAATGCTATGTTTAGTTGGACAAACGTTGTCTTATCTGAACCCTGTGTCAGACACCTTGAAGAAGTTGGAAGAAAGTGCGAAAAACCTAAAATGGCCAATTTTTCCAGGTCACTGATGATTATCTTATTGGGGGTATTAAGAACGTGCATGTAAAGCCCAGAATGGTGTTTCAGTTCTCTTGAAACCCGTGTGAGAAATTCCACGATTTCCATTCAGGTCTGGGTTTCATTGGTATTTTCTGCCTGCTCTGAAAGTTAAAATAGTAATTTTTCTGGAAGACATGTACTCCTACAGCTGTAGTTTAGAGGATACACTTTCCTCTGTTCCCTCAATATATTATCTTTGTAGGCTACAGGGATCTTTCAGTAGAGTAACCTCCCCAGTGGTTATGCCCTTATCCATTCTTCCTGAATGGCACATCCCATTGATTTTTGTCACTCTGCCACACTCAGGAAGTGATTCCTGTCAAAGCCCTCCATTATTGGGAGTTATTATTCTGACTCATGTGTTTTAACACTGGAGCTTCTCATACTGATGAACAGGCCCTTATTGCTTCTGGTTTTAGGCTTGTAAACTTTTTAGCCCCATTCCCTCCTTTTTTCCTTAATTTTTTTAAATTCAAAACCTCTAATACCCTGAAAGTATCCAAGATGCACCTCTTCTGGTTTGGCCTATTGTTCTTGTAGTTCAGTTGTGGATATTCTGTCCTTGTCTTAGGTTACCTCTTGATTATTTGCTTAGAATTCTAGAAGTTGTCTTTTCTTTAACATTGCATGGTAGGTGTTTTAACAGAGAATGCTCAACTCATTCAAAATCTTACCAACTCAACCCTTAAAAGTGAGCCTGTGCTAGGGGGAGTTTGATCAACCCCCTAGGAAAGCCTGTTTTCCTGATTACCACAGGAACTAGTGAGTTATCTGAGAGAAGCATCCTTCAGTTGTTTTAATCAATTGCTACATTTCTCACCTTCAAACGAATTGGGCCTGATTTGACATAAAGCCCATGTGTCTGGAACCTAAGTCCAGGATGCACAGGAGAGGTGGGCTGGGTAGGATTGTCCACAGTGGGTCTGATTAGCACATGCTTTTTAGCTTGATCGGGACTCCTGGTTTTATCACAGGGGCTGTGATCAATATGTTGTAGTTCCTTATGTGTAAGAGAGCAAGTCCATGCTGGCATTTGTCCATGCAGGCTTTTATTGTCAGACTTTCCCTGTTATCATCCAATATGGTTTCACTAAATGTGCTCAGTTACAGAGAAATATGCTGGTATTAAGATGTGTTTAAGCAATGGTGAATGTGCAGAATTCAAAGACACTTCCTTATCTTTCCCTCTTCCTTTCTCACATTTCTGCTTTCATTAAGTGTATCACTGGTGGTGTCTCTTCAGTAAATAGCAATTAGGCACATTCATCTGGTAAGGCAGCAAGCTCCTGATTAAGCAAAATGCTGCAAGTCTGTGAAATTCCAGGTCGTCCAAGGACTGCCAGGCTGGCAGAAGCATCCCCATTTTGTCAGGATGCTTCCTTAGTGCTGTTTTCTGCCTGGCCCTGGGGGAGGATGCAAGGGCTGCTTTCCTTTGGCAGCTGCCAGTTCTCCTTGTATTGCAGTCTATAATGAAGCTGCATGTCAGAGTGCACTGGGGTGTTAAAGGGTCTCCAGAATTCTGCAGTTGGTACAATCCCAGGTGGCAGAGCTGCCTGTAACCACAACGGGCTGGATAAAAGACAAGCCTCAGACTCCTCCTTTCTTGCTGCTCTTTCATGCAAGTGATACCAGCTTGTAGGAAACCCAGGTGTTGTCTTCAGCTGTTCCTTATATCTGTGTTTCCATTACAGTGAGACTCTGTGTTACTCAACATATAAAAATACTGTAGTTTTATAATTGGATGTAGTTGGAGAAAAAAATGAACGATAAATTGGATAGCCAAAAATTAGGCCGTGAGGAGTTTGGGGTTTTAAAAAAATTTTTATAGCAAACTTTATCAATCACTCTAATAAAGGCAGTTTTTTTCTTACATTCTTGCCCCAGTTGCCTCTTTGTATTATCATGGCTGTATTAACCTTTTTATTATAGTTATACTTTCGCTTCTGGATATAGATAAATGGATGCAGAAGTTGCTTTGCAACATATTTTTCCTAAACTGAGCATCTCACCCCAGGGACTCATCCAGTTTTCCAGAAATGTGTTTGTCAGGGTCCTGGATAAGCAATCTCATTTTCTCTAGATTATACTGCCTAAAAGATAACGTAAGAAAAACTCTGCAGATGCTTTCTGCATTAAATAAAGAGTTTTCCCTATGAATTTAAATCTCCTGCAGCTTATTTTCTGTGATTCAATAGTGAGTTGTATTTGGTTTATATTTTGTAATTAGAGCGCAGAACAGATGGCAAACCCTAGGTTTAAAGTGAAGTGTATTGAATAACCCCCAGTGCCTGGTGCCTAACTGGAATTCAGAGAAAAGTTGCATTCTCTCACTTTTCCTGACCTTGCTCCCAGAGCTTTATGTGAAAACAGTGTTAACAGAAACATATACCAAATCTCACTTAATAGTAGCACCATGTGTGCTGCTGCTTAGGCCAGTGAACTTAATCCACTTTAGAGTAGCTGGGGGGAAAGTCATGAAGTACCATGAGCAGAGGCATATTTATGAGCCAAACACTATAAACTGTCCACTTGGGCAGCTGGGAGACAAACACTTCATCAGAACTGAAGCTTTGGCAAAAATACAAGATGATCTTAGAGCACTACGAAGATACTGATAGACTTATGTGATAGACTTTCAATAAAAGAATCATTTTTGATTCTTTTGATCCTTGGTGAATTTCAATATGTGATATAGCTTGACCACTTCAGTATCTTTTATCTTCCAACTGCATACAGAAGTTTCCATTCTTTTTGTGGTGCTGTGTTGTTTGTTCCATGGAGTACGTGCAGGCAGGACTCCATTTCAGCTGTAGGTAAGGATGCACTTTCCTCTGCTGCAGCAAACTGTTACGAAGCTTCTATTAAAGAAATACTTGCTTTTATTTCTCTCAAAGGGAAAGTGTGTCAGGGCTGGTAGGGTATTGGATGCTGTCACACCTTGCTGTTGCTTTTTGGAAGTGATGCCAGATGGACACATTCCAGAGATGTAGGCACTTTCCATTTCAGAGCAAGCAGGAGCAAAGGAATGGGAAAAGGCAGTGGAAAAAGTGTGAAATAGAGTTCTTTGGTGTTGACTTCCTGAGATCCCTTTCCCTTATCACCCATTTAGAAAAGAATTTATCTGATGTTGGCTGTAGGTCTAGACAGGTGTAGGCAGTGCTTGGCAGATAAGAATTACTACCAGAGATGCTCCTGCATTCAGAGTTTACCTAGAGGATACAATAAAGGCTAATTCAAAGCTCTCCTTTCTCTGCCTCTTTGAATTCTTTTTTTTTTTTTCTTTCCCTCTCATCCTGACATTGATCTGCCAGTTTTACCACCATCTATTCCCCTGCCTGCACTTGGTCTCTTTTTAGGTTGTGTATTTGGAGTTGAGCAGGGTCAGGCTTTCAGCAGCAGGATTTCTGTGGCTAGATACCATGTTTCTTATTGGCACGGAATAATGCTGTGTTCAGTTTGTGGTCCAGTTGATTTTTGCAGTTTTGTTTCTGATGTGATTTACTAATCTATGTGCAAAGGCATTAGAACCTGGTTTGACAAACAGAAAGCAGCATTAGAGGCCTCCCTTATTCTTCCAGCCCATCCTTGAGTTCAAGACTGATGCCACTTTCCTCTGAAAACAGAATATTTGCTGTGTTTGAGATCACAGTTCTTCCAGATTCCTTGCTCAAACAGCCTGGTCTTGTTACCTCACAGTCCTAAGCCACTTAATACACAATTTTAGTGAAAAATCTACCTCTGAACACCCTTAGCCTCGGACAGAAAGCCTCAAGGAACTTGTAACAGTAAGCAGGGGTGGCTTGGGAAGTTGGTGCTCCATCATTCCATCCCATCCAGCACTTCAGTAAAAGTGTCACCCTTGTGTGATTGTCCTCACAAATTGTGCTGCTACTGCCAGGCAAATACACTTTTTCCCAGCTGCCTTGTGCTGCTTGTTGTTTTTCTATGGTGAGGTGGAGTGGGCAGCAAAAGGAAGAGGTTGTAGCAGCATCTCAGTCTGGCATTTGTGCAACTGTAAGAACTGTGCTTTGCCAGCTGCTCTTTTTACATAACAAAATCTCAGATTCTAAGAGAAACTGGGGAAACAGAAGAGTGTTTCAATGATTAATATCACTGCTGGGCACCAGGATGTCAGATTGCTCTGTAAAAGAGATTAAAAAAAAACAAGGGAAGAAAAAAGAAATGATTAAGGATAGTTTTCTGCTGGATGCCTACAGGAGAAAAAGTCAGGTTTTCAAAGTTGTTGAGGAATCAGAATATAAAGTAGGTGTCTTCACGTCTATGTGTGTCTTTAGGTGCATAATTTTTTTCAAATTACCAATCCCTTTTCACTCTTGAAAGATGCTTATTATCCTATAGTGATTACAGAATTAAGTAATACTTTTGACTTCAAAGACTTCTGTTCCTTTTTTATGGTGACGAATCAGCAATAAAGAAATCCCTGTTATTCAAGAAGTAGGCAGAAAGATCCTCAGACCTGGACACTAAGTGTGAGGAGCTGAATCCCTAACAACATGCACAGCTCTAGTGGTCTTGAGAGCAGTGGTGCTCTGTCCCAAATGAATTGTTCCCTCACATTTGGAGAAACAATACTGTTTAAAATTATTTCATGTAGAGGCACACCACCTGTGCTTTGTGTTTGTATGTGAGAGTGCACATGGCTAGGGAATGGAAAGGGATTTGCATGCTCAAACCTTCTTCCTCTAACAGCACATTTTCTGCAGCATGAACTGGTTAAAGAGGTTGGAAGGGAGTTTTATTGATGTGTTCTATTTTTAGCAAGTAATCTGAACCAATTTATTCTTGATAAGGCAGTGTATAAAAAAAGAAGAGGAGAGGCAGCCTAGGGGAATGTGAAGCATCTTACTAAGGATGTAATTTATTTATCTGGTGGTGTTTATTTTTGGTGGTACTTTCATTGCCCTTCCTTCACTTCATTTTGTTAAAGCCATGCTGCTAAATACTGCTGCTGATCTGGATCCTGTTAGAATCAAAAGTATTGTGGGCTACAGGAGTGTGATTCCAACTGTAGCTTACTGGTTTTCTGTGACACATTCTGTACAGACTGCAGTTTTGGGAAGTTGATCTGACTTTCAGGACAGAAAATCTTCTGTAAAGGTGACAAACTCTCAAATGACTCTTGAAGGTGTTTAGGATGTAGGATGTATGATTCCTTCCAAGTACATAATTAACCAATGAACAACTCTTGGCACCCTGGTATTTCTTGCCAGTTGGAAACTATTCAGGGATGAGAGAATGAAAACTGCTTGTACTGCAGTTTTGAATGTACCTGGAAGGTGTGGGGCTGCTCAGCTCTCTAGAGGAAAGGCACTGTTCTCTGCTTCATTACATTCATTAAACTTTATTACAGACCTTAAGTGTCTGTAGGAATGCCAGGGAATCAATACGGCTCTGTTTCCTCTGCAAGAGTCATTTTCTGAGCTGTAGTGCACTCCACACTACCACAGACCTAATCCCAAAAGGGTAGGATTAAGGTTACTCAATCCAACAATTCTTTATCTTTGTTGCTCCCCACTAATCATGAGGGCCATGTTTGCTCTCAGGTTAAAGACTGAGTTAAAAGATAATTTCTTTGGAAACCCAACCATTGCAGATAATCGATTTCACCTGCCCTTCCAGAACCATGGGCTTTGCCTGGGCAGGAGCATCCTTCAAATTTGGCAGAATTCCTTCTCCTCATCCTCCTCCCCTCTCATTGCAAAGCTGTGATAAATAACACAGCTCACAGGCCCGAGTTTCCCCTGCCTGTCTAATGAGGAACCACTTAGTGCTGGTGACAGGAGCTGCCCACGGCGGTCGATGGCTGAGCGCGGCCCTCGCAGCCTCTCTGGGACCGCAGTGGCGAATACAGATGAGGGCAGCAGGTCCTTGCTGTGAAAGGGCTTTACAGCCTGTGTTCATGTGCCTAGAGAGGAAAGCACTTAGGAAAGGGTGCTCTTTGGGGTGGAATGATGGGGCTGTAGATCTGAGTGCCAGGAAGTGTAAGGGCTAAACAAATGAGGCAGGGTAGATTGGAATGTGTAGCCACCGGACACGTGAGAATTGATGTTCTGTTTAGGAAATTGTTATGGAGGAGTTGGAATTGGTTTTCTAGGATATAAGTATGTGAGGGTGGTGTGAGTTAGGATAAGGATTCTGGGGCAAGCACTGGAATGAATTGAAGACTTGTTTCCTTGGCACAGCTGACGTGGTGTCTGTGGATGTGAACCTTGAATGAGACAACACTACATGTTCCTGGCATTCCTATGACTTCAGGTTCTAGCTGGCTGTAATGCTCCATTATGACTTTTACCATTAAATCTCCATGGTCACTGATGAAACTGCTTATGATACTGGACAGCTACTATATGAGGAAGAGGAGCTAGAAAGCAGTGTTTCTCTCTGATGGAATATCTTTAATTGATATTTTGATGCCATTGGATTATTTCCATCTGGTTGAATACTTGTAGAGGAAAAAAATCTTTCAATCTTCGCACGAAGATGCGTTCAACACTGCTGCTTTTTTAGCTCATACACTAATTCCCTTATTCCTCCAGACTGATCCTATCATGTTTGATGTGCTTGGATTTTCTTCTCCCAATACATTTTCTCTCTCCTGCCCTCTAAGCTGTTTCCTCTCTACTTACCCTGCTGTAAAACTTTATTGTTCCCTTAGGTAGTGATTGACTGTCTTGCAGCAAGGTGATTTACAACACTTCACAATGAGCGTGTTATATAAAAATCAATTGTATTCTGTTCTGTGGTTTTGGGTTGTGTGGGGTTTTCTTGGTTTGGTTCTAACTTTCCATTCTTCCTTCACCTTCTAACCTGTTCTGTTGTACAAAAATAGAAACTAGTGTGAGTGCGTATAATTCACTACAGATAAGATCTTGTGCACTTTCTTGTGGACTCTAGCAAACTATTTCTTTGTTCTGTGCAGTATGGATTGATTTTGTTCTTGTCTCCCAGATTTTTTCCTTGACTTGGGGATCAATCTAATCTCTGCCTTTTGTTGTACTCTGTTCAGTTTTTCTTCAGTTCTTTGATTAGATCTGACTGGGGCATTGTTCTACAGTGACACACTGTAATTTCATACTCTCTTGTTTTTTGTTTTTTTCCCCCTCCTGAAAAACAGAATGATTTTCTTTGAGGTCTTTACAAGTGGCTGCCATGCTGTGAGCCAATAATTCAGCTGAAAATAAGAATGCCCTGGAGCTTCTTTAATGCATATTAATGCATAATTTAACCAACACAAGGTCTCATGACATATCAGGAATTCACTAGAATGTCATCAACTTTACCTTAGATTTTTTTTGTTCTTGTTGGTTAGAGAGATTGGCATGTAAATATTTTCAAGTCCCTTGAAAGCACTTTTCCTCTGTGTTGTTACCAAAGAATGCACTTTGTGTTACAGTACAGTAACTGGAAGTAGTCGGGACTGCCCTGCCAGATTGCACAGGCTCTTTAAACATTGTGCTGAGTAGTTTAAATGTACAGGGTCTTACGTTTTACCTGGCTGTGCAGTTTCAGGGAATGGGGAAGATAGCAATGACTGTATTTTACTTAATGCCCTGCACCATTCACTGCAGAGCTTTTCTGAGCAGCTCTCCAATAGCTTAAGGCAGCTGGAGCAGAAATATGTTTCCTCTTCTATTGGGCATACCTAGATTTCTGGTGACAAAACAGCAGATAATGGTAAAGGTCATGGTAGATTATCTTCCCATCTTCTTTCTTTTTTGATTACATAGAAAGCTTTGTCAAGAATGTCTTTGGGTTTGTTTGCATTGCGTTTAAAGCAGTGGGGTTTTATTGTTGGTTGGTCCTCAAGGAACACTGTAATGATCCTGGTAATTAGGAAGAGTAAGATTGAAAAGCTAAGCCTCATCAAAAGCCAGTTAAAACAATTGGAAAGAATCTGACTTAATTGGATTTACAGTAGACCCTTCTCCAAGACTGCCTATCCACTAAATAAGAAGTGGTAAGGAATAGCACTTATAGGTAATTTTGTTCTTTTCTCTCTTGTTTTTCCTTCTGGCCAACCATTTGTAAGTGCCTACCTGTCCCAACTGGGTGTTTTGTCATTGCCACTTCCTTTCAGTAAGATTTACAAACCACACACAGACTTGCAGGAGGGATTCTGCCTTTCTTTTCCCTCCTGCTGAAACTCTGTGGGTTAAGATAATGTAAACCACTATGTTCTCTATCCTCTGCATGGCCCTTCTGAAGTGCACAGTGAATACTTCAAAGACAATTGCTTTACTTCATGTAATTGATTTTTTCATATATTCTAGAACTACTGGAACAAGTACATTAAGGTTTTGATGCTGCAGGTCAGTTAAACTGGTTGTGTGCTTGCATGTTCCTGTAGAACCCAGAACTCTCAGGGCCTGTGAGAGAGCATCTCCCTTCCCTGCAGGAAAGAAGGATTCTGTTTCTTGTACTGGAGTCTAAAGGAATTTATTTTGGCACCTAGTGTTGCACCACTGAATTAAAGGATTTTTATTCAAATGCTTCAGTGGATGCACCATTATGCGTCACCTTTAGATTTTGTTTTCCTGCACCTTTTTCAATGCCTTCCATTTTCACAGTGTAGTCTCCTCCTAAGTAGTGAAAAGGGGCATGAGTGGGCATTTGGGGTTCTTTACCAACTCTTTAAGAGCTTATGATCTCATTTAAAATGAGGCAGATTGCATTTTAATACCAGGCATTGACTTGAGTGGGATTATTACAGGAGTAGGCTCATTTCATGGAGGTACACGTTTCGATGATTCCAGTGGGATGACGTTTTTGTCTGCTGTGACAGTTCTGCTTACAAAATTGTGTTCCTAACATCTTTGTCATCAAAATTCAGCTAAGGAGTTGTCAGAACCTTGTAAGGCAGAAAGAAGATCCAGTTGCACTGAGAGCACTATATTTAGCTGTGCATTAATGCAAGTAATGAATGAATACTTGTTTTCATCTATGAAGAACCAGAGTTGCTTCAGAGACGTGCTTGGAGCAAGCATGTGGAATTGCTTGTTGAAAGTTAAGTCCTGCTATTTTCAATAGCTCATGCAATAAATTACCTGATAGTATAAAACAGATTTTTTTTGATCCTCCAGAGGCATGTTATGTATCTTTTTAGATATGAGAGTCGATAAACAGAGCTCCAAGTGAACATTTTCCACACAAAACCAGAGACTGGGAAGTTTCCATTGCTGATAGCAAATTGACTCTTCTCATCAATATTTTGTCTTTATCAGAGGAAAGACATATTTCCAATATTTCATGTTCTGGCCTCATAGTGGATGTATGTGCAGTCTCTGTGTTTGAATTGTCATCACTGACTGGATCCTAGAGCACAGGAAGCTGAAATGTCCTTGAATTAGAGTGAGCAGTACTTAACAACAGCTAAAATATTGGTTTCTTGTCAATATTGTTCTCATCCTAAATCCAAAACACATCACTGTACCGGCTACTATGAATAAAAGTAACTCTACCCCAGTCAAAACAAGGACACTGCTGAATGAAAAAAGAACTCTCTAGAAATGGATCTGTTAGGTTACCCAAGATCTGCTTCACTTCCCTAACAGAAATGGGGGAAAAAAAGCCTTCTAAGTTTTTGGAATAGCAGGTCCAACAGCATTGATTTGTAGGAAGTGATCTTGATACTCAACCCTGGAGGGAATTGCCCAAGAGGAAGGTTGTGCCAGGGCAGTGTAAAGCACTGTCCAGTACTTCAGAAAAGAGGTAGGATGGCCAAGACTGTTTTCACATGAAGAGAGCAAACCTCATCTAACTGCTTTAAGAAAATAAATTATGTTCCTTTCAGAGACTTATTGGTGGAATCTAATTAAAGTACTGCAGAAAAGGAACTAAAAAATTCCCTCTAAGTGGATTTGTTTGCTGGCAATTTGATATGAAATCATGGGACTAGGAGCAGATGATTAGCCTTTTTTTCTTTTTTTTTTTTTTTTTTTTTTTCTTTCTGTGTTTAGTTTTGTGAGATTAGGAACTACAAAATGCATATTACAGACTTCTGGCATCATTAGCAGTTCCTCCAGCTTTATTTTCCCTGTCACTCTGTAATGAGTAATGAACTAAGCTGGTACTAAAGCCAGCTTAACAAGCTATTGCTTTTTAAATTGCAAGTCTCCCAGTATGTTCTTCTCCTTAATATTAATTTTAAGCAACTCTTATTTTTGTTGCTGTATTTCTGTTCCTTGTGAATTTTGCATCATGTTTGCATTCACATACCTTCAGTCCTCCCAGTAAAGATGCAGTGATTAGATGCAGCTCTCTCTCACCAGCTGCCAAGACATAAGAACAAAGGACAATCCCAGGCAATGAAAAGCCAGAAAAACTTATGGTCAAAGTCAGAAATCTACTTAAGGGGAAAGAGTCTCGGAAATTCACTACTGCATTAAAGTTGCTGAAATTCCTGAAAGGCACTTAAAATTTCATGTCTATTAACATAATTTGTAATTGAGCTGCTGAGAGTAGTGATGAGAGTGAGCCATAAATTTATCTTCCTTGAAAGCTATTTCTGGCCACTTGGCTATAAGGAAGATGAGATTGAATCACTGGTCCTGTTCAACTCAAATGCTCCAAGAGAGCATTATTGATGAATAATGATGATTATTGCGATCAAAAGACATTCTGGTATGTGAAGACTTTAACGTAGTTTAATCAAAGCATGTGTGGTGAGTGTAGGGCAGAATGATGAATGCAATATCACATGCTCGTGTTTGCCATTTCCCATAAAGTACAAATAGATGATGTCCAGCAAATGTGGAAGTTCATTTTTTCAATGACAAAGGAAAATACTTGGAAATTAACCTACTTGTCCTTATTATCTTAGTGAAGATAGAAAAACAATTTGTAAATGTGGATTTTGGGATCTCTATTCTTTTTCCAAAGGTTTTGGCATTGAGGTTAGTTGGGTTTCTTGAGTGTTCCTCAATTCCTGGACATAATAAAAGTCATATTAGTGTGTTAAGAATTAAAAAACTTATGGGTTTTGGAAGGTGTTTCCTAAATTATATTGTATCACTGTGTGCTCTACAATTTACTTTGCCTTCTCTGAAGTATTTGACCCTGTCAGAGATTAGAAAAGGTAAATTATTGGTCTAATTTGACGTTTCCATTTCTAAATACGTAGTGAAGCTTGCAGTGAAAAAAAGGTGTCTTTCTATAAATACAGCTGGATTAAAGGCTAATACTTTTGAAAACACAGTTATTTTGGGATGCTTCCTTTTTGTTGTGCTTAACTCATGAGACTCCTTTGACAGGCATTGATGTCTCAGAAATCAGACACTTGTATCTTGAATGTTGCATAAAGTTCTGGTGCCTCTCACCTCAACCCTCAAACAACTAAACTTTGCAGGGAAGGCATTCAGGAGGATCAGAGACAGGGAATGAGTTACTGATGCAGAATAGTTACGTAGACTGGATCTCTTCAGTCTAAGGAACAGGTGACTTGAGGAGGGACTTGACAGACTCTGTAAGGATAACGTTAGGGGTTGATGGAAAAGGGTGAATAAGGAATGCTTTCTTGCAGAATACATGGCTCAGCCTGTGGATGTTGCTGTAGCAGAACATACTGTGGGCGACATGAGCTCAGAAAGGAGAAAATCAGAACTAAAACCTATTAAAGTCTGTGAAATAAGAAGACATGTAGAATCAGGATGTGCCCAAGAGCTGGAGTGTGAGGTAGGGCTCTGGAGAAGTGTCCCTTTGTGTTGCCTTAGTCCTTGCCTCTTCTCTTTCCTGTGATGTAAGGTGTGGTTAGAGATTCACTGTTGCTCTTGATAGAAGATTGTTCTGACTTGCAGCCATTTCTGAGTAAAATATTGGCCTCTTGAGAAAAAGGCTGTGTAAAAACATTGCCATTTAGGCACAAAAAAAATTTGATGGTTTCAAATCCCTCTCTGCATTTCAGGACCTAAAATGCCAGTTTTTAGAACATTAATTGTAAAGAATATCACCTTGCTCTGTGCCTGACCTCAGGAATATGGCATAGCTTGTAAATTAAGGTATTATTTGCTGCAGGGAGAAAGATTGAAATTTAGCCATTATTTGTGCAAAAGAGAATACTTCTTGCCAAGTGACAGTGTTAGGTGAGTGATGCCATCTTATTTCTTGCTATGAGTATAAGTATAATCCCATCTAAATATGGTTCTGCAGGATGGAGCTTAACAATTGCAGAGAGGAGTCATTACAGACAATCAAGTAAATAGAATGTATTTAGAGAGAAAAAAGCTCCCCACCTTGAAGAGTTATTTACCCAGTGGCTTAGTGCACGTAGGCAGGGGAGTGGTTATTCTGTCAGGCTTCCTGTGTACCTGTCAGAGTGTTTTCTGCTCCGCACTATACATATTTATACTGTATGATTGAAGACTCCTGCGAAGGAGCTGTTGCCAGCTGTGATATGTATGTGCTCTCTCATGACAGGAGTATCTTTTTAAACAGGAAAGCAACTCCTTTAAAATATGCAAGGCACAGACTTATCTTTCACACCTGTGGGGAATTGACCTTGGCTGGATGCCAGGTGTCCCCCAAGCTGCTCTGTTACTCCTGTCCACAGCTGGACAGGGGAGAGAAAATATAGTGAAAGGCTGGTGGATCAAGCTAAGGACAGAGAGAGATCATTCACCAACTGCAGTCATCAACAAAACAGGCCAAACTTGGGGAAATTAGTTTCATTTACTGCTAATCAAATTAGAGTAGAATAGTGAGGAACAAACCCAAATCTTTCAACCCCCTTTCCCCCTGACTTCCCTTCTTCCTGAACCTAACTTTTTTCACAATTTTCTCTCTCTCCTCCCTCTGGTGGTATAGGGGGATGGGCAATAGAGGCTGTGGTCAGTTCATTACATGTTGTCTCTGCTACTCCTTCCTTCTCAGGGAGAGGACTCTTTGTACTCTTCCCCTGGCCAAGTGTGGGTCCCCCATGGGGTCACGAGTCCTGCCAGCAAACCTATTCCAGTGTGGGTTCTTCTCTCCATGGGGCCACAGGTCCTGCCAGCAGCCTGCTGAAGTGTGGGTTTTTAATAGGGTCACAGCCTCTTTCAGGCATCCACCTCCTCTGGAATGGAGTCCTCCAGAGGCTACAGAGGATGCAGAGGCTACAGACTCTGCTCCTCCATGGACCTCCATGGGCTGCTGGGGCACAACTGCCTTACCATGGGTTGCACCATAGGCTGCAGAGGAATCTCTGCTCCGATGCCTGGAGCATCTCCCCTTCTCCTTCTTCACTGACCTTGGTGTCTGCAGGGCAGTTCCACTCACATATTCTCCCTTTGGCTTCCATTGCACAGGGTTTTCCCCCCTCTTCTTAAATCTGCTATCCCAAAGGCACAGCCATCATCACTGATGGGCTCAGCCTTGTCCAGTGGTGGGTCCATTTTGGAGCTGGCTGGCATTGCCTCTATGGGACATGGAGGAAGCTTCCAGCAGCTTCTCACAGAAGTCACCCCTGTAGCCCCCTGGCTACCAAAACCTTACCACACAAACTCAATACAACACCTTTAGGCAAACATTGAAAAGGAGGATGGGAAGGCAGAGAGGGAGGATTACTTCAGCAGCTCTTGGAAGAGTTCCCAGCTCTGTTCACTCTGGTTTGCCCTCAGGCTAACAGAGCTTTCCCTGTACAGCACCCAACAGCCGAAATGCTTAAGAGGGTCAGTCTGCTGGCAGTGCCTGCTCAGGAGATGGAGCCTTGGACTGATGTCTTGCTCAAGGATTCTGGTTCTCACCCAGCCCTGTGAGGTTGAATAACTTGCTTAAGTATCATATAGGGAGCATGTTCCAAAGACAGCTTTGATACAGGGTCTGAGCACGATGAACAGGCAAGCGCTTGTTTCGTGTTTGCTGTTGGATGTTGGCAAAGTAACGTCAGCACAGCACACAGCAGAACTGCTGACACTGGAGGTCTAAGTACTGATCCCACAGGCTCTAAGGAGTGCTTGGCCTGTCACCTCTCCTTGCAACATTTTTCTGCACTTTCCTTAGGTCATTTGACAGGTTGATCTGAGTCACAGACTCTGCTGCAAAGAACCTGAAGTGGTAGGAAGGGTTGGGAGCCTGCACAGAGTGTTGTCAGCAGGGTTTTATTTACAGACCTGCATAAACACTGCTCCATGTTCTTCCTGGGTACAGAGTCTCTTTGGTCTCAGACTTTGCAGAGAATTTAAATTCATTCCCATGGAGAAAAATACACAAATGAGAAAAATAGGAAAGTATCTACTTATCCATAAGACAAATCAATAGGGGTCGTTAGTAATAACAATTTAGCTTTGCTGTGATGCTGGCAGAGGCAATCTCCTTATCTCCAGCCTGAATCAGAGTGAATTCGGAGGCACAGGGCTGCACTGTGGGTGACAGTGACAGCAATCTGCTGCCTGGGCAGCCTGGTTGAAAAAGCAGCCTCAGAGGTGTACATGCTGCGTCCAGACTGGCTCTGGCCAGTTTTCCCACCTGCCACTGCTTCCTGTTATTGCAAGGTTGTGTTAATATTTGTATTTACTGACTTTGTGTCCAGATATTTAGATACTGGTACAGACTCCCTTCAGTGCTGCTATCTCTGATGAGTTACTTGCTATATTTCAAGGGTTTTTACAGCCAGAGAATATTTATTTTAAAGTGTGCGTTTAATCAGGGAAGCAACTAAGTAAAAATAACTCCATTCTGATTTCAGAATGGTTCCCCTAGTGGATTTTCAAGACACTTGTTTATTTTGACAAATAGAAATCTTTATGCTGCTTCTCCCTGCAGACCTTATAAAACTATGGAAGAGTGGCCTGCAGTCTTTTCTGCCTAAAGCATCTGATACTTCAGCTCCTAGGCACAGTCCTGAATATGCAATTCAGAGTCTTTATTACCTGTGCTGCTGTTAGAGACAGGAGAAATGTAGCATGGTTTTTCCAGTCTCAAAACGATATTTCTGAGCTGTCAGGGGAGAACAAGCCCATCTCTGAGTTGTAAACTGAGCAATAACAGAATGAGTGCAGGCTCTCTGCTGTCACTTCTCTATAAGCTGACTGCTCTGGTGGTGGGCTCCTACTGACAGCAGAGAAGGAGGCTCTATGCCGTGCTTTTTTTCACTCCTGCCACATACTGCTTAGGCATGCTGAGGCTTAGCTGCTGCGTTGCTGATTCGAGATGGAGCTGAAATGTAAAATCTCAATTTCAGCCTGGATTTCAAGCCCTGTGAACTTGAGACTCCTTTGATATGAAGGGTTTTGTTTGAAATCCTAGCACAAGTGAGACACAGCTGTAATGTCCAGGGGCCCTCTGAGTCTGAGTTTTGGTGTGACCCTTCTGGCTCTCTGTGAGCAGAGAGGCACTTGTGTCTTGTTGGCAGCAAACCTGAATCCAGAACTTCCTGAAACTGTTAATAAGTGCTCATTTAATGTGTCTCTGGTAAAAGAAGTTTGGGGGTTTTTTGCCTCTACTGATTGAGCAAGTTGTTTTTGAAAATTTTGCCAGAGCTGGGGGAGAGGCAGGGCTGTGAATCCTACTGTAGATTGAGACAACTCAACACTGTAACTGAAAGTGCAAACCAGGGCAAAATGCTGTGAAGTAGATATGGAGAGGAACTGTTTGCTTTAATCTTACCTTCTGTGTTGCCCCTAAACTCTGGACTGTGAATCTGGTTGGCAGTGTGTTCATCAGCATTTGGACATAACAGAGATACGATCCGTGCCTCTTGCACCATCCAGACTCCTTCAGCAGCGTTTCCTATACCTGATCAGGAGTGGGTTTTTGTTCCCATGTACAGCCTCAGTATAGGTCAAATGAATTTTCGTTTACGTTTTCTGTCCTAGGGTTTTCTTTTGGAAGGGGTGTGGGCAAAGGGTTTTCTTGTTAAACTGAATCTAAAAGCTTCCTTTTGTAACTGTGGCTTCATGCTTTGCTGTATTCAGATGCAAGCCAGTTATGAAATCTCCTATACAATTTGGCCACCTTCCTCTAATAGATGGACATCACTGCCCTGGTACTCTTGCATCTATGTGGTTGTGAACATAAATCCCCTTCAGACCATTATAGAAACAGAAGGTCCATCAAGCTGAGATGTGTGCTTATTACTTAATGGGTATTTAGTCTTTAGAGATTCTGATTGCCCTGATGCAGGGATTTGGAAATCTTTTTCTGGGAGGAGGCTTCCAGGTCTCAGCATTTGGATGACACTTGGTCCCCTGTAGTAACTAGTGCTGCTGCAGGGAAATGGCCTCACTCATTTAAGGTGTATTCAAGGAGCAGACTTATGAAAGGAGAACAACCAAAATAGAAGCCATTGCTTTTTTTAAAGGAGCCTCTGATTGGGGGTTTCTATTTTGCCATGATCATAACAGCCTATACATCTGCTTCTCAGTGGTTCTTTAAATGTTAGGAACTGTTGGATTTTCAGAGAAATCAAACAGAAGACAGATTTTCACTCATATCACTAAATAAATACTTGAAAGGAAGGGGAGAGGAAGAGTTAAAGGAAATGGAGGTGGCATTACAGATTTGATTCTGTCGCTGCTATTCGCTGATATATTTTTCCTGATAATTGTAGTGAGTTCTTTTCAGTTTAGTACCACTTGTTTCAAGGTGAACATTTATTTAACAGCAAAACAAAAATAATCTGAGATACATTTGATGCCACCTAATTAGTTTATCTCAAAATCCCAGTCAGAGACCAAGACCTCCTCAGACCAGTCTTTCTATACTTAATAGAAAATCAGTCCTCAACTCAAAAGAGTTTGCAGTAAAAGTGTCAGAGGAGAGAAAACCAACAAAAATGACAGATGGGAGAGTGTGCAAAGAAACAGCAAGCTAATTAAGATTAGCATAATAAGCAATGCAATGAGGTTATTGTAATGCTCAGTAATTACAGACAAGTAAGAAACTGATGGGTGGTGAATTTCTTATTTTCTGCTTGAAAGTAATTGAATTCTTTCCTGCTGTTCTCTCTGTGTGCAGGAGTGTGTTTTCAAAGGCCCTTCCTGCTTTTTGGTGTGGTAACTTCACTCCTTGAGCATGTTTTCTTGGGCTGCAAGATACCTGGTTTGATGGAAGCTGTACCTAGAACCATGGGTGCTCTCAGTGTGTAGAAAGCATTTCCCAGTATGGCTTCATACATCCTTTTGAGGCTCATGTTTCACTCTTTGCATATTTTGCCTACTTACAAGTCAGTGTTAGTGAACATATGAAGAACCTGTTACTACTGGGAGAGGAGTGAAATAGCTGGAGTAAGAATGCTGAGATAAATGCTGCCTACTCTGAATATGCCTCCTTTCATAGTCACATTTGGTGGTGTGACCTGCCAGAGTGGTCTGCTCAGAAGGCAGCAGGTCCAAGAAGGGAAGCCTGTCCAGTAAATGAGGCCAGGCTTGTGAGCCACTGCAATCAAAACATGCTCTTTACTCCACAGACAGGGGAACAGATGGCTCTGGAGTTTATGAAATCAGGTAATAGTCTCTTGTTGAGAGAAGCACATTAAATGTGTCAATCAGCCACAACTTGGAAAGCCCCCATTTGACTACTTGAATAATCAGAGCAGGGTCTCCCAGGGCTGTTAAGTTGAAAATCTGTCATTGTTTTCTCCAGAGAGTATAAAGTACATGGTAGTAACAAACTAAGAGAGCGTGTTTTTAGGAAGAAAATGAAAAGTACAGTGATAGTCCTTTCAGTATGTATGGCCCTGAGATAAATGTCCTTATGTCTTTATGCTCTGCTGTGGACCCAGCAAAGCCTGACCCCTGAAATCTCAAGTTTCTTCAATCAGGTTTTAAATTGACCTTAGTTCCTTTGAACTAAGATTGATCTGCATTGGTTTAGTGTCCTCCTAGTCTCCATGGCTATGCAAACTGTGCAGTTTTTGCCTGTGTGCTGGAAGAGCTGTGCCTTTTTTTTTTTCTTTGCCTTTCTTTTCTTAAGAGAGGGAGGCTGTTATCCTCTGGTTTTGGTTGTATTACTTGTACATCTAGCTGATAAGTCCCAGCTCATTCAGTTATTACATCAGAGACCTCCACAGTTGGAACCTCTGTCAGCTGCTAAGCTCTTCACAAAAAGGAACATTTTCTGAAGTTCAGCAAAGTTATAGGTAGAATATGAGTTCTCAAAGGAAGTCCCATTGTCTCCAAGGCAGGAGTAATTTTCTTTTCTCTAGCAGCAGACTGTGTCTTGGCTTCAGGTGCCTGCCTGCCTGCCTACCAGCTCCCTGTGAGCCAGAGCTACATGAGAGATGCAGCACACAAACTTCACAGGGCACAGTCATCTGAGAATTTTCTGCTACTGCAAAAATCACATCTGAGGCATACTAGAGGTTTTCTTTCTCACCTTCTGCCTTGTGAACATCTATTTTATGTGGTTCTTTTTTAGGACACAGCTTGGGCTTGTTTTGTCCATGACATGAGTGTTGGGGTGCAGGGAAGGCACCTGAGTGCTGGGCAGGGGCCTGGCTGGGCAGGGTGCATCTCCACCTCATCCCAGCAAGGCAAGAAGGACCAGGCTGGGGAGAGTTGGCAAGGTCAGCTGGGATCCAAATCACTGGACACATCCATGGTGATGAGAGTTGTCTGAAGTCCAGCTGAGAACACAGGTCAGGGTCAGGATCATATCCAGTGACACTGGGCAGGTCCATAGTGGTGAGTGTAGCAGTTCTGAGGTCAAGTTAGGAAGATGGGATGCAGAGCAAGGTCCAGATCAACAGGTCTATTGCTGGAGCTGCAGCCAGGCACATCTCCACAACAGCTGAGACAGTGGCTGGAGGCTCAGGGCTGAGCCCCTTGGGCAGAGGGCTTAGGGAAGGCCCAAGAGGAGTCAGGGTGACTCAGAACTTGGTCTTGAATTTACACTGCTGCACTTGGTGTTGGAATAGCTCAATTTAACACTTTCTGTGCTTCACTGTCAGGAAGAGGAAAGATTCAAAGCAAATTGTGGGGCCTTTGTAGTTGGTACAGATGCCACAGTTGTGAAGTTAAGAGGCAAATGCTACTCTCAGACTAGAGTGGGGATCATTCCCATGCACAAACTGGGGACTGGCCACACCTGGGTGTTGGAAGAGCTCTGCTGAGATGGACCTCACATTGTCAGCTGGAAATTTGTGTCAGTGAGCTGCTGCTGCTTTTGTACGAAACAAACCTCCCAACAACAAACTATTTTCCAATCTCTTCTCTTGCCAGAGCTGGGATAGTATGACTGACAGAGCTCTTTTTCAGCCAGCTGGGGTTTGAGCATGGCTTTGAAGTGCCTTCATGTGCTGCTGCAGCAGCAGTTAAAGATGTTGCTCCATTTCCATTCATCCTTCCTTCAAATGCAGGAATATTTATCTAGCAGCTGAAGCAGCATTTCTGTGATTTGCTGCAGGGGAAGTAGGAAGTGTATGTACGTGTGCTGCCTTGTTGGGGATCCCTCATAGCTTCATGCTGCTGTAAGTGTTGACTGTTTTGGCTGGCTCTGAAGGCTGATGGCTTTAACTTTACTTTTTTTTTTTTTTTTTAAGAAGTATTCAATATCTTCTTCCTGTTCAATCTCTTAAGAAAGAGAAAACATGCACTCCAGATGCATGGTCTGTGGCAGAGAAAAATCAGCTATAAATTGCTTGATTTCCATTCAGAGTAGCTGCTTATGCATAATTTTTCAAAGAATTTTGTGGGGGCATGAGGAGGCAGGGGCCATACCCACCGTTTCTGTAGCACAGAGACATACTGGCCTTCTTCAAGAGTGAAGTGTTGACTTACATTTGGTTGTGCCTTGCTTGGGAGCTGTTTGCACAGGTTTCGGAAGCCTCAGGTGAAAGGAAGCAAGCTACAGTCAGATAACCTTGAAAGAGACAGTCAGCTGCAACTTCCTTTAGTCTGTGCTGCCTACAAGCCCATGGCTGGACTTCATTCACTACTCTTCATTTTGAAAAAATTACTCTTTCAGGAGTCCCCAACAAATCTCACTTGTCGTCAGCATTTTTTTTCATGTGAGTCAAGGGACAGGGGGCAAATAGAGGAGCTGAGAGAAAAGTGACAGCCCATTGCCTGTGAGCCTCTGCTCTTCAGTGCTTTGCTGGATCCATTCTCAGGATTACCAAAGAAAATCACCTTTATTTTGCCTTTTTTTGAAAGTAGAGACTTGTCAGGTAGAAATGTGACCTGAACCAACAGTTCATTCACACAATAAGCACTGCACAGCAGTTGGTGTGTGAGCTGTCTGAGCCCACTGCCACAAGCTGAAAACAGAAAGTAACCCTCCAGCTGCCAAGAATTCAACATTTGCAGACATGACTGTACATGACTGTCTCCTGATATCTACTACAGAGGTGGAGAAGAAAACTGGGCAGCATCCATGGGTGGATCTGAAAGATGTTTCCTTGTGTTTTACAGGTTTTTCTTTTGTTAAGGTAATTGTGCAATTATGTCTACTTTGTGTTGGCTCTAACCTGATGATGAATGATGTTTGGTAATGCAGTCTTGTTCCAGGTACAGTCACAGGTCAGGTTGCATTAGTCGTAAGAATCTCCATTCCAAGTCTAACTTAGCTATTTGTTGGGAATAAAGAGCTAAAACCCCTCTATCCATAGCTACAATTTAAAATAAAAATGTCGGTTAAAGAGGAATGATGTTGAATAAGAACTGTACTTTCACCATCCCTGTTCCTTCAGGGTCTTGAAATCATGCTGGTTTAACTGAACAGTGCTAGTGTGGTCCAGTGTTTTTATCATCAGTCAGTGTTTTTAAGTGGTTAACCCTTGCACACCTATTGGGCTTAAATTGCCCAGTTCAGGATGCCAGGCAAGCTCAGACCATCATGGATAAAAATATGTCTGTTTCTGTGAAACAAAGTGGAATCAGCACATTTTCATTTTGTTGATTACCTCAGATAGGACTGGGTATCTTAAAATGCAAAAGGTTATACAGTGAGGTTCTTCTAGTTTCTAAACCATGAGGTGATGTTGAAATGATTTGCACAGAACATGGTGGTTTTGGAAGGAAGTACTACTCGCTTTTGCAAAGTGCAAGATGTCCCTGTCCTTAAGGAGAGCTACAGTGGTACAGAATCCAATAGGCAGGTCTGGTGTTTTTGAAAGGAAAACTATGTTTATCAACAGAAATACCATTGGGAGAGGTTCTTTATGTTTCAGAGAAATCCCAAAACACATATCAGATACTAGCTGCTGTATTTGGCTTTTCCTGCTTTATAGCACCTGTCACTTGAGTTGGATGCTGGATCTTTGGGTAGATTTATGGGAATATTTTTCTACCTTTTATATAGCAGCAATGTTGCTTTCCCTTGTGAAAATAACTTTTCCTTCAAACATTTGCTCCTAAGAAGGATGCTTGAGGCACTTAACACCTGCCTCATATTTGGGAATGGCATTTATAATACTCTGTTATTTTCTTTGGAGTGTGGAACTATTTTTTAAAAGGAAAAGGTGAAACTCTAGCCACGACCACTTCTAGTTGCAATGCCTGAGAGATGAGAAGTGTGTGCTTGTGTCTAATGGTATGTCAGAGGGAAGAACTTCAGTCCAGAGGCATCTTGAGAAGCCAGAACATAGTCCAAGGGAGAGCCCTTAACAAGAAATGAAAAATTCCACTTTCTTGGGAGGCTAGCTCTGGTACAGGCTGGGAACCAAGTGTCTGAGTAGCTATGCTGCTGTGAGGGCCTTGCAAGCTGTGAGGGATGTCAAGCTGAGTGTTGGCCAACATGTGACCTAAATGTGAATAGGTGAACCAAATGCTGGGCTGCATTTGAAGGACTGTGGCTACCAGATTCAAGGGAAAATATCTCTCTCCATTTGAGACTGGTGAGGCTTTACCTGGCATGCTGGGTCTGGTTTTGGGTATCTCTTTAAAAAGAAGAATGTTACGATACTGAAGCAAGACCCACAGAGACCTGCTGAGATGGGTAAGGGTTGAGCATATAAATTGCGTGCAGAGTTTGAGAGGAATGGGTTTGTGTACTCTGCTGAGGTCAAGCAGAGGACTCATCAAATAACAACACACAACTACTTAAATGGAATAAGAAAAATCTCAGAGCCAAACCCTCCTCAGTAATTGCAGGTGGTGGGTCTAGGGTGCAGTGGCCAGGAGTGGCAGCTGGGAAAATTCAGCTACTTAAACTTTTTCATTTGTTTGGTACTGCAGCTCTGTAATAGTGCTGTAATAGTACCAGACTGCAGTTTGGTACTAGGCTCTGGAGATCATGGATCTCATTCTTGGACATTTTCAAGACTAAGATAGACCAAGCCATGGCTGAGCTGATCTAGTGTTGGCAGTAGTCCTTCTTGGAAAATGACATTGGCCTAGAGACCTGCAGAGCCCTAGCCAGCACCTCTGCAGGCTGTGCAGCCCCCAGTTCCCAGACAGCCCCCTAATCCAGAGAGCTGTGACGTGGGGAGCAGTGTCACTGGAGTCATGCTCAGCTTGGTCCCAGAGCACTGAACTGCTCCAGGTGGGTCATGGATTCGATTGGTAGAAGGGTGAAGGTTTGTTTTTATCTCTTGGCATTTCCCCCCTTTATTTGACATGAGCCACGCTTGTTGCTGCCTCTGGATGAGACTTCATTAAAAAACACTCAGCTAAAAATAGACTATACTGATCTAGAGTTCCTTGATTCATCTGAGAGTGTGCCCTGCTTCCACTTCTTGTCATCAACTGTCCTTTTGCTTTTAATTAAATTTGGGATTTATATTTTTAAATATCTTTTCTCTCCCCTGCCCCCTCCCCCAAGAATGTAATGTCTCTTCCAGAGAGCTGAGTTTCTTCTGGGCTTTAAAGCACAAAGTTATTAGCTGATACATAGCTTTTTCCACTGGCTATGATAAACTGTGGTTTCTGTTATTCAGTCTCTCAAGTTTTCTGGACTTCAGTGCTTCTTGAAAATTCTAAGAGACTGTCTGGTTCAGTAATAGAGTTTAGAGAATGCCTTGCCTTGCTTTAGTGTGGCTGTGCTCAAGTATTTAATGGTGCTTGTGACCAGAAATTTCAGCTGAAGCAAAAATTAGTTTTTCTGGTTAGTCTGACTGGTTCTCAGTTAGTTAAACTACAAATGTACTGTAAGAAAAAGTGTATCTTTAACAAAAATATAGAACTTTATTCTCTGCTTGTTTAAATTGCCACAACGTGGTTGATTGCAGCAAGGTCACGATGGTACAAATCACATCATCCTTATAGGTCTTTTTTAGCTCTGTGTTGGACGTTGGATGGCATGGTGGGGAACAGATTAATATCTGTATTATTGTGGAGCAGTTGCTAGAGTCCGTCAGGCAGAACAGGTTGCTGCATTGTTATTAGTTGGATTAAAAATTGTTGAGAGAAGTGCAGGTAAGTGCTAATAAGCAGAAACTTGATATAACTTAGGTCTGTTGTTTTCCATTAAGTTTTTCTATTTTCTTAATAAATATTTTGTATTATTTGATATCTGGAAGAGTATTATTTGTCAGTTCCATTAAGTATTTGGAAGAAGTGATAAGGAAGAAGTTCTGAGGTCCATTCAATAGTAAGGAAGATAAAGAAATATTTTAAAGAAACTTAGAAGGGTGACTAGGAGTCAGAATGAGAATGAAATTAATCATGGCAGAATCCAAGTGAGTAAGTCTGGTAAAATAATTTGCTTTGATGTTTGAAGGAAATGAGTAATTTCAGAAGTGGTAAACAGGATAAATCAGATGGTACATGTCTACAGCATAGTATGGCAATAGGAAGCACAAGCAGCAGTGCAGGCAGGTTTTGTTGAATAAATTAGGTTTTTTTTGTTATTTATAATAAAAAATACATTATTTTGTTATTTATAATAATTAATTTGTTGAATAAATAAAAATAAGGAATAATCCCATAATAAAGCAGTCACGACTTCTCCTTTATCTGCCTTTCAAGTAAGATCTAGCAAATCTGGTGCTGAAGTCTCTGATACCACTAAGCTTTCATATACTGCATGTAAAATTATGGGAGAGGAACTGGAGGGTCAGAAAAAACATGTGGTAGTTGTGAGCAGCATGGCTTAAGAATCTGGTAAATGTGGTGAGGGAAAACAAGTATGGTGACGTGAAGAGTAAAATTAAAGAAGAGGGAAAGGAATTCTTTAGCCATAAATAAATGAGTTTTAGAAAGGATGAGCTACTGGGGAAGATAATCTCCTTTTCATCTGCAAAAATCTTGGTGGTACCATCATGGTAAAATGAAGCTGGATGCCTGAGAGATAAAGTGTATTTAACAGTTCTGCAGCACCTTGGAAGTTACTTAGGGTGAAGTAAATAGTTTGTGCAAAGCGAGTTCAATGGCAAAGTTCAAAATGAAGGCAGTAGTTAAGCCTCAAAGAAGAGTAAACAAATGTAAGATGTGTACCTTGCCATCTACACATAAGAATTAGTTCCAAATGGAGTCTTTGTTTCTGACTTTTGAGTTGAGGGCACTGGGTCTTCCTTTCCATGAAAAGGCAAAAATAATTGCAGATCATTTTCCAGTCTGGAACACTGTGACCTACCTTCTATGGATTTGGTAACTTAAAATAACTCCCAGCTCATTACGTGCACTTTAGTGCTGTCCCAGTCTGAGAACACTTCTTGGTCTCCACAAACTCCAAAGAGGTACTCACTGCTGCATTAAAATCATCACATTAGCACTTGGCATTTATCCTGAGTTCTCATGAATTTTCATGCACTGAAAAATGTCTAGGAGGTGTCAGTCTACTAAAAGTATAAATATTTTCTACTGAAACCAGATGATGTGTTACAGCTTTGCTTCACATAAACTCTTCCTCTACATTCTTTTTGTAGTGTGGTTCAGCGTGAGTGTGAAAGGGACTAAGAGAATTAACCACCTATTCTTCATGGTTTCTGAATTTAATCTTACAGTTTATGGTATTAATCCTTAAGTTTCTTGCACATACAGAAGGTTCAGAATGCTACAGTCTTTTGCTCTGTCAGACAAAAAAATATATGTAAGAAGCCGTAAGTTTAGAGTCATAATTTAGGCACTATATAGAAATTATTTCATTTCACATGTTGGACTTCATTCTGCCTTACGCCTGTGAGATTTTTGTATTGCTATTCTTTATTTGTCCACCCAACTTTTCAGAAATTGTTTTGTCATTTCATTCAGCATTTGTCATTTTCATTTCAGCACATTGCATAGTCTTTTCTATTCAGGGAGCCAGATATGTGTCCATCTGAATTCTGTGTGAGGCACTGAATGACTGCAGCAGAGTCCAACTTAAAGAATGGAGGCAACCTCAGGGCCTCCATCAGCACAAATGATATTCCCCTGCCAAAATAGTTCCATTGCCACTCTGGAGCTGATTGCTTGAGGAAGAAATGCTCTCAGCTGCCTTGGACTGCAGAAGGACAGTGTAAAATAATCAGTTACAGAATTGCAACTGGATTCAGAAGGATCTCTGGTGATTGTGTCAGGTGAGCTGAAAGCAGGTCTTAGTAGATGAGGTTATTCCTATTCTTGTCCAGTCAAGTTTTAAGTATCTTCAGAGACAGAGCTCAGGCTCTCTGTGGGTCTCTTCCTGTGGCTGACCACTCTCCAACAAATTAATTTGTCGTTATTCTGTAAATGCATGACTACAAAAAGAACGGTGCAAAGGAAAACCTTGGTCTGAGGCATTTGAAAATCTAATGAAAACAGCATCACTTCCTTGCTCTTACCATTCCATGCTGTAAACCAGTAGTAACAAGCTGGCTCTGAGGCAGTGGGAAATGTCACAATAGTCTCAGTATCTTCACTAACTCATTGCTGCAAAATGGTCTTTTTGTTCCATCACCATTTATCTGGATGAAGGAGTTGAGAAAAGGTCTTGGATGATTTTTACAGACAATGTATTTTTTCTATCCATTCTTCAGAATCACAGAGGAGTTTTGAGAGGGGGAGAAAGCTCTTGTAGTTTATACCTGTTGAGACAGAATCAGCAAAAGCATTCTCTTCACTATCAGAACCTTCCCCATGATTATGGGCAAATCACTTGAATTTGGTGTCTTAGCCTTTTCCTGGATGTCACACTGCTTGGAGTTAGTTTGAAGTAGTTGTTGTTGTCTTTATATCTGCTGACATAAAAAATATACAGTGGACCATCTAATTTGATTGCTTGTATATCCCATCTTGAAGAATTTCACCAAAAACTTATGCTTCTGTAAGTTAGCTGTGAAGTGCTTGAGGCAACATGGTGAGAGGCCTTCTAGGTGTCTTGAATTTGCAGTTCCTCAATGGCCCTCAGGAACAGGGGGTGCCTGATCTAAATCTCTGTCACTTGCATTTTTTTGTGGTTGCTGTTTCAGCCATTTCAGCAACTCGCTTTCTCCTTCCTTTGCAGACTTCTGGGCAAATCCTGAAGTCTCTGGCTTTTCCTTACATCTCCACTTTACATTGAATGGCCTTTCTTTTCACACAACTCAAAAAAGATCTGCTTGCAAACCTGTATAATTATATTACTTGTTAAGCCTGATTAATGGTATCTTTAGCTTGTGGAATTACTGGGTTTTTGGTCTCATGGACATGACTTCATTAGCATTCACCATTTTGTGTGAAAAGTGTTAAGCCTGCATTATTATGGAGAAGGATCCAGTGTTGATTTTATGTGTGATCCTGGACAGCATAAAATGTTCCTGGTAAGATGGAGACTTGAAACTCACAGCCAGAGTTGAGAGAGGGAAAAATTGAGGATGAACCTTATCAATACTAAAAACCAGTGCTTAGTGGCCAGGTTTCTTGCTGGCTGATGGGATGGGGGAAAGGAAGCATGTGAGTAGAAAAAATAAAGAATCTTTAATTAAAGCCAAATAACAAAAACAAGCAAAAATTCTTGAGCTATTATCTCTGATCTCTCTATATGCTTTCTTCTTATTTTGTTTCTAGGATTTCCCTACTGCCCTTACTCTCCTGCAAGATTTGTTTTTTTTCCTGCAATTTGCATTTAGAATTAAATTTTCCTTCCTTCTCCCATGTGCATGCAGGAAAGAAAACATTTTTATTGCTATAGCTGGTGATATCTGCTCATCAGTAGGATGTGAAAGGCCTTTCATATTTGGTTTGCTATTTTTTGTTTCCCCTGCTACCTCTCCTCTGCTAATGTCAGATTTTCAGCTGCCAGAGTGAGCTGGTGGAAGCGAGTCTGCTTGAGGGAATTGTGATGTGGATTAGGATTGAATTCTGCATGCTAAAACCCATCCTGCAACCCTGCAAAAAATCACTCCAGGTCATATCCAGTGCTGGAGTCCCTTCCCTTCTCTACTGCCAAGAGTAGCACTGGAGGAGATGATGTAGCTGATAAAACCAAATGTGTTCTAATGGAGGATTTTCAAATTGTATTTCTGTTCTGGAAAATAGCTGTGTAAAAGGTACATGACTGTATTTCTTGGACTGTGTTGCTTGTGGGATCAGAATTTGTGGTGCTGAATACAAAGAGATACTCTTTTATCTCTCTCAGGAGACTAATGTAGCAAAATGACACTTGTCCTCATGGAATTTTCTTGTAGCACTTGGAGTATTTGCTATTTTTCATAAAATCCCAACTTCTACATGTTAATATTTCAGAATATTAGTTTCTATTTTTTTTTCTGTGAGCACATTTTAACCTTTGTTTTCCAGAAGAAAAGATACCACTCAAATGTCGCACTTTCTAGAGTCTCTCAAAAGTTCTGGAATATTCAGACTCCCAGCATTCAACAAAAGAAATGCATCCTGAATTTTAATGCAGCCTCACAGTTTTAGGAGTTTGATTCCTGATTTCTCATTGTATAAGATAAAAAGTATTTAATTGAGCTGGATTTTATTCCTTTTGTATCTACAGCAGACTAGAAGTCTAGTGAGCTGACTCAACCAAAGTCAATTATAAATCAGAGGAGACTGTGAGAAGTGGTGAGGTTGCCCAAAGATCATTTCAGGTGTAATGGGAAGTTGTCAGAGCTGTCTTGTTACCACTTTGGGTCAGCTACATGGCTGATGATGTGATGGATGATTGGAAGGTGCTGTATATTCTTAAACCTTCAAGGAGAAAATGTCCAATCTTCCAGAATCAATTGCCACCGTCCTCTCGATTAAGAGAAGTTGAGACAAGTGGGGGTAATGTTGTGTCAGGTTTGTGACATTGTATTTCTTGTCACAGGAGCAGGATGGCAAATCAGGGTGGTCAGTTCCATCTTCAGCTGTAACCTGCTCCAGGCAGGGTAATGGTTGGGGTCAGGAGACAATAAATTCAAGGAAGCCCTTAGTTGACACTGAACTTGAACATGAATAAATATTTTGAGTAGAGGACCTGGATCTGAAGTGAAGTGACCAGATGCTTTGCCGTGTGTTTGTACACACTGGTTTTATCTTTCTGTAGCCACCTTGTATAGAATAATACAATAATTCTTGGCCTGCTTATTTTCTTTCACTGTGTAATCCCTGGCTTAGACTCAGCTGTTTCAGAGATTTGTTTGATCTCCTCTCCAGTAGTTGGGATCCCTGAAAGTCATTAGGACAAATTCATCTCTTGGATTACCCACATGCCTTGTTGCTTTTGTCCTGCCTTGACTAACAAGTTTTGACAAGTAAATTATCAGATCAATAGCCCTTGTCAGACAAGGCTGATGGAGAAAATGGGAAGCAGCTTCAAAACACAAATGGTTTATTGTCTCAAGAAACATAGCAGATCTTCAGGGATGTTGAACCCAATTATCCATATCCTCCTTGGATAATGCTAAGCTGTTTCAAGCTAATTACCCAGAGTTTACACCAATCTGGATATGAATTTCATCTAGTTCTAATGAACTTTTATTCTTTGCTGTGCTCATCTCAACTGAAGTGAATTTCACTTTTGAGTTAATGTTGGTTTTGTTTTAATTACATCGCAGCAGACTAATTGGATGGCTCGGGACTAGATGCTTAATAACTTGATATTGCATATTATTAGTGCTGTCATTTAATATTAGAGGATGAAAGAAAGTTATTACTAAGTACAGAGGTTTTGGAGCTTAGTCTTCCAGGAGAAGCATCCTGGATTTTTCCACTACTTGATTTGCTGTCCTTTGACTTAGTGGCTGATAGAGCTCTTAGTAAGGTCTATAAAAAGATTCCTATTGATTTGAACAAAGCTTTTATAGATGCTGATGTAGGTCTCAATTTAGAAAAGTACTTTAGCAGGTGAATAAGTAAGTTTTCCTATCAACAGAACTTAAGTACATGCTCAAAAAAAAGCACTGAAGCATGAATCAAGACTTAAAAGGGTAATTTATTCAGAAATGCTTACCTTCCAACTTCCCAGAAGAAAATACTAAATCATTTTAAGGGTGGGTTAACCTTTCTCTTTTAATTTTTACCTTATAGTCATGACTGATTTATCTTTCATATTTTTGCTTTGAGAAATTAGGGAGAAACCTCAAAACTTACTTCCAGTCTCTCTGCTGCTTCATTCACCAACAGCTTGTATTTTTCAAGTCTGCTTCTGTTCTCCCTTACTTCTTTTAATGTTGGTTCAGTGGCATTTAATCTATCTAAATTGAGTGGGAGTATTACTGCTTAATTCACTAATTCAGAGATTTGTACCCACCAGCTTCAGAGAGATGGCTTGTGTTACACAGCTTGATGTGAGACCAGAATCCAGTCTTTGGGGTGCTGGGCCTCCATTCGAGCTCAGTCTTGCATTTAGCAAAGCCCTGGCAGTGAGGTTTACCTTTGAGAACTACCAGGGGAGTCAGTGGGACTATTCATCTCCATCAAATTTAACATGCAGAGATGTTTTTAAATATGGTATTGTCCTTACAGAACAGGACTATATTCTGTGCCTGATTTTTGCATCTTCCAGATAATTTAATGTTTTCTAATGATATCCCAGTGTTTACTGCCTCTGGCAAAGCACATAATTATGTTCCTAACTGTTCCAGTTGCTACTTCAGCATCTCTGTGCAAAGTGCAGATGGTCTGAAGGGAAGGAGGCAAGTGAGAAGACTGAGACTTGCACATTGCTATGCTCTCATCTTTGTTTAAGTTTTCGGTGGAACTTTCATGGTTTAAATGGAAGTTCTTATATTAAGTCTGTTTTATTAGTTATTTCGTTTAAACTCAGGTTTTGGAATGACTGCATTACTAGCAGTCATTAAGATATTGTTGGAAAAAACTGCAGTAAAAAATTGCTCATTGCTTTGCTTTCTGCACTTCTCTTATTCTAAGATAATAAAACGTAATGGGTCAGTTATGATTTTTGTGACTCATTAGATCAGCACGGTGCAATTTATTTGGAGTTCTGGGAGTAGACTGTATTTTGAAAAAAATCTATTCTTATCTGGAGGAAAAAAGTAGTGTTTTTAGCCATGTGAACTTTAATAACTTTTCTCTTAAGTTCCTATCTGCAGCTCAAAACTTACAATGCATATTGAAACACAAAGATAGAGTTAAGTGGAACTTCAAGTCCTTTTATACTTCTCAGCTTAATGGAATTTACATTTTGCAAAGGCTGATTACAAGCTAACCTTGCAGTTTCTTTAGTTTAGAGTGATGAGCAAAGTCTCAACTTGTTTGGGGAGTCAAACATTCCAGTTTCTAGCTAGAAAACAATGAAACTTTAAACAGAGATCTGAATGCTTTTGTTCTTATTTTGTTAGGTCTAAAGTCTTTCTTAGCTGTTCTTTGAAATCATCAACTGTGAGTAATTCTTATTGTTAGCAGAGACTCTGCTGTTACCTGTGGTTCCAGGACCTAGATTTGTAAGAGAAATACTGGCAGAATGCAGATAATAATCTGAGTTTTTGACAATCTAATTGCAGTTAATAATGCTGGTAAGCTGCAAGTCTTACAAATTATTAGGAACAGTGGAATTTGTAGTTTTACACCAGTAGTGTTATGCCAGCCATACATCATCTCTTTTCACTGGAGTGACTTCATTACATGACTCTGTTGCAGTTATATTGTTTTCTGCTAGCCATGTCATCTGTACCTGAGAGAGAATCTGAATCTGTATTTCTAGACTTACTTGAAATTGTTGTTGTTTGGATGCAGTAACACAACGGGAATGTAAATAAAACATCATGCAGACCCCTGCCTTTTCAAGTTTAGGTGCAATTAGAGTAAAAAAGATTTGCAGGTAGTGCCCCAGAGCTGTGACTGAATAGCAGACAGCTATTTAAATGGTCTGAAAAAAAACCCTAAAAAATCTCACAGACATAAGCTAACTAGTTTAAATGAGATAAACTGCTGCACTGCAGAGTTATTTCAAATAGGAGGAAATATGAAATACTGAAATGTAATACCACACCTCCAGAATGGTCTCTCTTTGAGATTCTTGGCAGGTAACACACTGAATGGAATGCAAATAAATTTGGTTTTAATAGTAATCAATAGATTATTGTGTGGGTGTAAAACAAATTTACTATTTGGATCACACATGGTGATTCTGCATTGTATACCCATTGCTCTTCTTCTGCAAAGTCCCATTTCAGTGGGAAGCCAGATGATCTGCTGGATCTGAACATCTATTGAAGATCTTGAACACAAATGTGTGTTTAAGTCACACCCAACATACAGCTCAACATATGGATGTATTACAAATAATGTTTTGGACCAGTGTCTCCTCCAATGTAGCTAATGTTGGAAAAAACTTGCTTTTTGAAATGATCCAAATTACTGAACGTCAGTCCCAGCCCCTGTATGAAAGCAGCGTTGATCTGTGAGCTGCTGTGGGAACACTGTTGTGCCAAGCAGGTCACCAGACAGAGGCTGTGTCCCACGTGAGGTGTCAGATGGCCAAGAGGTTGTGCTTGTGCCTTTAGACCTGACTGAGCCAGCGCTGGGAACATACTGTTGACAAAGACCTGAACACATTTCCCTGTGTGTTCATTTTGTAGGTGAGGTCTTTGGTGAAGGTAGGCAAAGAGCAAGTTTGGTTAGCATTCATATGTATGGAGCTATGTGGCCGCTCGGTGAGGATGGAAGACAAGTTACGTGGAAGATAAGTAATTAGAGTGATGAAATTCTATATCCAACAAAACACAGGAAATACATAATAATCAAATATTGAGCCCTGGTTTTAATTTTCTGAGTCCCCAGGCCAGTTCTTTTTAACCACAAAATAATATTAGTGTCACCACAGCTAGTTTTTTACAAGATAGACAATATTAGAAATTACTCTTGTGTAGCACTTTATAGCCTGAATAATAGTGAAGCCTCAAAGACTTTTTTTAATATGTCTTTCAAAGCATAATGGGAGCAAGGCTAAGTTTCCAAGAAATTGTGTATTCACTGGTGTTACTTTTCATTTCTTTATACTCTCATTACTACTGAATTGGGGGAGATCATGCCTGTTTTCTACCTTTTTTCTTTTTACATTATAAAGCAGCAGTAGCTATAAAATATGTGCACTAGTATGAAAAAACACCCCAATGTTTAAAACAGCCAGCAAGGAATCATAAACTGGAATGTAAGTTTTGTATTTCTGAGAAAGCAGCTATTGTAAATTAAATCAGGTTTATTTATGAGACTTATTAATGTGAAATATAGAATCGGTCAGTGTACTGTGGTTTTCACAGATGGCTACTCTCTTAAGAGACAGGGTAATTATGGTCATAAATATTGTGTGTAATCCTGATGGTTAGAAAGGGGAGGAAAGGTTAGAAAAGAAAGGCTGTGAAAGGATTTTGAGGGGGCGTGCTGTTGCCAGCAGGGGTTTAACATTCTGTTTGGAAACCTGATTAGACGTATGAATGCAAAAAAAATCTGCATCACCAGCAATTCATTATTACAGACTTCTTACTAAGTGTTTGGGATAGAAGATGATGTTGTAAATGGGTCTGCCTCAAATGAAGGCAAGGTAAAAATTACGTTGTTTTTGAGAGGTTCCCAGTGGAGACTGGCAGAGCCCGCGTGGGGGTTGCCCTGCAGGAGCCTGAGGCACACTCTGGGCTCCAGGAGGGGCCACAGCAAGGACTGACTGAGGCCTGGTGCCCTGCAAGTGTAATAGAGTTTTCAGAGAAGCAGACAAGTGTGTTCAGACCTGGCTGAAGGCAGGAAGGAGAATTAGTGAGCCCTAATCCAATAACTTCAGTTCTGGTCCTGCGGCTGCACTTCTTGCCTGCTCTGAACAGGCCACTCTCAATCTGTGTGCAAAACATGGAGGGAAGCTTTTGAAATAACTCCCTGTCACATGCTGTAGATACCTTGTAGAACAAAGCTGCTCCTCCTGCACACAAGGCATTTTGGTGGGCATGGGGCACCAGGAGGCCCTGATGGCCCTGCCCAGCCCCCCCTGTTGCAGTGGGAGCACCACAGACCATCTTTGCTGTGCTCAGTAAATGTCATACTCGGGAAAGAGGTGAGAATGAAGCTTGGCAGGAGTTTCTGTCTGTGGGTGCATATGTATATTTGTATCCCTGAGCTGTGACCTTTTCATGATCTCCAGGTATGAGAGAAAGCTGTTGTGTTCAGGTGTTGCCTCAGGTACCTGTCAGCAATCAGTGTTGCTGTTGCAGCATCAAAAGTGCTCATTGCTGAAAGCCTTCCTTTGTGGCTGTCATGTTGTTTACCTCTACTGCCTGCTACACAACAACAGCACAGATGCTTTCAGGAGATGCATCTTTCCAAGTGTTTGTCAGAAAAGACCATGTCCTGGGGAGGAGTGGGGGCTGCAAATACATCAGAATGAAGCTATGCAGGAGAAAGGGCACTGTAAAATAGAAGTTTTTCTGTGAGAAAGTAGTCACACAGGAGGTGCTGTAAGACTGACTTCTAAAAAGAAAAAAAAAAAGGGAAATTTTAGCAGCCCTCAAGGCTCCCTACAGTAATGCTGCCTCTTCCAGAAGGAGGTTGATTTTTCCCTTGTTCTGCTGGTGGGATGGGCTTTAGTATAGTTGGACTATGATGGTGAGATGGTCCCCAAATGCTTTATCCTTGCATTAGTGCTGCTTTTGGATGGGCATTTATTTGGCAGTAAGTAAATGCTCTTTACTATATGACTTACTTACACAGCATGTTACTTAAAAACTACCAAACAACCTTCAGGGTGTAACAGAGACTTGCTGCTGCTTTAAACTCAGGATTTGGTTTGAACTGGTAACCTGCAGGTGAGTGGCTCTTCTGCTTATCAGCATTTTTCATGCTTTTTTCATGACTTTTAAAAAAGGTAGGGAGAGTAAGAGCCACTGTGTGCTCTTGCTACCTGACTACCTCCAGTTTCAGTTTGTTGCTTCCCCAGTCCTCTCATGGCCCCTGTGATTCCATTTTGTGTTAGATGTTTTCTCTCAAAAGGAACATTGGTTAGTGTGGCACAGCTAGGTAGTGATGCATGAGGAAATGGAGATAGGGGAGCAGTACTGCTTCTTGAGGTGCTTCCTGAGCAGAGCCTGTCAGCAGAAACATGCACAAACACGATTAAAACCCCAAAGAGGAAACTTCTTCAGTAAGAAGAAAAATCCTCCCTAACCTGCTGTGTGAGAGGTTGTTAATGACACTGTCCCCTGATGATGCAAACGTGTACAAAAGTGCAAATAGCACAATAAATACTTCAGGGTGTAACCTGATGAATAGCTGGGATCAAGCTGAGCTTTCTCACACAGGTTAGTATTACAAAGGGCTGTTTGTCATAAGAGTGCAGCAGGAGCTGACTGAGCATGCTGACACTGCTGTGGGTGGGATAAGGATGGAGGAATAAAGATGAGTGAAGCTCATACACCTGATAGATGGAGGAAGAAAGCTGGGTTTTAGTGGTTGTGGCAGCCATGATGGGGTGATCTTCTTGACCTTCTGCTCTGGCAGTTATTATGGATAACTGGAATATAGGGAATATATAGGGAATTCTTGGAAAGAGGGGGTGGGTAACAGATGCAAGGCCTGAGTCATTAGCCCGAGCTTGTCTTGTGCTCTCCCAAAACCACAAAACAATGGCAAAATCTGTTCAGCTTGCAAAGTTTGCCTGTATGTGATACAGGTACCATATCCACAGTGAACTGAATGGGCCTGGAGTGCCCCTGTGATGGATTTGTGGAATGGACTACGAGGTCATCAGTTATCTTTGATCCTTTTCACCTCCCTTTTCTGTACCTACCAAGGGGAGATTAAAATGCCATATCACTTCCAAAGACACCCAGCATAGCAATTTCAAGGTGAGGCATGACTTCATGAGGATAGAAAGCTTTATAGAACATGGGACTAAACATTGCAAAACTGAAAGTTAGATGAGGATCTAAATAGCAGCTGTCCAAGCTTCACTCACATTTCAGAAAATTGAGACTTTGATAATGAAAAAAAATCATAGGAGAAGGGCAAATTACTGTCCTTACACACCACTTAGTTTTGCCTTTGAAATTAGAGGAGGGAATTAGCTGTGATTATAGCTAGGCAAAATTTGAAGTTTCCATCACATTGGGAATGCCTGCATTTCAATATCTGAGTTTGTTCCAGGTTGGTACTAAAACATGAAATAGGACATTTTAACATAGTGGGAATTTCAAAACTCTCAATTTGATTTTTCTTTAATTAAACCAAATACTTGCACACTTTTCAGGTTGAAAATGTTTAATTTCTATTATCATTTAGCTCTGCAGTTATTTCATTTTGAGCCTGTTCAGTATTTCAGCTACATACCAGATGAGGACTGTGGTTAAGATGCATGATGTGTTTTCCATTCTCCCTTTTGGGTTGGCCTGCTTTTCTGGACTGCATCTCCAGGGATTATTCAAAATTATACAGTTTCTATAATATATCATACAGATCCCTCAGAGGAAGATCTGCATTGCATTATAGGAAATGTAATCTTCTGAGCCATTCAATTTATGTTAGAAAATGTGGGCCCATACCTCAGTTCACAAAAACCAACATGTTTTAGGCAAATGCAGTTTAGTAATTTCTTAATGCAAATTCAAGGAAACATTTTTGGTTAGATCACACTAAAAATAAAACTACAAACACCTTTTGGAGTAAGGAACTCTGAATAAGGTATTTTATCTGAAATTTCCTTTGATAGTAGTAGTAACAATAATTAATGGTTTTCAGTGGGAAATACTGGCTTTGGGAAGTTGTGTATTTAGTTAGCAAGCTCTAGTATTCCTAAAATTTCTATTTGTAGAAGTTTTGTTCACTGAGTGAATGAATAAACCCAGAGGTTTTCCCTCTGCTGATTACTGTACAAATACATCAGTCAGACACTGTGAAATTTTGCCATAGAGATTCTGTAAGTGCTATCAGTTTGCTGTCATTGCCTTCCAAGATGTACAGGTCACTAAGACTCAGTAATGGTTTGGTTTACAATGGTCAGACCAAGGAAGAAGAAATCTAAAATAACCTGCTGAAAAGAGTGCAGGGATAGTGAGGGTAGTGGTAACCTGCACTGGTCAAGGTTTTAAAATAGTGAGTGCCCATGAGATTGGTTAGGGAGAAGTGTGGAGAGAACAGCTGCCATCTGATTAGCTATCTGGTATTATCTAGTTCATGTTAGCTTTGTTAAGAAGCTTATCTTAGGTATTACTGTAGTCAATCCAATGAATGTATAATGAGAAGCATGTGGGGATGTCTTTAAAATTTTTTCACTTCTTTTCTTTGTACTATTTTTTTAGTTCTTTTGTTTTGCCTGGGAGTTGTTTTTAAACAAGGCATTGGACAACCGACACAAGGATGGTGGATAAAATAATCCTAACAGCTTTTCAGGGTGGCATAAGTAATTGGGATGAGGTTTCCCTTAACTGTCTGCAGTCCAGTATTCTTTGTTTCAAGTTATCTTTGAGTGTTGTGCTGACACCATTTTTCAGTTGAGATTAAAGAGGGCTTTAATTTGAAATGAAATGTGGTTGTCACTGCCTGTGTTGGCAGAGGATTTCCTTCTCATTCAGTTTTTTCTGTCTTTTAAAAGTGTAATCTGAGGAATTTATTTCCACCACCATTATGTCACAGATGTGCTTGCACTTGTGCGTGGTAATGTTTTCTGAAGGTTGTCCAAGGTCATGGCTCCCACAAGACAAACAAAAACCTGGTGTTTCCCTCTCTGTGTTTTTGGAAGGGTGAGGGATGCTTTGCAAGCTTCCTCATGTTAGGATAATAATAGGAAACAATAGTCTGTTAATGCAGACTTTGCCATATTGAATTAGCTCATTGTCTCCTGTGGCGTATTAGCACACCGTCTGCAACAGCCATGGAGCTGGATCAAGGTGACCCACAGCTCCTTTCAGTAATTTATCTAATCAACTGTGCAGTAATTTACTTAAGGTTGAAAAGGCAGAGGAGTTACTTCATGACCTTTGTATCTGTCAGTTCATACTCCAAAGTGTGATTTTTTATTTTTTTTTTTATTACCTGTTTTATGTGAAGTTGCACAATGATAACACTGGCTCCTTCTTAAAATTCATTCCCTGCACCCATCTTTAACAAATTCTAGCAATTTTGTATTCCATGAACTGCCTCTGTGTTGCCTTAAGAAGTCTGCCTTTGTATTGATTTTTAATTCACTGCCCTTTAGCTTTATTGATGAACCTAAATATTTCAAAAAATAGAAATGCAGATTGTACCATCCTAGCAAACATAAACCTTACGGCAGTGCCTGAGAGCACTCTTGTGTCAAATACATTCAGACACAATAAACAAGTGTAACTCTGATGTCTACAATGGCTGGGCCTGGCAGTTGTATTAAAGTCATCTTAATGCATGGAAATGTTCTGAATAAAATCCCTATTTAACTATTTCTTCACCTTCAAATTAGCAAAGTAATAATTTTCCAGACTTCATTAAGATCCTAGATGCCAAGTGTACAAGTGTCATTAATCAGCTAGTGTAGCTACCTGAGCAGATCATGAGGCTCAGTTTATTAAAATAAGGGCAGTTTGTGGACAGAATAAAAAGTTGGTGTGATGATGAAACATAAATTAGAAATACAGACACAAAGGCATTATTTTATACTTAATGAAGTATTTTGTACTTAATGGCCTACTTCATAGCTTACACTTACCAAAATCTATAGTCTAGGCACATCTCAGATTGCATCTGGCAGAGGTCCTGTGAGCACCCCCATCAGAGAAATCCAACACCATCCCCAAGGGCTCAGTGGCCACAGCTCCTGCCCAGGCTGCTGAAATTCAGTTCTCTTCCAAATCTCAAGGGCTTTGGGTGCCAGTCCCTGTGCAGTGGTGTGCTGTGTTTAATGAAAAAAGGTTGTTAGAAACTCACTTTTAGGGTGCTGGGGTGCTGATTGCTTCACTGCAACTTCAAGACTTTTATTTCTAATAATTTTTCAGCTGCACCTAACATTTCTCATTAATAAGGTTGCATCCTTTCTCCTTGGCATTTAGTCCCATTGTGAAGTGGGTGGGTGTCATGGTGAGCAGGTGAGCAGCAAATGGCAAGTGAACTCAGCAAGTGCCTAAGAACCAGTTTCCCTTATGACTGTGTGTTAGGTAACAGGATCCACCATGGCAGGAAAAACAAATTCCTCACAGTGCAAAGGTCTAATGCTGTATGTTTATTTGTTCTCTCCTCCCAAGCATAAAAACTGGTAATGAGACAAAATGAGACATAGTCCCTTGCAAGAAGTTATGGGTACTGTCCAGTACATTGCACCAGCTGAGAAACAAAAGAACTGGCTGCTGGCAATAGTTTTTCTTGTAAGGAGTTTCATGCACTCGCTGGAGAGGACAAAGCAAAACTGCATGGATTCAGAGATCTGCTGTTCCCTCAGAAGTACGGCTCTTAAAAGTTGTTGTTGAGAGTTCTTCAAAAGCACAGAGACGTTCTTTCTGGTGCAGATCTGCCAGGTCAAGTCCTCTGTTGCCTGGCAGACAGGATATAAGGGAGATTTTGCCCCCTTAATCAGTTCAGGATAATAAAAATGATAGGCTAGTCTAGACAGAGACAGAAGTTAGGCAGTGAAGAGTAATCACTGCCCAAGCTTTTATAAAGCCATTCTACTTAATCAGAATGTTTTAAGAGTGTTATTGTGCCTCTTTAAACTCTCCTTACCTCGCTGTCCAAAGGGGAATGGCTATGAACCTGTGTGTAAATACAGATGATGGGGCACTTAAAGACAAGTGGTGGGAGAGGAGAGAGTGTACATCTTGGTTCTGTATTGCTGAAGAAGGCTGAGTCACTAGAGGCTTGGGAACTGCTGTGTTAACCCCAGCTCCTGGCTTTTCATTACCTTTGTGCCCTCCAGTGTATTAAGTGAAGATGGGAAACAAAGTTGGTAAGTAAAAGAATGTCTTTGTTACACAGTGTGTATCTGTCTTCTGTCTGTATTTCCCACAACCTTTCCACTCAAGTGTTTGGTTAATGTGAAAGCTTTTGTTTTATAATTTTTGAGAGGGTGTAGACAGCTGCCATAACCACAAAGAGCTGTGCCTGGGTCGTTGTGCTATGTGTCTGTTTCTGAGCTGCTCAGAGGCACCAGGCACTCTCTGACATTGATGTAGTGTGGTGCATCCCTTAACACCTTCATTTTCACTTCAGACACGCTCCCACTCTCCCATTATGGCTGGCTCCAGCAGTTTTTGTTATGATCAGCATGAGCACCTCATTTCCTCCTGGCCTCTCCACCTCCTTTCAAGGCTCCATAAAATCCATCTCATGTCTGGTACCTGACAGATATTTCTGGGCACCTTGAAGCACTCTTGTGAGAGGAAAGCAAGGCTCAGATGTGTCTGCCTCTGTAAACCAGCTAAGGGCAGCATTAACTCCATTTAAAACCTGTGAATGTGAAATCCCTCTATCCCTCCCTCCAATTCTCTGTCTTCTTCGGTCATTTCTCCATGTTTTCTTATTGCTGATGGTTTTTACCTTGCTTATGGAGCCTCTTAAGAGATTTCTCCCTTATGCAGTCAGCAGGTGGCTCAGTCTTTGCTGCAGAACTTTCTAGCACTTTCCCTGTGCATCTATCTCAGCTTATTCCTTTCCTGCTGTTCCAAAAACCTCTGTATTATTGCTGTAATTACTTATTTTTATGGTGTTAGTGCCTGGAGATGTGCAGATAGTGTCAAATCAGGCTACAAATGTTAGCAAATGTGGGCTTGTAGAGTAGGTGTTTATTTCTACCCAAACAGGTTTGTAAGCTGATATATATTAAGACTCACTTTATAATATCTCAGCCTATGAAGTTGCTTTTTACTTAGGATGTGCTTCCTTTTTCTCACTGTAAGGCCCATCAGGAACAATAAGGGTCATATATTTATGGCCTTAGTTATTCTCTCCAACATTATACAAGTGCAGATAGCAAGTAAAATTCCCATCAGTGGCTTTATCCTCTTGTCTCAGATGCCATTGATAGAGTTAATTTTCTGCTGAAACAGGACAGTATGCCTTCAGTTATCCTCTTTTTTAGCTACCTGACATGGGAGGCAATGTGGCTTTCTCATAGACTGTTGCTTTAGATCCAGCCTTGTCAACTGATCTCATGAAAACGGAAAGTGTGGAGCTCTTACAGAACATCAGTAACATTTGGACACTTGATTCTCTTCATCCACCCTGGAAATCTCTGCCGATTGCAAAGGCATTTTGCCGAGTCTTCACGCTATGCTGTGAAGGGTGTGAATTAATACCCCTTTGTGGATTTTGGTTGGTAATTTTATTTGTAGGGATTCAGATAATTGTTCATTGTGTGAGCTACATTTGCTGTAAACAGAACTTCAGAAGTAGGATAGCTTTCAGGGAGCACGCCCTTCTATGCATGACCTTTTAAAAAGCAACCAAGCATCCAGCCCACCCTCCAAGTGACACACATGAATTATGAAGAATATATTTTTCAATTCTTTAATGCTGAAAACTCATTTGTCTTCTCTGTCCTTAATCAGACCTACAGAAAAAGAGATATAACTTAAGTAATTTACTTTGCAGAATGAGGCACTGGCAATTTACTTGATTAATGGCGTGTACTAGCTTTTGCTCTGAATTTGAAATCCCACAAAAATCACTTGACCTCTTTTTACAATTAGCTCTATAGTGACAAAGGAAGCCAAGCCAAAAAAATGTGTTCAGGGTTTCTGAGAGTGCCAAGGGTTTCAAGGAAGCTTCCTGTTTCTGCCCAAGATAGCCGATGGGTCCTGTTGAGCCAGGCATATTTCTGCTCAGCGGTTGCCTTTCATACTGTGGTTTCTTTTAAGATTGCAGTCGTCTTAGCCATTAAAAACCGAAGTTGAGATGTTGTTTGAATTTGTCTTCATTTGTTAGGTCTGTGACAAAGCAATGCCTGAAAGAGCAGTATTTTTTATCTGTTACTAAGCTCCTATTTCAGCATGCTGTTTTGTGCCAGAAACTTCATAATCTAATTAATTGAATACAAACAGAGCAAAAGTATTATTTTAAATTAATTAACGTGAAGCTAAAAAAAATGCAAATGAAAAATGCTCCAGGATGTTTGGGCACAGCAAGGTCTTGCTTGTAGAGTTATTCAAGGATTCACAGTTACTGGTTTGGACCAGCAGTTTGGCTGGTGGGCTGAGATGCAATACAGGACTGATGGTACCATGTTGTGCTGCTGTTTTCCTCACTTAAGGATTATGCAGGTCCTGAATTGAAGGAGACTGCTCTAAAAGAAAATAGCTTCAGTTTATGGAAACTGACATCATGAAGACAATAAAGCTATCTCTGTTTTTCACAGGAAACTTTGTTAGAGCCATTGTGCACCACAGCCAGAGAGAAAGATCCCTAAGGCCCAGTGCTTCTGGCCAGGGAAACAAGGTTTCAGATCCTGCTGCTTTTCTCCCTCAAATTCTGACTTACTTGTCTATATATGCTTTAGGATTACCTCTGATTGTTTCCAGCATGCATGCTTCCCCCTTCATATTTGTTCATTTCAGCATAAGGGCTCTAACTTCAGTAATTCAATTCATGGGGTTAAATTTCATATTCATTATCCCACATCTAATTGGCGCAGGTCAGGAATTAAGATCCTAGAACACTAGTTTTAGAAAATTAGTAGCTTTAGTTGTCTTTGAAAGGCTAGAGTATCTTCCAGCTTGGAAGTCACTTGGGCCTTGTGCTGTGCCTACTTTTTAAGTATCAGTAAAAATTGCTAGGGAAAGCCCTGTAAAAGTAGTAGTCAATAAGGGAGGAGTTTTAAAACAAGATAACTACATATTTCTCAAAACTTCAACTATGACTGAGGTTTGTTGGGTTGGATTTTTTGTGTCACTCATTTTAATGACAGAATGTCCTTTCTGTAAAGTAAGGAGAACTAAGTGCCTCCGCTTGGACAATCAATAGCAAATCACAGATCCCATCAGCAAGCACACAAGAGGCTGCTGCAGCTCAAATCCCTTTTATTTTCACCTTTAATGAGGTAGAACGTTGTTCAATTGATATATTGTGCCCTGGCCTTTTCTCAGTAATTGACCTGGACTGCTGGGCCATGCCTTAATATATCTGTTGTATAAAAGGAGGGAGAGATCAGGAGAGGACCAGTGAGTTTTGTCTAGATTTGTCTTACAGCTCTGGGTTTCCTCATTAGTTATTTCAAGGATCCTTCTGCTCTGGACAAGTTTGCTGTCATAACATAAAACTGACCCAAGTAGTTTGAGTTGTCTTCTGGAGTATGGTGTTGCTTTTGCCAAAATTGCTGTATGTGCAATAGCAGTTATGGTCTCCTTGAGGATACAGTGAAGATCCTTGTTCTTTCTGATGGCTGCTGTTTATGGCAAAGGACTGCTGTCTGACTGCTCTGTAAGCTCACTTTATGTCTAGGGGAAGAAAGAGTCACAGGGTGTTTTCCATGCTTGTAGATACCCAGGTTTCAGGATAGAGGACTGTTTGCAGGAAAGGTGTTGTTTGTCCATACCCCTTTAACCAACTGTCTGATGGGGCTGGCAGTGGACATGCTGCTTTACTGCCTTCCTCCCCAAGCTCAGGTGTCTCCATGGTTCCAGCTGTGATCTCAAGCTCCCTGGATCAAACCATAATGGCTTCAATTTCCAGATTTTTCCTGGTTAACATTGTCCATTGGGTGGCATCAAAAAGCAGAATCTTTCCTGTGTTTAAAAGCAAAAAATGTTACTTCCCAGGAGCTTGGTTGTTAGTCAATTGTAGGTGTATTTCCATAGTAAAGAACAAAACAAAACCTGCTGTAAAAGCACAGGGTTTGGTGGGATGTTCTAGATGTTGATTCCATTTGAAAATCAAGTCAGCTGTATTTATATATGAATGCAGGAACTAGAAAAGAGTATAACTTAGGCACACTAGGTGTTTTCAAAAGCATGCTTGTAATGGAACCACTTCAATAATTTATATTCCTTTGAATATTATGTGCTCTGTTTGGGAGGTCTTTGTTAAAGCATGCTTCTTTGAGCACAAAGGATATATATTAGCATTTAACCCAGCCTCTCTGTTTCAAAATAAGCAATGTCTACATTATTAAATATTAGTCAGTATCTGCATAGATGCATTCAGGTTCTCAATTGTCAGTGTATTACAGGTGTTCATATACATATGTGTAACCATAACAGTACTTGAAACTGCTAAGAACTGTCTTAAGAGTGACTGTGGGGTAGAGGGGACTTTAAGCCTCTCTACAAGTTAGTGAATTGTTTTTTTAATTTTTAAGGAATGCATAAAAAGCAATTTCAGAATGTGACATTGTTATTGTTTCACACCTCCTGCTCTTAAAGCTTTCAGCAGGTGCATCTTTCACATTGGCCCTAGTTGTAAAAACTGTAAATGCTTGAGTACATGTGGCTGGCATGCTTAAGGAATTGGGTGTCAGACATCAGCAGATGAGCTGGAGATAAGTCAGAGTATCCAGTTTTCCCATTTTATAAATATTTGAGTAAAAACTCTGAGCCACATAGTTTTGGTTTGACTGCTGGATTAGTTTGTTTCTCTAGCTGGTTCATTTCCCACCCTTTGGATTGGAGTGACAGTTTATTTTTGGTGAATATTCCCTGTCTCAGAATAAAGGCAAACAGGATGCTTTCATGCTGTCATAAAACTGTGCATAAATACCATCAGTCTCTGTGTCCGTTTAAGTGCCAAAAGCCCCAAAGGAATCTTAATAAAACTGTAAAGTGCTTTAAAATTAGGAAACTGAAGTAACTTGGTATTTTCTGCGTTAAATTACTTATGGTAAAGATTTAGTAGTTACACTCTCTAATAGTGGTGATCCTATCATGTCTTACTGAGGAAGATGCTTCTCATTCATTGATTTTCTACCAATTTTGTTAATGGAGTAACTGAAGTATCAATAGCTTGGGGTTTTTAATGGAAATAGGAGTAAGACACACATTTTTTAACATGTTGCAAAGCTATTTACTAACAGGAAGGGTATTTCTGAAATGCTGAGATTCAAATTTTAGATTCCATTCCAAGCTTTGGAGGCCCATAGCTTTTTTTAGCATATATAAAAGTTTCCTTATCTCATCTTCATAAATTTGGATCCTTCTCTGCTTTCTGTTCTGACCACCTTCCTGTGCCATTCTTCCCACCCAGCCAGAGCCTGAGGAGAAACAATAAACTGTTTATGTGCTCATGATGCTGAGGCTGAGAGAGGAATCTGCATTTGTAGGAAAACCTTGGCTGCCCTCACACAGCCCTGGCTGCAGCCTGATCAGGGGAAATGGAGTTTTCAGCAAAGTCAGCTGCAGCAAATTTCAATAACTTTGCTAAGGAGCACTTGGCTCCAGTTCATCTGATGGCTTGTGAGTTGTTATTCTTCCTTGCCAAGTTGCACTTCCACACTGTGTGTGTAGAGCCTCTAAAAGAAAATGTTATTTTTCTTTGGTTTTTAAACATGAGCAAAAGAACATGAGTTTCTCTAACCTGTTCCTGGGAAATGTCTGAACTGTCAAGTCTGAAATTTTCCAAACTGGCATGGCTAGAGGCGTGCTCCTGGTGTGGCAAGGTCGTTGGGATTTGAAGGGTTTCTCCTTTGGTCCTAGGAACAATCTCGTCCTGTGCAGGGTACCCTTTAAAAACAATTCAGCATCAGCTTGCTGCTGCTGACATAGTCTGTCAGAAATCAACCTAACAGGGCAAATTTTGTTCAGTTAAAGTTGTTACTGATGCTGCTGTGTACCTTTCTAAATATGTAAGGCTAAATGGCACATTGGCCTTCTACAGGAAACTATCATTTTGACCTTAATGGGTTCTTTATTCCCCAAGACATTTATTTGCCCAGCAGAGCAGAGGTCTTGCAGAGGACATAAGCAGTCAGTCTAAAATTAAAAAGTAGCTTCCTGACCAGAGTACGCAATTCACAGTGAAATCAACAGATGTTATTAGATAAAGAGTCTCTGAGTTAGAGAGAACAGCCATAACTATTCAGAAATAATTTCAAGTTTCCATCATCCTTACATATATTTGTTCTACTTCCTGATTTCTCTATTGCAATGTGTTTCTTTTGTAGAGAATCTCCTCTGTGTCTTCTCTGCTTGAATTCTTCAGCTTTACCATTTACTGGAATCTGATAGTTCTTCCAGCTTGCAGAGTGACAATGCTTATTTTTAGCTTAGGATTCGTACTTCTGTTGTTTTGGGTTTTTTATCATATCAGTACTGATTCTTGTATGTGAGCTGCAAAATTTACTTCTTTTTTTATCCAATACTCCAAGGCTTTCCTTTGAAAGAAACTACTGGAGTGTAAGTGAGGAGTTGTGCTTGTGGGAGCATTCAGAAGGAGAAATTATTAATGATGAGTATACTTCAGGAAGACAGTCCATTTTCATTCCTGTCTTCCCAGGAGAGTCCTGTGTATCTCTCTGTGTGGTATTATTACCCAAGAGTAAAGAGTGACGTTCAAGTTTTCTTCTGCACATCTCTGATTATGGAGTTGTATTTTTAACATTTTGTGGAACGCATCAGGAGAGTAAAATAACAATACAGGTTCATCCTGCTAGCCTTTAACCAGTTAATGAAACAAATTGTTAAGGTCAATAAAACAGTTTCAATTGTAAATCCATTAAATTCAGCAGAGTAAAGTATTCTTGTTTGTAGTAATTACAGATCTGCCCCCAAATTTTATCTGTTCAATGAAAACCTACCTAGAAAAAGAATTTGTATGAGCACCTATAAAGATACTTAATTTATCCTATAAATGCATTTTGAAGTACATTACCCTGAAGCTTCAATGGAGCACTGTCAAGTAAAGTCAAATTTAATTGTGTTCCACAGACAGGAATGGATTCACAGAAGGGCAGATTGCTCATAAGATGTGCCTGTTGTGGTGGCCTTAGTGTTTACTCTGCTACAGGTTTTTCTCACCTCAGTCTTTCTGAGCTTTTCCAGACTGTAGCACATCAATTCTGGCAGGACTAATTTTTTTCGCTCTCCAGGAGAGGGTATTATCCTTGATCAGCAGGCACAGACATGTGCTGAAAAGTGATGTTGCAAATTGCACATGTGTAGAATGACAGCAACAAAAATGTCTGCCTGTTAAAAGGTGGAGTAGATGAATAAACTGGTAGTAACTTACTAAATTTTGCTAAGTATAAGGAGCTGTCCTGGGATATTAGAACATGTTGGCAGTTTTTGTTTTTATTCAGTGTTCTGTAGTGCTGATGTAGCTGGTGTGCTCTAGTGACAGGTGGGCTCTTTAGTACAGATCTTGTATAGAACATGTGAAGTGTTTATAAATTACTGTTTGTCCAGTTTGCCCAGTTTTGGTTACTTTAATGATGCTTTCTACAGGCAATTTACTTGCTTAGATTAGCGTTGATATTTATTTGTTCAATTAAATATCTTTTATTTACAAATCTCCACATCCAGAGATCACAAGTATGCCATTAAACTGAAGAAGGATGTTGGCAATTGCATTTGGCTTTCACCTCACTTTCCAAAGTGATGAATGAACAGTTTCTTTGAAAATGGAAACAGTGGAATTGCTTATTTCAAGTTGTTCGTTCTTCAAAAGGAGAGTTTCAGTCTTTAGAAAAGCTGATCAATTCCTAGTATCTGTGAGGCTGTATAAAGGCCATCTCCTAAGAGTCATGTTTATAGTATAGCATCTTGTGCCTGGCTCTCTCTAATCCCCACTGGTGGCTAAAACAGTGCTCCAGATTGTAAGAAGCTTTGTTCCCAAATCTATGCAGCTTTTGTGACAGAGGAATGGGTGGACCAATGTCCACCAGCTGGAGTCCTTGCTAGTAGTTCTCAAACCACCAAGGTCTTTCCTGACTCACCTGGGGAATCACTAAATTCTGAACCTATCGGATCTACACCTGACACACCCAAACAATCTGACAACCAAATGGAAGGAGAATAAAATTGATTCTATCCTACAACATAGTTACCTCAACATTTGTCCCTCCTCTCCTTCGTCTGCCGGGATACTTCACTCTCTGTTTCTCTCACGCTGCTTCTTTGGCAAGAAACACATCATCATTTCTGAATCACCATGACCTTGTCTGACTGATGAGGACAGAACAGCTTAATATTTTCTCCTCTTTGGTACGCTCCAGCCTAACATTTACTGAAAGCATAGCGAGCGCATGGGGAGAAAACCAGGATGCTTCTATGGTGAGGAAATCTTGCTCTAATGGGGCTGCATCAGCACTTCTGGTGCATTAATATTTTTATTAGACTGTGTAGCAAATACTGGAAGTAAATGCATTAGTGTGGATCAGCATTTCTGAGCTATGGTGGTATTTTATAGAGGCTATCAACAAGGCAGTGCATTTGAAAGCTTTGTTGATCTGGATCAACAATTCAGTGTATTAGTGATTCATGCAAATGCTTAGGCCCTGTGCCCCAGGGAGAACAGAGATGTGTTGCTGTGTGTCACTAATTCAAGGATTATTAGCCTTTGACTTGAAGCCGAAGTTCAGAATTTGATGGATATTGATTATCATGTGAAAACTTTCTTGTTGATGAATATATTTCACAGTGAAAATGGGGGAATGTGCATGGCAGTAAGTGATTATTTTTTGCCTTTGAAATTTAATTTATTAAATCTTTTTGGAGGAAGATAAAATTCAATTCTAATAGCAGCGATAAAAATCCACTCAGCTCTTAATGGCTGTATATGGCATACTATCAAATGGAGGCAGAACCAAAAATTAAAAAAGAAGTGTTTCCAGTATATTGAAACAGCAATATAGACATGATGTAATCTCTAGTCTTCCATGTCTTGTCCCTGACTCCACTTTTTGGTCTTCTGGTTGTCCATCTGAAAGCACGTGAGACAGCTCAGACCTTTCCTTCTGCTTGCTTTCTGAGGTTTTGGTCTCCCAACCTGGTGGGTTTTCCACATCTCCCTAGTCATCATTCTCTTTGGATTGTAACTACATTGGAACTAGAAGGACACCAGCAGTGGAAACTGGAGGAAGTTGGGCTTTGGTCTTGAAAAGGGAAGAAAAGTAACAAAGCAGCACAGTTAATGTGGGTGGAAGAAGGTACTGAAGTGGGACAGGTAATTGTTAAGGTCTGAAATTGAAGGGCAGGGCCCTTGAGTTTTGTTTGTCTAGGGAGAGAGAAGATGCAGAAATGAGCAAAGCCTCAGGAAACGGCAGGGTATGGGAGGAGACAGAGATTAATCTTGTCCAAAGAGACTGGTTTTTAATGCATAGTATTTATTTATTATACAGTATAATTGTTTACATCGTGTAACAAGTATATTAGAAAGTATATGTACCATCTTTCTTTCTTCCATTACCAAGAAATGTGGTTAGAGAAGAGTGGATACATGAGAACAAGAGAAACTTGTTATTTCTCTTCCCTGAAGGAAGAGATGTGATGCAGTCTTAGGGATTGAGGGATGCATTGCACTCTTCTGTCCCTGGGCATGGACGTGAAGGGCCCAGTAATGGGGACATTTTTGTTCATATCCAGAATTACTTACTGATTTTTAAGAAATGCAGCCTTTTTTTCTGCTTGTCCTAATGGCTTTGACATATTCAGTCCCTGTGAGCATCACACTGGCAGAATGTGATGTGAAAGAGAATAAAGTCCATTGAGAGTGACTGCTAAAGATCCCTCACTCTTTGTCTACTCAGATGAGAGAGGATGCACCTGCTATTTCAGATTTTCAGCACAGGAGAAAAAGTAGAGGAAATAATTTTCATTTCATTACTTTCCTCCTCCTTCAGTCAGTTCTAAAGGTAACGTTGTTGTATTCTATGATTTCTGCAGAATTGCAATAGAGTTTCACCTAAACTCCATTTCACCTTATGTTGAAGTCCTGGTAGTGTCACAGGGCATCAGTATGAGTTGTAATTTAAACGTGCTCACATTGTCTGCTCTGGTTCCCTTTATCAATTCTTATTTAATACCTGCCTATTAGATTATTTCTACCCTTCCTTTCAACACACAGGTGAAAAACCAGAGTAAGTTGGCTTGTACTTTGTTTACATTCTGGTAGCATAAGCAAGTGCATCAGCTTTATGTTCTTTTAAATCTTTTAAGTTCTTATCCTACAAGGGAAATGGAAATGTGTCAGTACTGTAAAGAAGACAGTCTTGGGCAGTCAGGTTGAAGTGGATCCATGAATATTGCTGATTTTGCTCATAATTTGATCCTTCTGGATGCAGAGTACCTTTGTGGGCAATGACCTAAAGAGGTGCCTAGCACAGGTTACTGGTGGGGGATTTGGGAAGTGCTCTCTCATGTGCCCATTTTGGGGCACAGAAATTTAGATGTTTTGCTGCTTTATGGAGAACAGAGAGCTGATCTGATGGTCTTGGCTCTAAAGCAGCTGTCATCTGCTTGTGCTTTTTCATGTCGCCAGTCAGATTAAGCAGCAGAAGTGGCAGTAGCAGCAGCAACACTGTCACTCAGTCTATTTATTTCTCTTGAGCTCCTTTTACTGTGCTTTTGGGATATAATTTTCAGATACATATTGGATATCCAGAGAAAGATACTCAGAACAGCATGTTGTTGTCATGCTGTTCAAAGCCATAGAATGAACTCATGCACTTGCTCCCAGGTGTCTGTATGAGCACATTGCCTGCCTCTGTGTTATTAAGTCCTGGACAGAATCAGGAGTGTTGCTCTGTGGTCGTGCTTTGCAGCCCCATGGAAGGGTTTGGTGTGATGTTTATGGTTTTGGTGTGCTCACAGATGGCTCCTGCAGCCTGAGGGACTCTGTTTACCCTTCCCTCTGCTGGGTCACTTCTGTTTGATCATCTCTGTGTGCAGAGAGACTGGGCAAGCAGGACACATGCCATTTAAGACTACATTTAATTTATTTCCTAATGCATCTGGTAGTCAATTGGGATCAAAGTGCTACTATGGTATCAATGTGCCTTCCATTGCAGATGCAGGGACTTAATGGGTGGTGGGTTAATTGGCAGATTGGCATCAGTCTGGGACAGGGCTCTCCTCTACTGCTCAAGCTTATTCAATGTGCTAAATTGCTGCCTTTTAATTATTTTTTTTTCTTAGGGCTTTAGAGCTTCTTTTGTCACTGTTTCTGTCTTGAACCAGTGACTGGAACCATCTGAATAGTTTAATTTCTGTCTGCATTTTTTTCTCGCTTGTCTTTAGCTTATGGATTGTCTCACAACTCAGTAACCATTTCTGTACTACAAAACTGAGCCACATTCTCATGGCTGTTCTGCAGCATGCCAGATGTCAGACAACTGAACCCTGGGGATGTGGTTGGTCTTTGGGGAAATGCCAGTAATCATCTTTGAAGGTGCAGCTTTTATTTGGAAAGGGGAGGCGCAAGTGGGGTAGAACAAATTTTCTCCCTGGCTTAATTTTAATGTTTTGGTAGAATGGAGGTAAAACTGTTTTCAGAAGCCATGGATGTGGATGAAGTCAACTTTTGGTGTTATACCTGCCTGTGCAAAACACAGCTTCTTTAACCTGACTAAGAAAACGGTCTGACTGTCTACTTCCTACTGCTATCTCAAAGCATTGGAATGTTATAAATGTCCTTTTCTGGGTGGGTGGGAGTGTGGGTGTTTGTTTTGGGGCTTTTTGTTTGTTTGTTTGTTTTCCCCCCATATGATCTGTTTGGCAATATTTGGGTAATAGAGTGTTCTTTTAGTCATTGAGGTTATTTCCTGGTAAATCTGTTCTTGTTCTAAGTGAACTAAATCATCAAACCTCTGCTGGTCTGCGTGGGAGATCTGGGCTCAGTCTCCAGAAGGAACAAACAGGTGGAGATATAAATGGCATGAATATCAATAAAGAGAATGAAAGAGTAAAGTTAAGCAGATCATGGGCGCACATAAAAAGGGGCGCTTTAAAGTGTGCCTAGAGCAGTGGGACTGGAGAGAGCCTTTGAGCATCTCAGCCAGAATCCATTAGAAGTGCTCAAAGACTTGAAAAGGAAAAAACACTTGAGGTCCTGTGCTTGCAGGAGAGAATCTGTTCTGTGTGAAAAGCCTGAGTGAAGGGCCTCCAAATACAGAAATCAGAATCAAACCTTACTTCTGTCTTCTGGGTTTTGCCTCTCATACCAACTGCTGTATTTTAAAAATGAAAAAAATACAATGTCTTTTGAGGCTGGAGGTGACCCTGAATACTAAAGCTCTTTGGCATTCTAGTTTGCCGTCACCCCCACCTTGAAATGAATCTCCCAGATTAATTTTTTATTGAAGCAGGATTTGCATCTTTTGAGCCAGGATTCCCTGAAAAGCTCTCCATCTTTTCATGTGTTTTCTGCTTAGCCCCTGTACTGTGACAGTGATGAGTGCAGCCTGCTCTTCCACACTCTGGAAATGTCAGCTTTACAAAGGCAGCTCTCTGGGGTCTCCCCAAGTGAGAGCATTCCTCATGCTGATTAACTTAGGGGAAATGTTGCCAGTCAGTCACAAGGGAAATGATGACACAGAATAATCATAGAATCCCAGAATGGTTTGGGTTGGAAGAAAGGTTGAAAATCCTTTAGTTCCAACCCCCCTGCCGTTGTCAGGGCACCTTCCACTAGACCAGGGTAGGCAGAGACCACCCCCCATCCAACCTGGCCTTGAACACTTGTAGAGATGGGGCTTTCTTGTAGGCTTCCTTTAGATACTGAAGGGGCTCTGAGGTCTTCCTGGAGCCCTTTTGTCCCCAGACTGAACAACCCCAGCTCTCTTGGCCTGTCCTCATAGGAGAGGTGCTGATCATCTTCATGTCTCTCCTCTCGAGCCACTTGAACAGCTCTGTGTCTTTCCTGTGCTGAGGGCTCCAGAGCTGGATGTAATACTGCAGGTAGGGTCTCACCAGAGTGGAGTAGAGGGGGAGAATCACCTCTCACCCTGCTGGCCATGTTTCTCTTGATGCAGTCCAGGATATGATTGGCTTTCTGGGCTGCAGGTGCATATTGCTGGGTCATGTTGTGCTTCTCATCCTCCATCATCCCCAGTTCTCCTCAGGATTGCTCTCAATCCATTCTCTGCCCAGTCTGTGTTTGTATTTGGGATTGGCCCAACCCAAGTGCAGGACCTGGTGCTTGGCTTTGTTGATCTTCATAAGATTCTCTTGTGCCCATGTCTCCAGCCTGTCCAGACCCTTCTGGATGGCATCCCTTCTCTCCAGCATGTGGACTGCACCTCACAGCTTGGTGTTGTCTGCAGTCTTGCTGAGGTGCCCTCAATCCCACTGCCCACATTGCTGACAAAGATGTTTGTACAGCACAGGTCCCAAGAACTCACATCACGAGAGTGTGACAGCTCTAGGAAGTGTGTGTGAAAGAGGCACCAAGATCCTAAATGAAAAATAAAAATAGGACCTTGAATTGGTACTGCCTGGTTTGGCTGCACTTAACCTATCTGTGACAGCTTTGAGCTGATTGTTTGGCTTTGTGTGAATGATAATGCTATAGGCAGGAGCCTGAAGCTCATGGACTTGTGTAGGCACGGGCACAAATGTACACATGTGCACACAAAGAGGGTAATTACTGTGAGATGATTTTATATGAGCAGGTAGGAGTAATTAATGGTGGATATACATGATTGCAAGACTCAACATTCTTGCGTGCATAAAGCCAGACAGTGTGAACAATCCTGCAGCTAGACCAGAAAGGTCACAGGCTTTCAGACTATCAACTGTGAGTATGGCTTAGGAGAGAAAAGGAACTGCCAACCCACAGAAGCAGATGCACTTCCTGGGCGTGTATGTTTGGTATGTCAGATCTGAGTAATTACTCCTTGCTCTTCCTACCCACTTTGTTAATACAGAGAACAAATAAAGTACCCAAAAGGAGGTGGATAAGGTGAATTGTGGAACAGTGATTCTATTTAGCCCAGTCTGTTGTCTGTTTTTCGTGCTGTCTGTATAGTAAATTGAGCATTTTTTCATGATCAAGAGCACTAAAGAAAAATACGATATAATAAATATAATGGTAAATCATCTTGTACTCAGATGCTCAATCAGTGTTCCTTATATTAAGGCCCAAAGTCCAGGCAGATTGAGGAGTTGCTTTTCTCAGGACATTAAACTGTGCTCCTGGCAGCAAGCAGCAGAGAAGAGAACTGTATTAATTCAAATATGTCCACATGATTCTAACAGGCAAACTAAGCACTGGGCAAGGGACATAGGCAAAAAAGCCTAATCCCCTGAGGCCCTTGGAAATTTCCTTTTCAATATCACGTCAAATGATCTGCATGCTTCTGGGCATTGAGTAATACTCACCAGCCAGCCCTTTAGAGGACTCCTCTACAGGAGAAGGAGGACTCTCCTGCAGAGCACAACAGTGGCTCTCCATATAGTGCCCACAGCTCCAGCTGCAGCTGCTCTGATGCCTCAGACTAGCAAGAGATATCAGCCAAGAAAATGTCACAGTCTGCCTGGTCAAACATGCATAGATGGAAAAATCTTTCCTGCTTCCCTCCACAGAGCATCCAAAGCTGTGCAGTGAGTTTTAACTTTACCCATGCTGCAAATAGAGAAATACAAGATCAGGATATGGAGTAAATTTGTCCACTTTTGGGAGAATCAAGGTCAGGAGGTTCCCCTGGAACACTTAGACCAGCTTCCTTCTTCTTTCCCAGCTGTCTAAACCATAAAATCTCTTCTAGAAGCAGCATTAAAATACGTGTTTTAAAGTCTTCAGATCCAGACAAGTCTATCACCTGTTCTGGTAACCAGTTTTGATACTTAATTATACTTTCCCTAAGAAATTTTCCCTTGATATTCAATGTGTCTCACGTTAGCTTTCAGTCACTGGATCTTGCTATGCTGTTGACAGCAGGATTAGAAAGGTTACATTATCTGATCTCTTTTCTATGAAAAACAGTGTTTCATGTTCACATCAACTCCAGATTTACTCTTTAGTACACTGAATTCATCAAAAATTCCTTAGTCCTTGCATTGTCAAGATGATTTTGTCCATTCCTGGGACACTTCAATGGTCCTCCATTGCACTTGCTTTATGATGCTCACAGCCACAATGTTATGTGTAGGTCAGAACTGCCCACTCCACTCTAGTAATATTCTTCCCGGTGTTGTATACACAGGGCCAGGAATTGCATCCCTGGGTGTTGTTAGGGCTGTGGCTACCCTTTTTATCAGTTTGCTGTTCTCACGCCTTGTTGACTAATCATTATCTATTAAAAACAGTAAGTTTTTTTCTTAGTTACTCTTCCTGCAGAGAGTCTCTCCTGATGCAGGTATGGTTGTGTTTGTTGTTCCCATATGCACAGTGTTCCTCGAGGTCATGCTGAATGGTGACCGTGTATTTAGGTTAGCAGGAACTTGGGATTCTCTGCAGTTTGGGCAGTTACTTGCCCAAGAAGGCAGCCTGTGCTGAGCTAAGAGTGAGGCCCAAAGAGCTGTCTGCTTTCCTCTATGCCTAGAGCAGGGCTGCTTAGCAGCTGGCTTAGGTGAGGCTTAACTGGTTGTCCTCTGTTTCTTCTGTGACAAACGTAGAGATTAAAGGATAGAAAAATAAAGCAATACACCTCATAAGTCAATAAAGAGAAACTGCACTTGCATGATGCTTGGTAAGACATCCAGGATATATATGTACCTTTTCAAAAAATAGATGAAATAATGGGGAAATAGTAGGGATGAAAAGTCAAACTCATTTGCAAATCAAATATTTAAAGGTTTAACAGATAGGAAAATTAATCGCTGCTCAAATTGACTTACTCAAAGCTGTAAGCATCATTTATGCAATGATGACACATGGGTGGAATCAGTGATGAAGCAGAGATGTAGTTTGCCAGATTTAGTGTAAACACTGAGCAAAAAAAATGCTGTGCTAAGAATTTTTTGATGTGCTCATTATGTTACAGTAAGATAGAATAGTCACAGGTATGGTGTAAAGCACTGAGTGGCTGACCTAGATCATACTTATCTCAGAATTTTTAAACAGGGAACAGGAGGCATCTATAGGTTTTGCCAACCTCCCATATCCTCATGTGTTTACCATGCCATCCCGTTTTTGTGGGTTTCTGAAGAATTGTATGAAACTGGAGGGTAGTGCTTTTGTGAATCTAGTGAGAATGTTTCTTACATTATTACCTAGGAAAATACACTTCACTGTTTTTGAAAGGGGCAATCATATAAGAAGTTGATAGGTGAAACCCACCTGTGTAGTAGACAGAAATTTTGGTTCATTGTCTTTGCAGTCTTAATTCACCCTCTCTCTGCTCATGCACTCTGCCAGAGTCTTGAATTAGGTGCTGACATTCTGTTTTGTTCTCATACACCAGACAGTTGTAGGACTCTGTAGGGCTTGAGTCTGATCTCAGTAGAGCCCTTATCGTGTTTGGAAACTATGCAGTGAATGTGGCCAGGGATTGCTGACAGGCAGTGGATGTCAAATGTGCAATGCCAAAATACTCTGAGCACAGGCTGCACATTCCTAATTATGCAGGTAGATGGTAGCATGTGTGTTAGACCAGATTTGCATAAATGCTGAGCATTCCCAGCTGCAAGCATCAGGCTTGGATCTGTGCTTTGCACATGTGGGGTGCCATAAAAGTGGTAAATACTTTGGGAATATCACACTCCAGGGGGCTCAAGTTTGTTCCTTAAATGTAGGGTTTTAGCTGCTTTGGCTTTACTCATGGCTAGCTTTAGTTTCAAGTCTGCCAAAAAAAGATTGTAAAAATGCCAAATGCTTTAAGAGTATTGAGACAAAACAAAAAAAATTAATTCTGGTGCTAGTTAGTGTAAAAATAAAGGCCAATAGTGTAATGCAGTTGCTAAGGGTTTAAGGGTGTACAGAAACAAGATGTGATGCAATGAACTGAATGTGGAGGTTGAGAACTACCAAGTAACTATAGAGTCACAAAATGAGCTCTAATTCCTGTAGGAACATGGGGTTTTTTGCATCCTAGTGCATGGGCACTACAGAGGAGCCTGAAGTGCAACAGGCAACTTGTTATTGTCTGGCATTGCAGTCCTAGCTCTGATGTGCTGGAGGGCTTTCTGGTTTGTTTTTCAAATTTAATAAAAATATGTCGCTGCACTTCAGCAGCTGATTGCTTGATGAGAAGTGAAGACATCTGAGCCATTAATGCCTGAGGCAGGCCAGGTGTGGCTGTGGAAGGGGGTCCTTCTCTGTGAGCCTAATGAGTCATTCAGGGAGATGACTGTACACTGTGTCACTCTCCATCACTGCTGACGCCTGATGGAATTAATAACACTATTTATATCAATAAGATTAGCAGCAGATAGGTTCAGTGTTATTAATGGTATAATTACCAACTCTGAATTTGTATCAGTGGTGTGTAGTACCTTCTACATTAGCATGTCATAAAAGCTATCACTGATAGTAAGGAGATGTCAGGTGCTGAGTCAGTGAAATGCCTGCTTGCACATAATTATCATTTAAGCAGCCACATTTACCTTGGTGAGTGTAATCTTTTCTCTCTCTAGGGCTAACCAAATGCCATGGATAGCAAAAACAGCACCAGAAATTGGAACCATCTAGTCAAGCTCCAGGTCTTCTCAATGCATCTTGCCCACTAGTATCAATTTTACCTGTTCTTGAATATTTACAGTAATGGTTCTTAGCCAACATCCCTGGGGGTGCTATTCACTTACCAGTTATTCTTTTCCTTACACTACCAACTTACCTACCAACTTCTGAGGCAGAACAATTCCCATCTTCCGTTTATACATTTATGTTACTGCCTTGAAGATATTTATAGATTGTGATCGTCTTCCCCATGAGTCATCTCTTTTCTAAACTATTAATTCCTCCAGCATTTCTGTATGTGTGACCTGTTTTTCTAATTTTTTGGGTCACTGGTGGAGAAGGGGAGCTGCCAACAGTTTGTAAATAGGGTGTGGGTCAAAGAGGAAAGACTGTATCAAAATTCATACCTGAACTTTCTATCCCAAACTTCTTTTTCAGTCCTGCTGAAATGATTGTACATTTAACTTGGTGTCTGCTGGTTCACACTCCTGGTTCTCAATATAGCAAAGTCAAACACTGGATGAACCTCAGTCCTTTAAGTTCATCTGTATTGAAATAGTTGTCCACAGCCATATTGAATTCAATGAAATGATGTACTGAAGATAAACCATGATAAAATCAGCTCATCACCTGCTCAGGACTCTAATTCAAGAGTTAACACTGAGTTTCTGTTGGGCTGAGAGTGTTTTATAATTTTCAGAAAAAAATGTAGTACAGCTGGTAGGTACCAGATTAGGCTTCTTATTACTTAGCTTGAATGCATGCTGCAGTGGATCTCAACACAATTAAATTTGTCTAGAGTGAATGTACACTGAACATACATATGTGTATACACACATTACACTGTAGCTGACTTGATGTTAGCACAGAATGTTTTGCTGAAAATAAATGCTAGCTATCCTATGTAAATAAAATGTGCAGAGGAGAGGGTAAGATCTAGTTGCCGTGGAAAACTCAAATTTTAAAACTCACATTTTAATGTTTCAGGATGTAGTAATTTACTCTGGCATCCTGTCATTGTGTCTTCACTCTATGCATTCACTATGTTCCAAATAAGATCAAAGAAAAGCAAATCCCTATCATCCTTCAGTTAAATAAATATTTAATCTGAAAAGAATAGGCCAAACAGTGCATTCAGCATGTCATTCAGCCTGAATCTGATGACCTGACCTAGTTCCTTGTTTGCACAAAGTTCTACTTACAGAGCATCCTAAATTACAAATATTCTTCACTTGAGAAAACTCTTCAGCGCAGTATCGTGTTAAGTACAACAAAATAATACAGCCCATATGAGATGAAAGTGTCTTCAGGGACTCATAGAACAATGTCTGCCATAACACTGATGTATTTTATAGACTCCCTGCCCTTCCTTTAGTTCTAATCTGCTCTTGCAAATAGCTTGCAGGAAGTTCAAGTGTTTGTGTACCAGCCAGGTAAGTTACAACCTCTATTTACAGCTGGTTCTTTCAAAATACTTGCTTCAGCTCATGCATCTTTATCTTGGAAGATTCTCCAAGTGATATTTTCTTCATATTTATAGCGGAATATAAAGTAACTTTTCCAGCTGTGGCTGTAGAAAATATTTCATGTGTGGTAGGAAAGCTGTCTCACTTGTGCAATAATCGCCATTGGGCATTACAGAGTGTCATAATCCTGGTACTTCGGTGTCTCTCAAGCAGTAACAGCCATCGCTGTCAAAACCATTCTGAATCCACAATATGTACATAGAAAACCAAATGGCTGGTAACTGCCCCATCAATTTTATGTTGATTGTCTTTATGTTACCATTTAACATAAAGGGAAAAGCTCGAAATACTGGAATGAACAGTTTTGTCTTTTGTCAGTTACTTATTCTAGCACTTAGTAGAGCCTCAGTGTTGTTTCTAGAAAAGCTTTTGCTTCAGTCTGGTGTCCTGTGGAAGCCAGGCCTACTCTGGATTCTAGCTTCTGTATAGACCTTACAACTGACATTTCTGAAGGACTGGTGGAAGAGAGAGGAAAGATCTCAGTGAGGGCAATGTCAGTGTAGCAACCCTGTTTGTGAATTACTGAGGGGACCTTTGGGGATCATCAGTAGAGAGTAAACAGAAGTGCTTGGTTAAACAGCAGTGTAGCTGGAGAAACTTTTGATTCACTAATCAATGAATGAGCAATGTCCACTATCACACAGGTGAGATAGTAAAATATGGAGCTAAGAAATTCAAACTGCATCACCAGAACACTTCCACAAGCAAAATATTGCAAAGAACAATAGGTTTATAATCTCCTGAAAATTTTGAATAGGGTTTACTTTTAAGTGAAGCATTGATCTTCATTTCTTTAGGGATAATATGTTGCAGCCAAAAAGCACATGTAATGTGCAGTGTGTATAAGTATAATGGGAGATACAAAACATACATCAAAAATAAGTGCTGTATCAACCCTCTAGATCTTACCTGTTGTCTGTTAACTTCTTTTGTCCGCTAATGCTGTTTGTGTCCTGATTATGAGTGCAACCTCATAGTGGTTCTTACATAGGTTAGGATCAGTGAGTGAGGAAACTCCATGGAAAAACTGTTTGCACCACCAAAAAAAATTATAGCAAGCTTCCACTTGCTTCCACTACCCTCAGAGGGAGAGTAACATCATGAAGTGTAGCCTGCTTCTGTGAATGTTATTCACAGAAAAATATCACAGCTCTTCACACTGTGTTATATTCTGTATATGAAAACATACCTATTTTAATTTAGATTTTCTCCTCCTTCTTCCATCAAAGGAAAACTAGATTTTTGACAGCCTCTTCTTTCTACCTACTTATTAAAATACTTTAGCAAACTTGAATACTGTTGTAAACAAACTCATTTAAGCCTGTCTTCCCCTGATAAGGATTAACACAAGCCAGACATTCTTTCTCTGTTTGCAGCTTCCTGAGAAAGTCGTCTTTGTGGCAGACCTGTAAACCAGTGATTCAGGCTGCAGTGTGCTGTATCTCCCACTGCATTCTCTGGGATTCAAATCTGTAAACCCACTCCCGCTTCTGCAGAACTATATAGAGTACTACCTTTATATTTTTCAAGAACAAACATCTATCAGCAGCCCAAGCCAATAGAAAAAAAAAATGAACAAATTAATCCAAGCAGAGCATAATTTTCTGGAAGGCAGTGCAAATCCAGAGACCTGAAGGGCTCTGTGTGTGTATGTGTCTGTCTGTCTCTGAAGAAGCATTCACAGATGACTCCCCTCTGAGTAAGCTGAAAGTCTTGAATGGCAGTGCTCAGGCTGAGGAAGCTGGGGACTCTTCAGCCTGGAGAAGAGAAGGTTCTGTGGAGACCTCACAGCAATGTTCCAATATCTGAAGAGGGCATGCAAGGAAGCTGGAGAGGGATGCTTTGTTAGGAACTGCAGTAATAGGACAAGGAGTAATGAGTTCAGACTGAAAGAGGGGGAATTTAGGCTGGGTAAGGGTGGTGAGGCACTTGAACAGGTCTCCCAGAGAAGTTCTGGATGCCCCATCCCTGGCAGTGTTCAAGTCCAGGTTGGATTAGGCATTGAGCAACCTGGTCTAGAGGGAAGTATCCCTGCCTATGGCAGGAGGGGGTGGAACTGAATGATGTTTAAGGGCCATTCCAACCTTAAACGTTTTGTGATTATTGCGGTCAATCATTGACCTTGTCAGTTCTGCAAAGGCATTGAGGATGCAGGATAGCAGCAGGTGAGAAGGCTGGTAGGGAGTACCTGGGCATCTGACAGTACCTGGGCATCTCTTGTTCATTAAAATGTGAGTAAGGTCCCTAAACACATAGACTGAGCCTTGATGTTAGTCAGTCAATGCTGTGTGTTTCCATATTGTGGTGCAAGTTCAGTATCCCTCGGCAGCAGCTGAGGCAGAGTTCAGAAACACTCTGGTCACAGAAAACAAATAGTGAGGTGAGCTGAGTCATCTTTCTGATATCAGTGATGCAGCAGATTGGCCACTCCAGGGAGCTAGAGCTCCTCCATACCCCCTGTTGTCCTGGAAAACAATCCTGCTGAGAGGACTATGGGAAAGGGGAAGGCAAGGAAATAACCAGGAAATGTTACCAAGTGCAGTTCATTCTGTGTTGCTTGATGCTAACAGTGCAATGGCCTGGAACTCACCCAGAAGTTAACTGTGAGCAAGAAAACTGCATTGCATTTGTATGCTGGCAGACCCACATGTCTTCAGTACCAACCTATTTGGGGATTTTTAATCTTAAGGAATAAGGTCACTAGGAGTCTTCTCTAAGGTGCCTTTATGGAGCTTTTCAATACTTTGAAGTGTCTAACAGGCTCTTCAAGCTTCTCTGGAGATGCATCAGTGAAAGTACTAAACCAGTAAAATAAGGGGGAGAAAACCTGGATGTAATTAGAAGTTGTAGTGAGAAGGTAACAGGCCTACATTACATTCTGTACATAATTGCTTTTATCCAGAGCAGACATCCTCTTAGGACGTGGAGATTGCAGAGATAAATTGTGTAGGACAGGCTGAAGCAAAGGTTTTCTTGCTGTTTCACACTTTCAAGAAGTGTGTGGTAAGTTGTGGATCTGAGAAGAGAGTGCAATGAACCAAACTCTCAAAACCTAATTCATGCCTTCTGACCACTCCTTTCTGTTGGTGCAGCAGAGCAGCACCTTCTCTGGGGTGACTTGCAAAGGGACTAGAGCAAGTCAAAGCAGCCTCAAAGCCTCATGCATGGACTGAGGGACAAGAAGCATGGAGGCCAACAAAGGGTAGCACTGCTAAGCAGCATTCTGCAACATGGCCCCTTACACATACCAGGAAGATTCCTTACTCACTGCTGACAGCAGAAGGCATAAATTGAGGCATGAAAGCCTCTTTGTTCACTGAGCAGATGGAAATGTTTGGCTACTTTGTGGATTTCTTCTTGCAGTCTGGACTGGAATTACCCTTGTTTTTGTATCATCCAGCATTAATGTTTCCCAGAGTTGCCCCTTAAACAAAGCAAAAATACTCTACAGCATATTAACAGCATGAGCATATCACAGTAGATGGTTTTATACATAATACAACATGGTCATTAGCCAGCTGTGCACATAAAGCACCAAGTGGAGGCAGCAGGATGTAAAGCAGGTTCTTCAGCTCTGAAGGCAGTAGGCACAGAGGGCTGACAGAGCTCTCCTGGCCCGTGTGTTGCAATGGAGAGTGCTTTTCCATCTGCAGGAGTCATCCTTCTCCAGGGTGTTTTACAACACTGCAAAATGCCTGTAAGCCACGGGCTAGCTCGGTGAGGACAAACTAATTACACAGCAGGCAATAACTCCTCTGTGATCATCATAGATCTGTTGGCCATGATAAGTTTTAAGCCTTCCTAAATTACTGCCAGTCAGATTTGGACAGGTTTATGTCTTGTGATGTACTGCAGTTAGAAACATCTCACACTGGCCTAGCCTAATGTCTGAATCTACCTGCTCATCATATTACTGTATTTCTATATAATTAGAGAAGGAGAAAATATTTGACAATATAGCATAGAAGGTTTTTATTAGCAAAAGTTTATGACCACAACTTTTATTGGCTAAAGTTTTATATCCACACCAAGTTACGTATGTCAGCCTTAACAAGGGTAAATAAAACTTGTATATTGTGCCACATACACTGTCATGTGTTCAGAACATACCTCAGGACAATTTCTGTTTTAGAGGCTGCATTGCCTCTTCCATAGTGGAAACACAAAGACATGGGCCTGATGGTCCTGAAAGCTCCACTGGTGAAAACCAGAGTAAGACACTGATGTGGGTTCCCCATTCTCTTTGCTGCCGATGTATTTGGTAAGCCCAGGAGTACATGCTGAGGACTAGTATATGCTGTGGTGGCTGGCTGGTTTCTGAAAAGTGGAGCTGTATTTCCTGTTGTCCAGTAGGAGGATGGAACTAGGCAAGTAGATAAGTTGATGATATTTGATAGACAGATTTTCCAGTGCTATTTTGTCTTGGTCAGTTATTGCTTACAGTTGAATTGCAAAGAGTCAAGGAGATTGTTGTTGTTGTGGTTGTAAGCTCAGTGTAAATTCAGGGAGCAGTTAAACAGCATAGGCAGATTAACATATTTTTGGGGGCAAAACTATCTCCTCATAAATATCTGTAAGCAAATAAGAGTGCATCAGTTTTCTATAAGGCCTAACCATAGCTACTGTGAAGGAAATGGAGCAAAGGCTTTTGTATTTCTTTCTTTTAAGGAATACAAATGATTTGCCCTTCCCCGTTTACACTGTCAGAGCTTGTGCAGTGCAAGCAAGAGAGGAGAACTTTACATTTCTGGAACATTTGAATCCTAGACTTCACCCTAGTGTGAAACAAAGATGGAGTTTTCTAACTCTCTGCTATGCAAGTGGACTTGCTTTCACACCCAAACTGCAGTGGAGTTGAGCTGGGTGGAGTATTTAAGTTTATCTCAAGCAAATGTATGCTTGAGATAAACTTAAATACCTCTCTTTGTCTTGAGGGAAAAAAAAAAAAAACCCTTGGAACTGCAGTTTCATGTCAGTCTCTGAGATACCTATGCTGCATGAGATGACTGTAAGAGGGAGAAGAAAACAAAGCAAGAGCTGTCTCAGAGAGAGATTCAGCAAACATCAGCAAGCTGCCAAGTGATCATTTTAGTGCTGCAGTTGTTTGCCTCTGCAACATTTCAAGGACACACATCAGAAAAGCTTGATGGGGAAAAATCCTTTTAAAAAGGGGAATTCTGTGGTGGCAGTTTCATTTGGAAGAGAGAGACAATGCAGTATTTCTTTCATAGGATAGAAAAAAAGATTTGATAATAAACAGTTCCTATATTTACTGTGCTACTATTACATTATCTTTTATAAAGCACTCCCATTTAGTGTTATCTCCTATCAGTATGTGACTGAAAACTCTATAGGAGCCTGAGATGGAGTTTACTGTGTATTCACTGTATTTTTGTATCAGTTCTCTCTTCCCTTGAAGAGATGCTGACAATAGTGAGCAGCTTTACAGTAGGAAAGCTGTTGTGCTTTCTCATGTAATGGCAATATAGGAAAAGCATTTAAGAAGGGTAAAACAAATGGCCTTTTTTATTTAAAGGGTAGTGAATACATTCCCCTTTATCAGTGGTAAGAGGTGCTGCTTAGAGAGGTTTCCTAGTTGAATGGAATGTTTCCAAAGTACATGAATATGACGAAGTTGTAACCCAGTGTTCCCTGAAAACTTTCAGTCCACAGGGTTTGCATTATTCTTTGTTTTGTCCTATAATACCTCTCCTTTTCCTAAAATTGATGGACTGTTACATTCTTAATAACAATGTTCCTTCAAAGTCTGAAATCATCTGGCTAACCAAATATTTGTGGCAGAACCATTTAATTTCAAAGAACTTGTACACAGTGTCATAATTCAGCCCTGGTTCACTTGGGTTTTGGCTGAGGCAAGGGCTTTTCTCAAAGCACCAGGTGATACGAACTTTGCTCTCCTCAATCCTGCTCTTTTCAGGTATTTGTTCTGATGCTGTCACCTCTGCATTAGCTGGTGAGTGCTGAAATAGAGCAGAAATAATGTGATGCTTTACTGTGGCAACTTTACATATAAATAACTCACAGTTGGAGAGGTTATTACCTGACATTATACATTCAGTTGTATTTTAAGTATATGCTCTTGGACATTTTTCCAGAGCAGCTCTGATGGGAGTGAGGTAACAGTACTTTTTTTTATTATTTTTTGTTTTATTTTTCCTGCAGATATGGAATTTACACAATGGAACTACTACAAAGAGTAGTTTTTCAGATATCAGAGCTACACATTCTTGGGTTGCTTGCACTTCTCTGAAGGGAGTTGCAAGTTTGCAAAGTTTGTAGTCCTGGGGCCAAGGACTATGAAAGATTTGATTTGTGTTGTGAAGAGTGCATTCTTTGCTATTGATCTTGGTGCAATGTCCTTGTTGGCAAACCAAGAGAGTGTAAAACCCCTGCTCTCTTAAAGAAGGCACTGGGTTGTGTTAGGTCTACTTAGGATCACTGAATGGTAATTCACAATCAATGGTCTTGTAAAGCCCTTGTTGCAGAGTACAGGCATTGGCTTGCTACTGCTAAACTGGTTAATCATAGATGAGTAAGAATCTGGGGAAGTGAGCTTCCAGAGGACACTGACATCCCAGTTTATACAGCTATGGACTTCTCCTGATGCTGGAGAAGGAACAAAAACTCCTTTCAGAGCAGCAGAGGAATCAGCTGCTTTATCTGTAAATTCTAGGACTTCTATTCAGGCCTTGTCTGTGACCCATCACAGTACACTCATTTTTTCTCTATCACATTTGCCTGGGCAGCTACTTCACTGTGCAGTAGCTGTCTCCATCCTGCTGTTCATCACTGTCAACCTTCTCCTCAAACCTAATTCTGCCTTTCAAGGGTCAGGAGCTGCTGCTGAAATATCCTTTCATAATGTTTGATATCCTCTTATTGCATCTCACTGTACTAACAATATAGCCTGGAGTTTTGCATACTGAGCTTGCGGAGATACCAAAAGCAGAGATTATGGGCTACCATGTGGCAGTGATAGCAGCAGTGACTGCAAATAGCTTTTGACTCCATATCAGGCCCTGTGCAGAGGCAGATGGTTAGGAGTTGTTCAGGCAATATTCAGTTTTCTCGAGAGGAAAAGATGGTCATGCTGATTCTTGTGTGTGTACCATGGTTTGGGAACAGTTCACATAGCCACAAGCACACAAACACCTCATCATAGATCCTAGAGTCTTGGATTGGCAGTGGCTCGAGTTTGCAAAAGGAGAATTACAGTTTGTCCCCAGAAATATTTCCTTGGTAATTCAGTCTACTAAATTTCACAAAAGTTTTTCTTGCTGCTGCAATACTGCATTATTGAAAATATCCCAGAACAGCTTTATTTTATGTCTCTGCACCCTACCTCCCAGCTCCAGTTTGGTACAGGCATAGACTGCTAATTCACAGCATTATTGCCAGATCTGTACAGGCCCAGAGTCATCAGTGATGAGGGGGTAAAACAAAGCAATCAGGAAAATTTTAAATTCTGTTTTGGTGGAGGAATAAAACAAGGGAAGCTTGTGGTTTTTTCTTTCTTCCATTACAGTATTTTACATAAATTTTAATTACTCCCTTTTCTGTCTTTCCACATCAGTTTCAATAATGCAGTAGGGATGAGTGACAGGCCCAATATGCTGTGCTGGAAAGGATGGGACTATTCAGAAAACAGATTCTTTGAAGCTTCTGGTCATTGGAACAGCTGCTATTGCAACCAGACTGAAAACCCTGAAGTGCTATCTTTTTAAATAGTCAGAAAACTTGTTAAAGTGCTAAAAAATGTCCTGTGCCTGAGATGAAGTTCTTCATATTTGATGAAAGATTGAATCAAGTTGGACTGTGATGTATCTTAGTTCCTTTGCTTGCTTTAAGAGTAAACTTTAATCTCATTTATCCAGACCATTTTTACTTTGCTTAGGAGTGTGTTTGGCTGACCCCTTGTAGTCCCTTGTACTAAAGCAATGCTTATTAAATTAAGTGTGATTTTATTAGAACAAGAATATTTAGACAGAATGGCCCTTGACACTAATGTTCCTTATCATATGGAGCCTACTTATTAATTTTGATTATATGTTAATTTTGATTAAATGTGTAAACACTCTTTCAGTTTTTTTTTCTCTATTCTCTTGGTATGGGGATAGTGAGGAGAGAAAGGACATTATTTTCTTTGCTGTACAAGACAAGTATTTTTGAAGATGTAGAGATAACTGTGCAGTTACTCTTTTTAACATGAGCTGTTGGAAATGAGAGACCATATCCACACACTTTTGAACAGTCACAAAATACATGCATGCTTTTCCTCAGTAGTAAATTAAACATTGGTAATGTCTGTCTCAAGAGCAGATTTTCATCTGCAGATAAGACCTGAAGGAGCAGTTAATGCCAAATGCACCTTTAAATCTTATTATACGAGACTGAGGAGGGTAGAAAAATAGAGGCTGAGACCAAAGAGGTAGTCAGCTATTTCTTAAATCTTGCTGGTTGTGGTTTATCTCAATTTAAAATGTTTCTTTCTTGTAATCTTTGGGGATTTTTTTCTGATAAGTTATTGATTTTATTGTCAAATCTTTATTAAGAACAAGAATTATCTGATATTAACAATAGAAATTGAGAAGAATTTACTTTAGTATAGTTGAAAATGTTCCATATAGTTTCATAGAGTATATGAAACAGGTTGCTAGATTTTTTTTTTGTTCTGTATTTTGTGCACAGACAGTTCAGTAAAACATTTCCATGTATTACATTGCATGGGCTGTTTCCTCCTCCTGGCATCTCGTTGAGTAACAGAGCCTGTTAATATCATGAGACAGACTTCAGTGGGCTTTAGGTCGGGCCACACAGAATGACCACACCTGGTGGAAAAGAAATCAGCAGCAAAACGGTAAAGACATGTGAAAATAAAACTAAAATTTTAAACCCTAGACATACAGGACTGCGAGTCTTTGGGCTGAAGTAGTTTTTGGACAGCTCTTGTCTAGTAGCAGCTCTAATGCAAAACAGCAGATCCAGATCATGGTTCCTAGTTGATATCCTGTTGAATTTTCTGTCTCCTTTCTGTGTGTTCCTACTGTGATGTAAGGAAAATGTTTTTTGAAATAAGTCTAAAGATGTGTCTGCCTTTTTTCATATTTCAGGATACATCTCTTGTCTAGTTCAAGTTGATGTAATTTACTCAATGCTGCACAGCGATATCTGTCAGGCTGAGAATATGTGATTTTGTCCACAAGGGAGATACTTTTCTCTGTACAGCAAGGCACAAGAGATAAGATGCAGGACAACGTTGACATTTCTAGCTCTCAGCAGAAAATGAAGACTTGACAAAATAAGTCTTGTTAGGAGTCAGGGAATATCTTTGCAGGGTATTTTTTGGATGTGATGCACAAAAGGGGAGATGGTGTTAAAATGATGCTGTTTGAAAAGGTGCTTCAGGGAGGAGGATAACAGAGGTCTGTTTTCCACTTGGCTCTGGGAGAAGGGAGAAGGTGTTCAGCAGTGTGTGTGCTGTTGTGTTAGTAGCATGAAGATTATTCCTTTGAATGATGTTTAATGCTGCAAGCAGCAGCATGTGCTGTCATTGCAGCACAGAGGTGAATGCTTGCATGCAGGAATAGTGTTTTTGAAGACGAGTTGCCTAGAAAGCCCAAAGTTGTCCTTGTAGGTTTACTGGAACACATGGTTGATGAACACTGCATGAATATTTAAAATTACTTTTATGGGATCCTTTATAAGCTTCACTGAATCTGCAGATGAGGAGAAAAGGGGTTTTGGGTTATGTATGCTAATCTACCCGAAGTATTACATATGGATCTAGCATAAAGAAAATATAACACCTAAAGTAAACAGATTCTCTCACCTGGTCAGACAGTGGGGTTTCCTGGTATCACTGAGCCTAGCACTGTGTTTGACAGTCCTCCTTTCCTCCCCTGGCAGTTCAGAATAAAGATACTGCTGAGATTTAAGCATTCTCACTTGTTTCTCTGACCACTTCAGTCCAGACCCTTGCCTCTGCTTAAACTTTTTTGAGTCAAAGGTGCCATGTAGCTCGTAAAAGCAATCACATTGCAGGAATGGCATAATTTTCACACAAAAGGCTTCTTAGCTTTTTTTATTGCCCCATTTATTGCATCTTGCATGGCGAGACACACAGCAAAGGCAGGTTGTTTCTCTCTCCTCCTTGGCCTTGTGCAAAGAGAAGGGTTTAGATGTGAGGTTGCATTTTGAGTCCCATGAAGTTGCACTGGCTGCAGGCTGTGACCATCACAGTCTGTGTTAGCAGAGTCTCTCAGCAGCTCTGGGCCAGGGTATCTGGTAGCAGGGTTCAGCACTGGGCTTCTAAGTTCCCCTGCTTATTGCCAGCAGCACAACCTGTTTCTGCCACAAATTGCAGAGTTATTGAATCAGAGAAGGTCATGGAGGCAAAGCCCCAGCAGTGCTCATTTGAGAATAGAGTTGTCATATGCTATAAACATCATTGAAAATGAAGGCATCAGATGATGGTGTATTTGGATCCCATGGATGACATTTGTTTGGATTTTCACTTCATTTCTACTTGCAAAAAACCCACCTCACCCCCTGAATACTGTCTGCTGCATAGCAGACTTTTGACAGTTGTTTGAATGAAGCAGTCAAGACTTCCCATTAATTTCTCAGGATAACAGTCTGTAATCATGCTTTGTGACAGGCTGTGTGTTTGACCTGTATAGTCTCAACTATTCCACACACTGTAAATGGGATGGTTGAGTCAGGAAGGATCTCTCTCAGGGAGAGAAATCACACCTTCCCTGGACACCAGCTAAGAAGGAGCAAGGGAATGGGGGTTTGGGAAACACTGAGTATGGGAGTCAGGAGAAGCATTGGAAGGAAATGAGAACAGCATCTCAGGGGGCAGAGAAAACTTTCTAAAGACCATGTTTCTTAAGGACTTCTTGTAAAGTGGGCACTGTTTGCTGCAGAAAGTGACTGATGGCAGGAATAAAGTTTGAGGACAAGGACATGCTTCTGGGGAGACCATGGGTGAAGAGAGTATTGGTTTTAACTCATCTTCATCTCTCTTCCCTTTGCAGTAGTCCTTTTTATATTTTTTTTTCTGTAGTTTAAATGTTAATTATTCTATTTTATATTTTTAACAAAGCCTGACTTCTTTTATTTTAAAAGTCCTTTGCTCTGTTTTGCAGAACTGTCTATAGAAAGAAGGTTTGGGACCTTTTCACACATTAAATATCACATTAAATAAAGTTAATCCTTATTTCCATCCCTGCCTTCAGCCACATGGCAGTACTAAAGGGCAAGGTGGAAAGGGATAAAGCGCCTTATACTGCAAAATGTGAAACTGCTTTGACCTTATGCTCAGTAATTCTCCCAGCAACTCAAGCACAAAAATCAGCAAAATTAATACAAGTGTGCAGGGTTAAGTATCAAGCAAATCCTGTGAGGACAGAGAAGTTCAAAACGGTGTTCAGTGCTCAAGGACCATTTAAGCCCTAGTAGCTCAGTGCCCTGCAGTGGGCATCACAGGAGGGCTGGGCAGGGTGCCCTCATCTAAATGCCACCCATCCCATTTGCTGCAGGACCCTACACTCAACATGGGGTATGCACAAGATTGCTTATGGATATATATATATATATATATATATATGTATATAACTGCAAATACACTACACATTAAATTCATTTAATTAGTTTCTGCATTTGCTTGGAAAAGTTGAGTTCAGCAAAAGACAAGATCAGTGTTACCCAAGCTTTGCATTTTCCCTTTTTGCTACCTCTGTCACCTCTGAAGGATGCGTGCCCTAAGTTTCTGTGTTCTTCTAGATCTCAGGAGGATGCAAATGTTTGCAAGGGATCCCTAGAGACAGGGCAAAGCAGCAGGGTTGTAAAGTACTGTTATGATATGAGGAGGCAGAAAGCCAAGTTACATTGACAGGGTAAGTGCCAACAAAATAAACTAAATGCAGATTCTGCATCTAAACCTCTTCTGCTTTCAGTTCCCACTGGGACACTGTTCCAGTGCCCTTGTTCTATTTGACTTTCTTGCAGAGAAATTGGACAGTATCCAGTTTCTAAAATTACCTCAGTTTTAATTTATTCTGGGTTTGATGTTTATTGCACCATATAACTAATGGTCCCCAGATCTTTTCATTAGTCTATGAGTCTATAATTTACCTACGCAGTGTCTCAAAGGCAGATACCACTTACTTTAAAAGTTACGTATAATTTTAAAATCCATATGTTTATATAATATATGAGGTTTGTGGGGTCAGTGATGAAGGGAGATGATTTACGCTTCATGAACATTTCCAGCCATTCAAAGGACAAGTGAATTCAGTTTTACAGAGGCATCTTAGCAGAAACCTGCACAGGTCCAGCATATTTAATGTAACTTACACTCAGCAAAAAAATGAACGAGCTATTCTCCCTTAGGACTTAGTACCAACCTCACAGAACTAGGCAGGATCCAGCTAAATGTATTCCTTTTTCATGTTAGGGTTTTTTAAAGAAAAACGCAGAGATGGGGGGTTCTGGGAAAAAGGCACATGAATTATGAAGCACTGAATTTTATATGTCAAGACTTAGGAGTACTAGATTACAGTTTCCACTGAGGCACCTCTACATAAACCTGGAAATGCAATGGGAAATCAGTGAAACAAAGCTGTAGTGCTTGCTTGGGCCCCTCTTCAGAACAGATTAAATTTAGATAAAGCTCAGATCCTAAGTGTGTTTCTCCCATGATTGCAGGGCTCTAGGAATGGGAGTTCATATATATATAAGTAGAAGAGAATGGTGTGAGAATTATATTCTGAAGGCTGGGCAGGTAGGGGCACAGAGCAGCTCAGGAAAGTAAATCTGAGCAAGATGTCCCATGATTGCAGAGCAGCTGGTGGAAGTGAGCTCTGGTCCAAGGTGAGCTCTGATTCCGGAGCCCTGCGGACACTCACCCGCTGCCTGCAGCATCGCCTCTTGTGGCTCCCCATGGCTGGCCAGGGCAGAACATGGACACTGATTTCCTCCTGCATCTAAGCCTGGTAGGATCTCTGTGTGTCTTGCTGTTCTCCTGGCATTAAGGTGTTCAGACATGGTGGAAAAGGAAATTGGCCGATTTGCTGCAAAGCAGATTAATGCATTTTTTGTGACACATCTTCCAGTTTCAGATGTATCATCTCCTCTTGTTTTCACTTGCGCATATGCACTCAGGCAGAGCCCAAGGTGTAACTTTCTTAAAGTCTGGTAGAGGCAAAAAGAACTACAGAGATCTGGAACCTGGTCTGACATTAAGAATTTCCACCTGAATAGAGAAGTAATGTGTGTAATTTGGCATCCATTAAGAACAGAAACAAAACTCCTCTTAAGGATCAGACATGTATCTCTGTTTCAGTCTATGCTTGAAGAAACTGGTAACTTTTCTTACTGTCCAAAAATGATAGTTCTTTTTAGGGGAAGGAGAACAGGAAGCAAAGACACCGCTTACCTCATATCTGTACTGCCCAATAGGTTATCCTAAACAACGTGAAATGTTCTTTTGTGTCTTTATAACAAGCTTCTTACTGCTCCTTTGCTTTTATTCTTTGTAGGTGATGAAATAGATTGACTCCAGCTCTCCCCTCCTGGCATGCCATATGTGCTGTGTGATACTCTTCTTTGCTAGATTGTTCCAGCTTTTGGGGAGGTGGGAATTTATTCCTGGAATCATTCCAGTGTCCAGATCACTTTCATTGTCTTTATTAGTATGGACTGTGGCCCATCATGATTGAGGAGAGCAGTTGGTAGGGAGCACGTGAGATAATTGCCTAAAATGAACTCTGCCTCCATGGGGCACAAAATCACTCAGTGGCATTGAAATATTCTTAGTCTGGCTTAAGTCACCTTTCTCCCTGTAGGCAGTATCTGTTCTTACATATGTAATGGGGACCATATGCTCAGCCTAGATGCAGTCCCAGGCTTAGATCATCTGCTTATAAAGCAGTACACTTTTTCTTTCCTGTGGACCTTTCTAGGTGGCATCTCCATCCTTCAGGTGCAGGATGGCTGGCAGCAAAGAAATAAGCTTTTCTGCATGCTCAGTATTGAGCAAAGCTCATTGGGTCCAAAGGGTCAAACTCTTCCCATCTGCACATTCCCATGCCTGGAACAGCTCTGTGCAGTAGGGCCAGCCTCTCAAATATTGCTATGCCTCATGCAAGTGTATGTGGCTTTCACAGAATCATTTAGATTGGAAAAGACCCTTTAGATCATCAAGTGCACCACTAAACCATGTGCCTAAGCACCAGGTCTTGTAAATATCTTCAGGGATGGCGACTCAACCCCTTCCCTGGGCAGTGCTTGATAACTCTTTCAGTGAAGAAATTTTTCCTAATGTCCAATCTAAATTTCATCTGGTGCCACTAGAGGCCATTTCCTCTTGTCCTGTCTTGTTATTTGTTGTAATTTACATGACTTCACTGCTTTTAAATTCTGTTGTCAAGTGGAATTTTCACTTGAGCTTCCTTCTTGAAACACTTGTGGTTTAAGCAAAGATAAGAAGGGAGAGCTCTCTTTTCAGGTGTAGCACAACCCTGCGGCACTTGTTTGCCTTGGGGCAGCTGTGTCCCATCACAGCTCACTATAGCAGCTGGAGGGCCCCTCTCAACCCTTTCAGGGGAAGAGAGTTTGGCTGTTTGACTTTTGTCTGGCCTCCCCCCCGCCTTGAGTTTGTTGGATTACTGAGGAAGGAAGAAAGCAGTAAGCTCTTGCATTCTGGACATAAAACTGAACTGTAACCATGGCCTGAATTAGAAGTATCGGGACAAGGGCAAAACCTCAAAAACCAGTGAGCTCTTTTACAACCTACTGTAAATGTTTGTTTTACCCTTCCAAAGCCACACATCTCTTTGCCACTTGAGTGAGCAGGAAGCTTTATTAGAAAACGTTTCCCTGCGTTTGCGTCTTGCTTGGTTTGCTTGGTTCTGATTAGTTACTAATTGTTTCATTAGTGGAGGAATAGGTGTCATGTTACTTTTTCGTGTTGGTTTTTATCCCACCAAGTTGTTGTGTGAACATTTCTTACAGTTATTTGCTGCAGGGAAAATGTGAAACAGGCTGTACAACAGGAGGCAGAAACAGAGAAATTGCCTTATCTTGGGAAGAGCCTTGCTTCTTGCCCTTAGCTGGCATCAACAAACCCATCAATATTAAAGTCAAGTGTGAGCCAAAATGACCCAGCTTTACAATTATAAAGGAAAGGGTGAGGGGAGATTGAACCACGGCAGATTAAGAGACTGAAAAAGAGTAATTTGGAGGTTTGCACTGCTGAAAGCACACCAGTTTCTAGTCATTACTGGTTGAATCAGGAAGGAGCAGAAGCACTGGTGTGTTTTATAGGGTCCTTTGTCTGTCTATGCCTTTACTTTCTCAACTGCTAGTGCTTTCTGATCCATGGGTCTCCAGCAGGAGTCTCTTTTAACTTGGCCCTGCCTGTGCAACAGGCTGGCACAAGAAAGCAGTGCCAGTGGGTCTTTGTGGTCTAATATTTAGAGTGGTACTGGTGCTACTAGATTCTGGTGTCTGGAAAAGCTGCTGTATTAACCACTAGTCTGTCCAGCTGGACACCAGAGGACACAGATCCTAGCCAGGTGTGGCTTCCTGACAGCAGCTGGTAAGACACATGCAGTATTATTTATGGCAAATAAATACTGAATAGTTTTCATATATTACGTGCTGATCCTGCAGTGATTGAAATTTAAAGGTGTGATGTTGGGGGCTAGAGAAGGCTTAGCAAAGCTTTCTTTTTCTCATCACCCCACAACCTAAAATTTTCTGTTGCAGCTGGCAAGAGATGGAATACATAGGGCTTTTGGAGAAAATTTATTTGAAGAAGAGATGTGAAAGAGAAGTTGAATGAAGAACAGGAGGAAGCTTCAGGCTTTTGCAGTTCAAGGGAAAAGGAAGATGTGCATGTAGACATGAAGATCGTGTGCTATTTGGCTGGAGAGGAACAGGCAGGTAGAAAACAGCAGTTAGCAACTGTTCAAAAGCAATCTGAGGCTTTACAAAAGGCTGAAAATAGTTCAAAGGTCATGGTGATCTTTTTGCATGCAGGACAGTCATGCAGTAACTGCATGATGCCATTGTTTCATTGGAGCCTTTGGAGAAACACAGAACACGCTGCTGGAAGTGCATTTTTCTCTACTTTGCCCTGTGTATCTTGACAGCAAAGACTTTGGGACTTAGGGCTTTTATGAAGGATTTTGGTTTTTTAGCAGAATTAAGTGGCAGGCAGTATAACCACAACTTTGCTATGAGAGAACTAATATCCCTGTAACCTGCTGTGACTTTATGCCCTCCTGGACCTTGTGGTCATGGGAACACTGCTGATGCTTTTGTTTTCATGGTAAATTGAAGACGCCAACAGACACGTTGAAATTCAGGTGTAGTCTTGATATTTCAAGCAGAGGTTGTACAGATACTTTTTTGCCCCACAGATAACTTTAATGCAGAGAAAAGAGCTGCAGCAGAGAGGTTTGCACATGAAAGAACTGATGAATGATACATGAAGCACAGCAGTCTGGTATTGGCAGTGCCTGCTCTGTGAGAGGAAGGGAATGACAGTAACAGCGTATGCCGTACGTTAGTTGTAGTTTTTCTTACTGGGGCAGGAATGGGAGCTGCTGGGCTGGGAATGAACAACATGGCTTCTCCTTGAGCTGTGGAGGCTGAGAAAGGTTGTTGGGCAGTGAGGACAGAAGACTTGTTTTGAGCAAAGCAGGAAGAAAGGCAAAAGAAGGTAGGGTGGCCACATAGCTCTTGGCAGGGCTATGCTGAAGAGCAGTGGAATTGCTGCTGGGTTGACAGATCCAGCATGGGCACAATAAACCCTGCTGTGCAATGGAACAGTAGGACCAGCACCTAAAGCATCATGTCAGGCAATCCATGCTGCTCGGGCTTGCTGTCCTGCAAAACAAGGGTGGAAGGAGAAGGAGGAAGCAGTGGTTAAAAAAAAAATCTCGTTAAAGGTGAAGGTTGACAGCAGAAAAGTAAAGGGGTAATACTCTACAGTGCTTTAATGTGAGGTGTGTAGCTCTGTGTGATGGCAGACGTGTGGAGTTACTGCATGTCAGAAGCTGTGAGGTAATGCTCTATAGGTAACTGGTTCAAGTGATTTGCCAGGAAATTAGGTGTCCTAGAAGTTTTCCAAGCCTTTGTGATTCATCAGCAAAAAGAAATTACTACACTTGCTGGCAAGTTTCCACTGCATATTTATAAGGCAGTTACGTTTTTGCAGTGGCAGTAGTAAGACCTTGGGTTTCCTTGTAACTGTTTGTGGTTCTCTCTAAACCAAATCTGCATCTTCCATTATTCTCTTTTTTTTTTTTTTGGCCATTCAGGATTTTCAACCTTTATTAGGAAGAGCCAGTTCCTACAGGGGTTAAAAGTGGGCTGTATTGCTGTGAGGCATCTGAACACCAATAATGATTTTTCTTTTTTATAGTGCTGGTAATTTCCCCTTTTCAAAAGAGCTTTGTGAAGGGCAAGCTTTCATCCTCCATGGTGGGAGAGTATTTTCATTCTCAATTTGCATATGGAGAGACTGATGTGAAAAGAATAGTCCAGCATTTTCAGAAGTGTCCTGTATTAGGAGGCAGACATTTCCCTAGATTTTCAGAGGTGTTGATCCTGTGAGGCATCTCTAGACATCAGCTAAAGTGCTTGGTGTTCATGAAACTGGAAAGCATTGATACTACATGAAACTTGGGGCTACTCTGGAAAACATTGGCCTAGGAGAATTCCTTGGGCTAAAGGGCTTAAAGGAATCCTGGACATCACTATGATTAGTACTTCTCTGCTCCTCTACCAAGGATGTTCTTTATACTTTTTATTCTTTAGACAAGGACTCTGTTTGCCCTGGCCCCTGTCTTCCCTGGCTCTGTCAGAATCCTTTATGTGGTGAAGTTGTGTATTTGAGTCTTGCATTTTGGAGTTGTTGTTCTGACCACCCTTAACCATGAGCAGCACTCTCAGAGAGAGTTTTTACCCATGTCTGGGTTCCTCCTGAATTTCAACTCACAGCTCTTCTCAATGTTAAAAGTGTTGATTATTTAACAAAATTATTGAAGAACACTGATCAAATTGGAAGCCCTCTTGTCAATGTATTGGCAAAGCTTTGGTTCTGACTCTGCAGTGTCTCTATTGTACACGTGGCATGGTAGTGTGTCATTACTGTATTTTCAAGCAGTGTTCATTGAATTGTTTTATTTTGCATTTATTGGTGTGGGTATGCACAAAGAATGAAGCCACCCTTCTTAACTGTAAGCAGAAAAAAAGTATTGTGCTTTAATTGTTTTCATTTTTGGCAGAGCTACTTTCTAATGCAGTTATGCTTGTGCCTAGGGGCATGTGGGATTGGAATATCAGGTATCCACCTTTCTGCACTCTTTCAGACATCCTGCACTTAAATTATGTGAACCCTTTGGGAACCGCAGCATTTTGTAAGTGTTAGCTAGCAAAAATGATTATTGTTGCAAACAATCATACTTCTCTTCAGAACCATTTTGTAGGTAACTTTTCTTTTTATTAATCTAAGTGTTTTGAATATGGACTTTAGAGTTCTTTTCAAGTAACTTGTTATGATGATGTTCTTCTGTGTATGAGGACAAGAGACAGCGGGGGGAAATATCAATTGCCTACTCTGGCCAAGCATGAAAAGAGGAAAAGGGGAAAAAAATAAGTCTTTTGAGAAAAATAAGTCTATTAGTTGAAGTGCAAGCTCTGGTAATCCCTTTTCAGACAAGACGTTTATTATAACAAGGTTAATTTTCCACAAACAATCTTCTTTGTTTGCTATGGCTTTTTGTGTTTTCTACTTAAGGTTTTCAACACTTTATGGAAGAAGAGGTGTGTCTGATGTTTTTGTAAAGATGCCTAGACAGGAGCTTCTTATTTCAGGGAAGAAATTAAGGCTGGTATCAATATGCCGCTTAGGTCAGTTTGGCTAAGATTTTTTTTTTTAATATTCATGATTAAGGAAAAGGAAATTTTTCCATTCTTATCCTGAGTTGTCCCTATTTCTCAGATGATCTAAAGTATTATAAGCTGTTTAGAAGTGCATGCATGAAGTTGTTTACAATCAGTTAAGCATAACAGCTTTGAGCCAGATTAATATGAATTGACTCTATAGATTTACAGTAGTAACTTGTTAACAGGGGCAATACAAAATGATTTGGTTGAAGTTCTGGCTTCTCTATAACCTCAGCTAAATTGGGGGATGCAGATATTTTGCCATGCAAAGACTTGATGTGAAATTTGGTTTAAACCATGGTGTTTCCACCTCCTTTAATGTTGAAATTGGTGCAAGGTGAGTGAATGCATATCCAAATTTTCCAGTATGTGTCTGTGTGTATGTCCATGTATATCTGTAGCTATAGAGATCCCTCCTTCTTTAACCAAACAGAGATGCATTTTGTGTGACTCTCTAGCAGGTTATTCCTTCATTGTTTCTTAACAGCTTTCAAAGATCTTTGTTCTTCAGTTTTAAGTGTAAAACACTCTTACTCTGTGTATGTTTAGTGTATGCTCATGGTTACTAAAAGGTATCTATTTATTCATAAGCCAGGCTGATGATTCAGTGTCAAAATTCATTTGTTTCTTGAGCAGAAATCTTCCCTTCTGGTGCTGGTCCAAATGGAGTTTTTATGGCTGGATCTGTGCTTATACACAGAGGTGTTCTTGTGATTGCTGAAATTACACTTGATTATTTACAGAAGGATAATAATATGCACTGTGTGTAACCTCCTCCCTTGGCTTTTATTTGAATACTGGAAGGAGAGAAATGATCTGCCTAAAGAGGTTTCCTTTGTGTTTCCCTTCTCATCCTCTTTCTCTTTCAGAGGAGAAAAAAACCATAAAAAGCCCAACTGCTGTGATCTCTAGCTAAAACCTATTCAAACAAAAGAAGTCTTAAATCCATATTAATCACCGCCACCTTTAATTTTTCAATCACTGCTTGATTAAATTGCTGCCTAGATTTGTCCTTTCACTGATAAGGCCTGGTGAGTGCTCTGCAGTGAACTCAAATAGAGAAGTAATAAAGTGCTTTCTGTCACAGGCACTCCCTAAAGTGCCAGACACAACACAAGTTATTAAAAAAATATCAAAGAGTGAGCTTTTATAAACTGTGCATAGAGGAAAAATATGATTGTCCGGGGAGAGGGAAGAAGATTTTAATTTTGCATCTGCAATTGTGAAGGCAAATACATCTGTATAGAGGATATTTCAAAGTCAAAAAGAAATGTGCAAACTTGAATGGCTAGGCCTGTGTCAAGACACAGGTGTGTAATGGTTTTACCACTGTCAGAATGCAAGTGCCTGGTTTTTTCCCTTTCCTCCTGGTATGGATTTCGGCACAGAGCTTGTCTCTCAGTTAACTCACACTTACCCACAGCCACAGAGTGACAGAATGGTCAGGTTGGAAGGGACCTCAGTGGGTCCTCTGGCCCAACCTCCTTGCTCAAGCAGGGCCATCCCAGAGCATGTGGCACAGGATTGTGTCCAGATGGGTCTTGAATGTCTCTAGTGAGGGAGACTCCACACCTTCCCTGGGCAATCTGTTCCAGTGCTCGGTCACCCACACAGTGAAGTGGTTCTTGCTTATCTTTACCTGCCTTTAAATCTTCCCTCTGAGAATGCAGATATTCCAGCTCTGATTCCAGTGAAGGCGAGCAGGGTTCTCTGCACAACTCTTTTCCGATGCTCCACAGTCGTTACAAGAATGGTTTGTATTGCTGTAGAGGATGCAGTAGTAGCCCTGTGGGTCCTGAGCCACCTTCCCACTAGTGAGCAGTCAAGGTGCCATTCCCATGCTGGGCCAGTGTTTGGCATGCAGTGCTGAAACAGAGGTTATTGTGATGTGAGCCAGCAGGTCTTTTGTGGTGACTGCCCTCACTCTGGAAGTGAGCTGTAAAGTTGACTTTGATGTTATGTTCTGATACAAGTGGACTTTGTCCGTTACAGCACAACTGCCAGTCAAAGCACGTTAAATCAGTGTTAGTGTATCCTGGTGTCTCAATACTTGGAATAGTTAGAATTAGGGCATTTTACAAAGTAAAATGTCCTTCATCTGAGCATGTTAGCTGCCAGCACAAACACTGATTATCCAGTAAATACAGAATAAAGTGGACAAAATGAAGCAAGTAGCTGGGGCTAAGAGTGCACGTTTGGCTTCCTGGCTCTAGTTTAGGAGAAGTAATATCCAGGTGAAATGGGTGATTTTCTTTAAAATAAAATTGTGAGGCTTTTGCACATGAGCATCCACTTGGATTTATCTCTTGTCTTTGACTAATCTTCAAACCTTGATGTTGTTAAGGGCGTATATTGGACAACCTTGTTCTTCTTGTTAAGAGGTTTCATGGGATGTGTTGCTGTGTTCTGACACAAATACTTTTTTTCCCTGCTGTGGCCATAACCGTGAGTCAATAGAGACTCAACATATGCTCAGTCATTGTAAGTCAATTTTAAACCAATTCAAGAATGTCCATACTAGGATTTATGTGGACAACAATATAGTGAAAAAATCAATGTTTGGCATCATCTGTGTCAGTTAAACTAGCTTGCTTCCCATTCAGCTTCCAGCCCTTGCTTCCCATTCAGCTTCTAGCCAGTTGATAGCTGGCAAACCTCTGCTTCATAATGTTATCTTGGACTTATGTAATCTTCATTGATAAAAGGATTTTAGAGGTTGATTTTCCTCTCTTAAGTTTATAATGTGCAGATCTTTACCCAGCTCAGGGTGTGCTGGAGACAGCCTGTTTCATCCTGAGAAAGCCTGTAGCTACAGCTTTTTGAAAGCAGAAGAGGTTTGTAGACAAGATACCAGAGCAGGATTCAAAAGAGCCAATTGCTCATTTCTTCCATTTCTGCTTTATCTTTCTATCTTTTCCCTCCCCCAAATAGGTACAATAATACAAATCTTGCATGTCGTGTATGTAGGGGTTTTTTCATTCGTTTGTGATTGTGAGGTTTTTTAAGAGTCAGTGATTACAAAGGTAATGAAACTACTGGTGATTGTACTCATGAAGTATTTGGAGTGGTGCTGGCCTGTTGGTGATATTCTGCAACCTCTAGCTAAAATTACTGATATGCTGTGATGTAAATCTGGGGCTACTGTTACAGTGATGAGGCTGGTCTAAAGAAACTTGTCACCACACAAAGTGTCATCTAATTGTTTAGCAAGTGCCTTTGAAACAGAGCTAAATATGGATGCCTTCTGGTTAATAAGGATGTGATTTTTGTGAAAAATACTTTTCTTCCTTTAGTTTTCTTGTACTGTTAAAGGAATTCTGCAGCTGTGCTGGTTTTGATGCAGTGCTGACCGTGATTGCAGAAGCAGCATTGTCTCCATAAGAGTTGCAGACTTGAAATAGGGTCACAACATTAAAATTCATCTTTATTTTGCTAGCCTGTAGAAAGATTGAGGAGTGAGGTGTATTTCTATTCTGTGGTGTAGTTACATATTCATTGGTTGCCCTACATCAGGCTTCATGGCCCTCAGCTGAAGTTACTGCCATTGTCTGTAGTTGTCTGTAGTGTAGAGACAGGGAGCTGGGCTTGGTGATTGCTGTGGTCTCTCACTGTGTAGCAATGTATGTACCCTGTGCATCAATGAACAAGCACATCTCATACAGCTCTGTACTAAAATGCAACCATCCCACAATGAGCAATAACAATTCAAAAGTGTTCCATAAACATTCTGTTTAAACAACAACACCCCCCCAAAAAAAAAAAAAAAAAAACCCACAAAAAAACAAAAACAAGCCAACAAAACCACAAGACAACAGTGGTATTTCATTTTCACAAAATTACTTGGAGAGCTCTTTGTGGCTTGTACTAGAAATATTATTGGAGCATTGAGTTGAAGGCTTTCCTTCCCTGCTATCTTTTCCATTTAGCATGCAAATACGTTTGGGCTTCCTTCTCTTATATGATGCTATTGTTTATAAATCTGTCTTAGCTGTTGGTGCTCTGAAACCCTTACTGAGACATTTTGTGCTATTAGCTGATTGTTTGAGCAAAGGATCCAGGGTTGAACCCTTCCAAAAGGCAGTAGGTTGGATAGAGAAAATGTCAGCAGGATACCTCTGTGCTTACCAGTATTTCTCAGAAAGCACAATCTCAGTTTTTGATTTCTGCATGTCCCTAAGCAAATACTACCAGAAAAAGCTGATGAGGGAAATTTGCTCTAATCCTGCAGGGTGCTCTATCCCTTCACTTGTCTAGTTATTATTGTATTGTGCCAACACTTGGATGCCACATGTTCATCACTCCTTTGTCCCATCATGAACCACAATCACTTTAGTCCTTCCACTGGAATAACACAACCACAACCATAATTTCCTGAAGATATAACATCTTGGGATCCTGAAGTCATTAGACAGGCATGGGGTTAACCTTTGCATCCACTGTAATTTTGTCAGCTAGTGGAAATTATTAAAGGACCTGAAACATGAACTTCAGAACAGACAATAACTGTAGACAGGTAACCTCTTGGGCTTACCTCAAGTAATTAAGTCTTATAACTGAATGGCAGATGCCCACTTTATTAGTGAGTCATTAGTTTAGCAGGGAGATGGTGTTACAACACATACGATTGCTTTACTGCATGAACTGAGTAACTTCTAATTTAGACAGATGAATAATTAATAGAAAAGGAGCTTTAATAGAAGTAAGGTCATCTGTTTTCAATTATAAAAGCTGAAGTTACTGCATAGATTGAGAAGGGCATAGCATGCAGGAAGTGTTGATCCTTCAGGCTTAGATTGATTTGCCTCTGCTGATGAAACCATTAGAAGTAGAGAAACTTGAAGAGCAAGAGAAGAGGGATGTGAGGATGTTCATCATGAGCACCCTCACCCATCAAACTACAAAAGTGCAAGTTGTGTGAACATGATCAGACTGTTGGTAGAACATCTCTGCTGTGATCTGTTGATTTATGCATCTGTCTGCAGGTGGCCTTTTGGGCAGAGCAAGGGAATCTGGAGAAGTGCTTTGTCAAAATATACCATTGACCAGCTGCAGTGGGCTGGTCACTCTGAATTCCCAAAAATGAGTATTTCAGGGTAGCAGTCCCTTACATCATGTGTGATTACTATGAAGGGCAGGAATTTAATCTTTTGCATTTGCTTGACAGCCTTTTGATTGATAGCAGATGTTGTTAGGAGAACATATGCTGTCAGTTTTGATTGTCTTCCTTTGTGATTTTGACAGACAATGTTCCCTAAATGTATGATATGGAGGATTACTTGGTGAAGACTGTCACATACCGGGACAAAGGAATTTTAAGAAGTACAGCAACAAGTAAACATCCATCTTTGGCAGACCATCGTTACAAATCCTTTGAGAAGAGATAGAAAAGGTGTAATCAGAGTTTTAACGATTGCTGTTGTCCAGAATGAGGAATTCAATTTTAACTAAGGCAATTAAATATAATGCAAAGGTTTGGCTTCTTGATTATTTTGCCTTACTTCTTCTCCCCGCCACCTTTTTCCTTTCTTCTTCTATTTTTTTTTTTTAATGCCCTCCCAACAGATTAGGGGGAGCTGAGCGATGCTGTAAGGAAAATGCAGGTGAGATGAAAGAGTCAGACAGAATGCAGAACAGCCAAGAGGTGGCAGTTGTATTTGCAGATGGTAGGGAAACAGCCAAGAAGATGAGACGGGGAAAGCTCATTTGTACAACTGGGAACTGACTTAGGTGGACAAGGTAAAAGATACAGGCCTGGAACAGAAACTTTTAGTGAAGAGAAGCTTATAAACATCAGTGCCAGACCTAAATTTGATGAGTCCATGGAGCTGCATGATTTATGCCTGTGAAACATCTTGACATCTTTTTTGTGCCCATATGCACACGCATGAAGATCAGGTTCATGTTTTATGGGTTTTCTCTTGCTTGTTGTCCCCTATCTGCTGGATTTTTTTTTTTTATTTGTATTTTAATTATTGAAGGATATCAGAGTTATTTCAGGTTTTTTGGTTTCTGTATTATATCATCAGAGTTTTTTGAGAGCATGGCATTTACTAAATGGCAGAGAGCTTTTCCAAGTCTGCGAAAGGACCTTTGACTCACCCAGCTTTAGATCTTTTTTCATGTAAAGCCTCAGTCTCTGGAGTTCACAGCTCAGTGACACTGGTGTCTGTCCTTGGACACACTAGGTGGCAAAACTTGGGTGTGCAGAGAAAAAGCTGCACGTCAGCTCTAATTCTGAGTGAATTTCTTCCTGTTTTATTTTCATGCAATAGTCTATGTGCTGGCAGTTTTGTCAGGGTTTTTTCATTATTTTTTAAATGCTATTGTTGTGGCAACAAAAAGAAGAACCCTTGTGCCCTCCCTTACTGAATTGTTCTTTTTCCAGAAGGAAAATGAAATAAGAAGTAGAATCAACAATAGTGGAAAATCAAGATAGGAATAAAACCGCATGATTATTTCCTTCTTTCTCTCTTCCTCAACTGAAAGAGGAGGTGGACCAACACTGAACAGACTCTGCCCTGCTGTGGGAAAGCACAGCAGCCTTTACGGGCCTGTGCACTTTTATAGCAAGCAGTAAATAGTCATGAAGCACTTGAACAAAGTGTATTTATGTGCAGGTAGGTTCTGTATTCAAAAGACAAGAATTTGTGTGGTGGTGGGAGTATTTGTTATAAAATCTTCAGAGGAGCCTGTCTCAGTTCAGTTACCTGAACCCATTTCTACATCTGAAAAACAACCCTATCAGCTGAAAATGTTTGCAGTGACAGGAGGAAGAAAGAAAGGCCTTCTAGAAGTTTTCTTCAGAACTAAGAAATCTGTCTCCAGTGTCATCTTTTTATTTTTAGAAAGGCTGCTTTGGAAATACTACCTAGTGTTGCTAGGACCATAAAGCATTGCTAAGGGTAAAAGGCTGGGAACCTGAACCAGAACTCTGAGATCAGAGGAAGTTTGGGAATAGCTCATGACCAAAAAGAGGGCAGGGAGTATGGGATTGAGTAAGAAAGACATTTAATTATGCATAAAATGTTTCTTTCTCTTAGCATCCATCTTTAAAAACTGTATGTTTAATCTCAGTAGTAAAATTTTACAGTCAGAATTTCTGTAAGCATGTCACTGTTCCATGCCACTCAAAACTAAGGCCTCGGCTACAAGGTTTTGCCACATGCTACAAAAGAGACCTGAAGGGGCATTGTGGGCTTTTCCTCCCTTCCTCTCCTTGTGATTCAGTAATTCAGCCAGAGGCACAGTTGGTAAAAAGCACCGAAAGGATTCATTCCTCTACTTGCTCCCCCTGGCTGGCTCAGATATGCTATTTGTATGTGTGTCAGTTTTTCACACCTGCTTTGAAACAGCAAGGGAAGATAACAGAGAACTACCTTATTCTTTCCTTTTGTACCAATGCTCAGGCTAATCCATGAAGGATTCTTTCAAAAGACAAAACTCGTATCAATTGCCAACCATGCTGTGGCTTTTACACTCAGCATTATAAATTGGTCCTCTGTTTTGGATTGATACTCTTTGTCAACTAACTGGGAAAGCAGAATTTAAAAACAAAAAGAAGGGATTCAATTATTTTAGCTTCATTACACTTCATGTTGCTGCTGCTCCTCCCCATGGAGAGACTCTCTGCCTGTTTCAGACTCTTCTCATTTACAGAGTGCAATTGTATGAGTTGACCAAATTTTCCAAACCATTGATCTTGCTGCAAATGCTCTGCTGACTTGTTTCTGGCTTATGTGCAGAAAGTTCATGAGCTGGGTGGAATTTTAATTGAAGACAATTGAGGGGTCTGTATTTTGCTTTTCTGCATTACTAGATATTATATCCCCTACACATTGGGTGAAAAGGGGACTTAAACCATATAGGAAAGGTTCTCCATATTTGCATAGTTGCCTCAAGTCAGTGCTGTTTGTAGGAGCTGGGTTTGGCTATGTCGGGTGACTCGTGCCTCTAAGCAATTGAAATCCTTTGAATGACATCAAAGGTTTGGAGATGGAATACCCTGTTAGGGGTATGCATTATACATCATGCACGTGTGAATGGGCATGTATGAGGGTACACAGCTTATTCTTTTTGTTCTTTTTTCTTTTGGTTCTTGTAGCAATTCTTTTCCCTTTCCCTTAGCTCTTATTGTATCACAAGTGGCTTTATCTGATGTTTTCTGCAGCCCAGACAGACTTAAACTAGTTTATTTCTTTCTCTCTCATCTGCTCTGCCTGACTGCAGGTTCACCCCATTATTTCACAGACAGCATAGGACATCAGTAGCAAATTAGGATTGAATAAACTTCCCTGTGCATGTTCAAATCCTATCACATACTCATTATAGAGCAGCTGCACATCTGGGCAAGGGAGTTTCGTTGACCAAAGTCTACCTAGTGAGCTCTAAACTTTGTGTTCTGTATCTATATTAATCCTGCCACACTGGCAGCTTTTCTAAGTGGAAAACAGAGTGTGTGAAAGTGTGTGAATGTAAAAAGTCTTTCACAAACTCCTCATCTGTTGTTGCCACAGAAGACATCATGGGGGTCAGAGGCATGAGTTGCATGTGTGTATAATTTAGCTGTGAATAGCATCCCTGTAAAACATGCTCTGGTATCAGAAAGGTGGATGGCAGGTCTTGGTGCAGGGCATTATGTGTAAAGTGGTTCTTCCTTCTCACTCTGCCCATATGGCATCACATAGAAATTGTGTCCTCAGAGCTAAACATGTTGAAGTGTCTCAGTTGGGCCAGATGAGGCTGGAATTGCTGCAAATCCCCTCTATCTCTTGCTTGGCTTATATATTTTCTCCCAGTTTATGCTAGAAGGACTTTGGCTGGCTTTGCATCAGTCTGTCTGCTGTGGGCCAAGTGGTGTTAAGCTGTTGTGGCCCCCAAGGGTCAGCCTTCCTGTAGCCAGTGCCATCAGGAACAGACTGCAGTGAGCATTTGTGGAGGTACAGTTTGATGGTTGGGGCTGGATATTGCACAGGATGCAGCAAAACAGTCTTTTAATGTCCCAGAACATAATAACCCTAAGGTCTGGGGGCAGGCAATGAGTGCTCTTTGGTCAGCACTCCAGCTGCAGAGCTGGAACAGCCTCCCACCTCCCTGTGGCCATTGCTCTGCAAAAGGCAATGCCTTGGGTTTGCAGAAGGGTTTGGCTTCTGTTTAACCCTTCATCCAAGTGCTTCAGCCATTGCTTCTGTGGAGAGCTGTTGAATATGTCCATACATTGAGAGGCACCTGGAGAAGTGCTGGTCTCTCTTTTCCTGCTAGGACCTTTGAAGGTCCATTTTACAAAGGAGGGCATTTGGAGGTGATGAAAAGAGAGGGGAACCCTTTCTCATTTGCAGTGCTGAGCATTCCTCCTTTTCATACAAATATTGCCACTATTTAATTCTGCAGTTCAAGATGGCAACAGCAATAAAGTCAGCAAGCAGATGCTTTGCAGAGAGAAATTATTTCTCTGTCGTTGGTTTTCTTGCCCTGTAGCAAAGTTTTATTATGAGTAGATTGTGTCTGCAATAAACCTGGCTTTCTGGGAGCTGCTCTTGGGTAGGAGACATGAAAGTTTCCTATTATCATCTTGTCCCCTTTGTCAGAGTTATTTTACCATTTTTAGCTGGCTTTAAGGTAAGGATATGCTTGTTTTGACAATTCAGCAGTGAGGGAAGCCAAAAGTTTTACTTGTCCAAAGTCCTTTAAGGGGAGTGCCCCAAAGTGTGTTCAGTGTGCTGAGCATCATGTGCTGGTGTGCCATCAGCAGCACTGGAGTTTTGGGGATGTTTTAGCTGCTTGTAGCAGCTGGCTTGTTTTGACTGAAAGAGAAATAACCTGAATTTCCATCTATTTATAGTAATACAAAACAGTAGGATTCCTGCCTGAGTCAGGGTTGTTCTTCTTCAGTCTGAAAAGTGTTATATTGCCTGAAAGGCTGTGCTGGACTTTTGTACCAAATGAAAGCAAGTGTGACAGACTCAGGCCTGTCTCAAATGAGCCCATCTTCCAATGGCAGCAGTGGCTGGGAAGGCAGTTCTGCAGAAGAGGGTCCCACTGTGGCAGACTGTGGTAGACTGCTTCCTCTTTGCCTCTAAAATCTCTTCTTCTCTTGCCTCTTCTAATGTGTGAGTGTGTAAGCATATAAAACATGCATAATTGTAGTCACAAAGCTGTTGGGGAAGATAGAATGTGCTTTCCTTGGGCTTGGCAGAGCAGGAAGATGTTTTACACAGAAAGCCTGGGGACAGCTGACCTTGATGCAGCATTGAGCTAACCAAGAACAGTATCATACTTGCAGTACAACTCCTTGGAGGTCCTGACAAGTATTTATTTAAGTATTTCAAAAACTTGCTCTAGTTGCTTGCACCAGACATAGCTATTAAAGATTATAACTGAGGATAATTATTCTTTATAAGAACTAGTTTTTATTAGAGAGGACTAATACAGAGCTCTGACAGTGCCATGAATGTCTTGGTGGTGCTTTAGCACTTCCTCATAATCATTCACACTAATGCTGCCTAACTGAGCAAATCCCATGGCCATTTTATCCAGATAAAATGGAGGAAAATAGATGAGCTTTTCACTGTCCCTGGAAGGCTGACAACAAATCTCAGCTTCATTAGACCAAAAAGGAAGCAATTACCCAGACAGCAGCTTGCCAATAGCAACTTTTTCCCTTAAAATAAAGGGGTACAATGACATCATCTTTTCATCAGCTCTCCCTGTGCTGCTGCAGTGAAGGGAAGGCAGATGCTGGGTCTGAGAATGTTGCCTTCTCCTCCAGAGCTTTCCTTTAGGGAAGTGTTTCCAGTCCTCTGGGTTCTCCCTGTGATTACAACCCTCTCTGGCTGTGCCATACCAACCCTTGACTTTACTGCTGCAATCCTCTTGGTATCCCCTTGCCCCATCAATTCTTTCTTTTCCCCCTCCATAGGCAAGTCAGAGACCACAGATTAAGCAGAGAGCAGACTTGGTTCACTGAACACAGAAAGTCTTCAAATTAGGCATAAATGCAGAATTTCTGTAGAATAACAAAAATTGCTGAGATAGCATATGTCAGGATGAAGGGCAGGGATGGAGAGGGAATATTCACGCAGATCACTGAGTCTAGAGGGTAGTATAGTTAAGAAGTATAGACTGCTTACTCAAAGAATTTTCCTTCATGTTTTTCCACTTTTTAGTTTGTTTTTTTGTTTGTGGGGGTTTTTTTAGATATTGGGGGTTTTTTGTTTGTTTGGGTTTTTTTGATTTTTTTGTTTGTGGTTTTTGAGGGCCTTTTTTTGTTTTTGTTTTGGGTTTTTTTCATTATTATTTTTCCACTTTTGTTAGAGGATTCTCATTCATCCTGCTATCCTTTCCTCCCTTTTCAGCTGTGTGCTTTTGATACCTGCCTCTTGTGAGAGAGCATCTTCTTACTGGCTAGTCACACCCTTTGAGGGATGAGGGAAAGAGAGGTGGTGGACTAAAAACTGGATGGTTTCTTTCTGGTTTTGCCCTGGCAAACTTGTCCTGCTCTTACTTGCAAGGTAAAGCTCACTCCATCTTCGTGAGAATGAGAAAGGCCAGGAATAATATTGAAGTGAATGCTTCTTGGGGATTCACTTCATCATCTGAAGATGAGAGCTCTCTGCACCTTTGATTGTGTTTTGCCTGTGAAATTGTTGATGAAATGGCAATGAAGGTGGCTGAAATAATCTTGAGATGTTTTCTTCATACAGAACTGCTTATTTACAATTTGAAATTAGTCATTTAGCATTAAGTGGCTACAGGTCATTAATTGTGAGCAGGTTCTCTACAGCATAGCTGCAGACTCCAAGTGGCCTCATGATGAATTACTATATAAGACTTTTCTCTTGATGGACAAAAATGATTTTTAGCCTGAACTTCACTGAGAGATTTGATGCTGAGAGTCCCACTGCTGCCTTCCACTTTCCCATCCAGAAAAGCTAATTCTGTAGTTAACACAAGAATACAGTTTGCTGTCCAAAATATATTCTTGTTCTTGTTTGGATAAAGTTATGCTTCTAAATGTTTGCCTTTGTTTTCTATCCTGCTCCCATGCCTGTCTCTGGTTCTATTCTTTCACAAGACCTGTCCCGCTCAGCACAGACACATTCAATCATCTCTGCCCTGAAGCTCATTTATTCTCTTGCCTACTAAATTTGCATGAAATTCCTGTGTTTTGTTTTGGGGGACATCCTAGAATTAGTATGTTCCCTGGTGTCACAAGGCCGTTCTCTACATTCCCTCCCTTTGCTGAAGGCAGGAACATTTATATTTCAAAGCTTTTTATTATTTCACTTGTGGAATTTGGATTGCAGTGCACCCTGTGGACATTTCAGCTTTGTCAGCTTGAGTGTTATTAAACTGTAATCATTTATCATCATTGGCAATGATTTTATGTCTAGGGGTTTTTTTAAGCAGGTATTGCAGAACATTTATTGGTAAACTGCTGTGAGCATGCAAAAACTTACAGTATATAATTTATGAAGTCATATTTATGTAGTAGTGCTTTATGGTGGAAGGATGTGCTGAGGAAGTTTTGAGATGACCATTTATTTTTAGATGAGCCAGAAGACTTTGTTTCCATCCCTTTTCAGGCCCTGGCACAGAGTGATTGAGGATCTGCAGAAACCCGAAAGCTTTTTCCCATCTAATGGCAAGAAAGAGTGTGTAAATAAAATTGACAAACATAAAAATGCAATAAACTACAACTGTTCCATGAATTTATAACCTGAAGGGGCAAAGGAATAAAAAAGCTGTAAATTCATGTCAGTCATGTGCCTTTGTTAAGAGCTACTAAGCAATAATACACATAAGGGGCAGTGCAAGAATGAAAGTGTATGTGGATACTTTCTATGAGCATTGTCTGGGACTTGCTAAACTGAGATAATTTGATTCTTCATGCTCTCTGTGTGTATTTGACCACACATGGGGGTTTAATATCTATGCACTAGCATGTTTTTATAATAAGGAATAAAAAAGAGCAAATAGTACTTTTAATTAATAAGGATAGATGAATCAATTTCCAGATTACCTCAGGGGGGATTGTAAAGATTCACAATCTGATCTTTAGAAAGAGAACCATCTTTTCTCTCATGTAGGTAACAGGGTAAGGAGGGGTTTTTTGCTGTCCATGGTTTCGTTCTGGCTACTGCTCAGAGTAAGTTTTCCAAAGAGTCATTTGGCCTGCATGCATATCCTAGAACAGGCTGGAGTGAACTTTGAAGATGCCTGTTTCCTTCCAGTGACAAGTGAAAGAGAGTCTGAGCAGGTACATTTGAGCTAGATACAAGTTTCTCTAACCCCAGGCATCTGGGCTGCCCTTGTGGTCAGGGGAATTCTGATCAATGCCTTTCATGGTGTCCAGAGAGGTGTTCAGCTGACCAAAGGCAGGCTTAGACTATGGCAAGCCACACTGATTTCTAGGCACCACCAACAGCATTGGCATCAAAAGTCAGGTGGCCTGAATGCCACCCTAGATGTCAAAATGCTGGTGGTATAGACTGGAGATCAGAAGAAGTATTTGCAGTCTTCCTGTATAAGTATCCTGTAGCATTTGACAAAAGAAGATGAAGTTTAGTCCAGAAATCTTCTGCAGTTCAGAAGTGTCAGCAATATGTATGTGACCCTTAGTGTCAACTCATTGTTTGGACAGTCCCAGAGGGAATGTTTGCACTCATTTTTATGTCGTAGTCTCATTTCCTCAGATCCACAAAATAGACAAACCAAAACCAAACGTGCAGGCAGGGCAATCTGTGGTCTCTCCTGTCTTGAATGTTGCAGTGAAGCTGCTGATCACAGATCTGTTTAATTCGTTTATTCCAAAGGCTCTGAAATGCTTCTGTAGCAGATATTCAGTTGGTGATAAGAAGGGACTGTAATGTTTCCTTTGGGGATAACTAGTGCAGAAAAAAAAGATTTTTTGAGGTGGCATTCATTACTGATGGCATACTGCCCATGCTTGCAAGTGGCTTGGGATACAAGTAATTGTGTATAAATAGCCTCAGATGTGCTATTGCATAGCAAAGCCTAATATAAATAAACAATCATTAAAAATTGCTAACATAAAACAAGGGAATAGTCTTTGCTTTCTCTTGTACTCCTACCCAATTAGAATAGCTTTCTTGACAAGGCATTTGAGCTATTGAAGTGAAAGCTGCTATTCCAGACGTAATGCTAGTTTTGTTACAAGGGACTGCTTACATGGAATTTAGGCAGTTGAGATGGTAGTAAATACTCTGTTTGCTTGTACAAATATTATTAACAATCCATTAAAAAGAATCCATAAAATATTCAGAATGTGTTTTGCTTAGCTTTCTGATGTAGTTCTGTGAAAGAAGATGAGCTTTGTGATGTGAGGCTAGTAGGGTGTGATTATTGCTCACAAGCCTGTTATTGATCAGAGGATCAATATTGAACATGTCAGAAATCCTTCCTATGACCATGTGAGCTGCTTATCGATAGGACTGTTTAAAAAGCTTCTCATTATAAGCCAGCTGTGGTGTACAAGTTTGGTCATTCTCCCCATCCCCTTGAAAAAACCTCAGGAAATGAGATGCTGTGTCTAAGTCCTACTGCTTCCCAAAACCTTTCTGTCCCTGCTCACAACTGGCTCAATTCCTGAGCAGGGCTTGAGCTCCTCAAAAACAGTTGGGCCAGTCAGAAATCAACCTGAGGGTCCTGTGCTTTTTAGAGAGAGACAGTAGTAGGGAAGGGGCTTCTTGTGATACAGGGTATTTTTCTGTCCTCAGGTGTTGTCAGTACGTGGGCAGAAAGAGCAGGTTTCAGGCATGGTGTTGATGGTGGGACTGAATGCTGCAGTGCTGGTGTTCCCACTGACCCTCACCTCCGGCCCTCTGCTGTCAGGGTGGGGTGGAGAGCAGTGTTTGATAGTGACCCTGTATGTACCTACATCCTTCCTGACAGTGGCACTGGCTGCTGAGTACACTTCAGAAAGCTGAATGGGGGCAGGGGACGTGGCATAGCTGCATTGCCACCAGAGGAATTGGAGAAGACCTGTTGTGCAGATTATGTTTGCAGAAGTCTCCATCAGGAAAATTACCCATAATCGTGATGAAATACATCAGCACAATTTGGGACTTGAGAAAGAATGCTCAAAATCAGCCTTGGTATGTAAAAAGCCAGATATGTTGGGAAATACTATCTGCCCTCAAATCCAGGACTGAAATCAGAGGCTCCTTTTATGGTCTGGCTCAACTTCCAGAACTTAGGTTCTGCCAGTGGGGCACTGCAGGAGATTCTTTGTTCAGGATATTTAATCAAATATTGGTTTATAGAGTGGAGACTTATTTTTTGAAAGCTTTTGTGAGGGAGGGCATCACCTTTAGCTGTTATCTAGTTGGGTTTTTTTTTTACAGTATCAGCAGGTTTTTTTAATTCACAACTTATTTTGCATTTCAACTATGGTATCTATGTTCACTATGGATGTTTCTATAGCAACCCAGTCTTGTGTTATCTGCATACCTCTGTGGATGGATTAAACGTGCAATATAAAATTTGGGTTCCTTTTATTTTTCTGCAGATTGTGCTTGCTATAACATGTTTTAAAAACTTTCAAGTAATATGAAATAGAATTACCATCTCTGTCATCTTTGTGTTCTGTAAGGAGCCTGTTTGATTATCTTTTGTTTTTTTATGGGACTCATATCATCATATTTCACTACCGTCTACTCTAAACCCATCCAGTACCTCCAGGAGAAAGAAAAGCATTATAGTGAATAATCTGGACATTATCTAATACAGGAAATCTCTGCTAAACCTAAGAACTAAGCTGTGTCCTCTGGAGTCACTGTTTGAAGCTTATTAGTCTCAGTTTCTCTCAGCATCTCACCAAATGGTTCAGGTAAAATTCTCCAGCAGCAATCTCCTTTACGAAATCACATGGTTTGTGTTGTATAACCTTCCAAACTTTACAATTATATTTGCTTCTCTTGATTTCAGTATTTAGTGCAAGGTATGTGACAACAGTTGACTACAATTGCATCTAGAGCTCGAGATCTGGTCTTTTCCCAGTTTATGCTACAAAGTAATTTTAAAAGTTAGTTTTTGCTGTAGGGATGGAACAGAAGGGAGACTCCTGGTCCCACCCACTTTTCTTCCACTGCTGCTTCTTTGTTAAATGGTTGCATTCATTTGATGGATTCTGATTCCAGACGTTGGGCATGTATTCCTCATTACAACTGTATCTGTTTCATTACAGTAATCCCAGGTGGATTTAGAAATTACATTTGAGGAGCAGGTGAAAAAGCTTTAACACTTTTGGTTTGGCAGCAGTTAAAGCTAGAACCTGGAAAGAGTAGTGGTAGTGTATTCATCCCTTTTCCTTTTCTAACTCACACATTTGCTCTGTTTCAGTAAGTTGTCATTAACTCACTGCTTTCCTCATAACCTTTAATTTGAATTACAATTTAGGCAAGTTGCCAGATTGGATCCTTGCAACACTGATAATCACCACTTTTTAATATTCTTTTATTATGTTTAATCTTTTATCAGCAATGATGCCTTAATAGGTCATTCTCAACTGTTCTATTTCTGCAAGTTTTTACATCCTTGGTGACAGAGCTTTGCAGTACAGGACAATTCATTGCACTACAAAAGGGTCTAATTAAGGTCAATGGCAGTTAAGCACATTCTTTTATTGCACTGCTGAATAAGGATGCAATTGAGCACATATTTGAGTGTTCCAATGAATTTTGAGCCCATGAAGGGAAACCATCACTTTTTAGGTTGGAGGTATTAATTCATAAATGTTGCAGTTCTGTTCCTCTGTATCTGTAGTTGATAGCTAGCTATGATTTGGAGGAGCAAGTGTGTAGGAGAATGCTACTCATAAAACAGCAGGGATTACCTGAATGACTCTTTACTCACTTTTCCATTAGCGGGGTGTCAGCATGAGAGTCTGTCTTTTGACATCTTCAATTGTCCCCAAATTTACTTTAGTTGTATGAGACTGCAATTTAGTGGTGGAACTCAACTGAGAAGGAATAATGAATTTCTCAGGGTTTAAGTTCCTGAGGCTCAATCCGCACCAGGATAACTGAAAATGCAGCATTTTGAATGTTCCCATTATTGACAGTATGAAAAGGAATGCCATTCTTGTGATGTTTCTTTGCCCATGTAGTTTACAAACAGGCCTTCAGAGCTCCTTTTAAGCTTGATAAAATCACTTGGTATTTGTCAGGCTCATGCACTGGGTGGAATATCCTAAAACAAAGCCTGTTTGTAGGAGAGATGGGTCAAGAGGGAAGGAAAACAGCAACATGAGCTATTGATATGTGTTTCTTCTAACCTTTTACAAGACACAGTGGAGTTGGAGGGCAGTGAGGGCATGAATATCATGCTGGCAGGCAGAACACAGGCTGGAATTGTAGCACTCAGCTACAATCAAGCAATGTAACAGTTGTTTGCCTGTTGTGCAGAATATCAAGTTCAGGCTCATGGAAGATGGCACGACACACCTACTTTGAAATTATATTGAGTGCTACACACTGTGTTGCACTACTGACAAGACACTGGTTTGTAAAGGAGAGACAGGCAGGATATAAACTCAGGAGAAAATGTCCAGTGGGGCATTCAGGCTGGATCCTTGGCTGTTGTTGCTCAGGGTAGTGACCCAGCAGTCGTGCTGTTGACACCAGATGGGCATGGAGGCTCTTGGTGGTCTTTGGCTGCTGCTTGTCTACATAGAGGCCCATATTGCAACGTGAGATTTTTGTATTCAAAACTAATTTTTAAGGAAAGTGAAGAGGATGTGAGATGGTAGGGCCAAACAGCTGGTTTCATAGAGCTTCTGAAGTTTTACTACTTATATGTAGAACTGAAGAGACTGGCATTTGAAATGCTCTGTGCTTTACTAGTTATGCACTTGCCTTTCCCTTTCCCCTTCCTGGGAGAGAAGGGGCTGAATATGATCTGCATGCTGACAGGAAAAGAAATACAGCATTTGTAGGTCCAGTGGATCTGAGGGAGATTGGGATTTTGAATTTGTTTCTAAATTAAATAAATTTGATGAATTCACAGATCTTTAAATTTTACATTGAAATAAGCTATGTATTCATTGATACAAAATCAAGGATACTATATGTAGGTGAGGAAAAACAGGAATTTAACTCCTTCTGTGGTGTCTATATCTATAACCCTGCCTCTGAAAGTAGGCTGATGCCAAGTTAAACAACCAAGCAAAAAATAATCAAATTCAAATTTTAAGTGAGCATTTAAACTAGTGGGTGAAGCGGGTGAAGTGAGGAGAACAAACAAATGCCCGTAATATTGAAAAGGTTTTATCTAGCTGAGTACTCTGTTTTTGGTCATGGTTGCTCAGGGATGCTTAGAGAGAATATGAGAAAAAAGGAGGGACAAGACAGGATATTTTAATCAGCTCCTCCAATTAATAGTTTAAGGTCTTCCCCTGTAAGGACTGCAAGTAAAATATAATTTAGAAGAAATGCTGTGATACCTTGCTCTCATTTGATTTGTGTAATCCCTTTTTGAACCTGCATATATTTCAACATCCACAAAACTCTGTGGCAGTGAATTCCAGAATTTAATTAAATGTTTTGTGGAAGAGTACTTGACTTTATTAGTTTTCAATCTGCAGACCAAATAACCTCTAACTTTTTTAATCTTAAGAAAAATGAATAATGATCCTCTATTCACCTTTTCCTTTCCCATATTGGTGTTTAGGGAATGCTCTTGTTCCACTCTCTTCACTCCCAGGAGTGCAGTCCTTACTAACTGATCTTTTTTTCAAGTATTTTTTGGTTTGTTTGTTTTGGGTTTGTTTTTTTTTTTTCCCTATTTTTTTTTTGAATTCTTGATAAAAGGACACAGCTCAGATCATTGCCATTTTGGATGGAGTTTGTGTGTATCCTTTAGTTTTACACTACAAAGCTCTAGAGCCTCAATACTCTTAAGGGTAGAAATGTCCTTCTACCATCTCATATTTGTTAAATTTCAGGCCTCTGGCTAGTGAAAGAAATGCTGCTTGTGTGACACTGAGGTGACACTCCCACTTTGCGTCTCATGAATTCTTGTGCCAAGAGGTTGATCCGTGTGGGGGGACACCACCTGCAATTTCAGTCGTGCTGCACACAGGCAGCTGGTCATGGTGGTGCACATGGATGGCTGTGAGGGCTTCAGTGGTGTAATGGCCATGAACTGCCTGCTGGAAGGTGTTTCCCACAAGTGGCCAGTGTGTTTGAAGGTGTTCTCCAGAAGTGGCCACTCCTTCCTGGACAGGCAACAGCTGCACAGAGAGGTCACTCACAGGGGTGTGTGAGGAGCACTCCAGCCTCTGCACTTACACCCATGCTCCTGCTTCTCCATGCAAGATTCTTGATTCATTTCTTCCTGTCAATATGCACATGTATTCCATTTCCACCCTCTCTTTGTGTCTAGCTGAAAGCAGCAGTAATTTAAGTGTGCCTGATAGTACAAGAACATTTGCAGGATAATGTTCACATCACTACTGTTGATACTTAGATGCTGCTTTTTTTTCATTGTATACTTTAACTCCGTACTTGGCGGGGGAAGCGTATTTGTGCAAGTGGGATTGAGAGAGCCCTTCTAGTTTAAATATGTAGAGACTGGGGGAGAAAAATCCTCAAAGGATGTTGGTGTAACTGCAGAACAACTGGTCATATCTTCCACTTGGATTCTCTTATCGGTGTATTTCTTAACACACAAGGAATTTTTTAATTTTTTTTTTGGCTAAAAGAGGAAGTGTGATGAGTAGATCCTCATCAGATACAGTATGAGAAACCTCAATTAGATGCATTTTCCATGTAATAAAACCAATAAGAAACCCCACTTAAAGGCGCCAGCACCGTTATAATGAACAATGAGTCAATTTCTCCTGCAGTATTTTAAGTGCGTAGCTGTAACTTCAGAATAATTTTCTCCACCAACAAGCATATATCCAGGGCTGTTTGGGATTACTTTGATTATCATACTGTAAGATCAATTCTAAATGTAGGCACTGAAGCCTGAATAATTTATTTTCTAGCCCATTAGAACAATTTGGAGGATCTAATTCCAGCTCTTTTGCCAAGAGAGCAGGTGCACGTGTCTGTGTGCCTCTTGGGGAAGAAGAGACAGATAATCTCTGCTTTTAGAGTAAGACACCTGCTGTACTGCTTGACTCTGCTCTATAAATGCCTGTGAGCAATTTGTCTTGAGCAGAATATTCTGCTACTTGCTCAGCCAATTGCAAAGTCCAGGGCTTGCAGAGAACCCACTGCTTGTGTCCTTTCCTCACAGTTTTGTGGCTCAGGCACAGATGCACTAAACAGCCCATTCAAGATTTACACTGAGGTCTTTCCTGGAGCAAACACCTGACTCAAATATCCTGTGTCTTAGGGCTGTGACAGTATTCCCTCTGGTGTCCCACTGCTTTGACCTTAGAGTAAAAGACTTTGCAAAAAAATATGCAACATTTATTGGAAAGAAACAACAACCAGAGGTAACTGCATTTTGTTTCAAGTTTTTCCATGAGCTGCCTTGCTTGCAAGAGAGTGGATTAGCATGAAAAATTAGGCAAATAATGTGTTAAACGTTTACAAGGGAATTTTAAAAAATGCTATTGTCAGTAGTCTGGCATCTTTGAAGGGGACTTTTTTTTTAAATTTAAAGTCAACTCTGCACTCACCAAATGGTGTTAATACAAAATACAAATGGAGTTAAAACAATTTGGCTGCCTATAGATCAGTTTCAAGCTGTAGAATTCTCTCTAATTTTTTTGTCTTAATGATTTCTCTTTTAACCATGACAGCATAACTGTTTGTGCAGAATCCCCCAAATTGTCAAAAGTAGCCCTGTTAATGGTTTTGGTTTTGTTTTATTTCACATATCAGCAAGCCCAGAAAACTGACAAAACTTACCATTTCCTCACTGTGCTTCCGACAGTCTTTGACAAAAAAAAAGGGCTGGGGATTGGGGATGGGGGTAAGGAAAGAAAAAGTGGAGGAGAGGAAGCATTGTAAATAACTATTTAAGATTAGCCATGCCTTAGATACCAAGAGGAGGAAGTAAAAACAGACATGCAGCATTAGAACCAAGTACAACTGTTTTCTCTTGGCTCTGATCCAGAATAAGTAAATGTGATGCCTCTAATCCCTGGGTCACAGACTGGGAATTACATTAGGGTTCAGTTCAGAATGGAGGGCAGAGGGGAAGAGGAGCAAGCTTTTTGAATGTTCTGGAATAGAAAACATTTGGCTATTGTTACAAAGGCTCCTGTGGCTGTCTTGGTGGGTCTTGGTTCTTTAAACATTTCCTTAACCACATGCTTGAGTGTTAAAAGACCACTGGATGGTGACTTGCAGGTGTGCTTTGCTTCTTGGGGAAAAAGGGGGCTTTAAAGAGCAGTTTGGTCTACAGCTAAGGACAGCCTCTGTTTCCTGGGTGTGCCTGGTGTGACAGATTAGTAAATTTATTTGGGGACCATGAGTACATATTCTGGTGTGTGAACAGGAGCAGAGCTGAACTTAGGTGGAGCAGTCTTCAGTAATGTGTACTGACATTAGAAATCCAGTTTGAGCCAGGTGGTTTAATGTTCAAAGGATTCTTTTGTGCATTTCATGTTTGGTCAATCAACCTAAAGAAGAGCTGTGCATTAACTCTTCAAAAATAGGAATATAATGAGCTGCTGGAGAGGTGAGTATCTGTGAATCAAAGGCAGTGTAGTGAGATACTCCTGCTGAACAAGTGACCTGAAATATTCATCCCTGATCTAAATAGCTACAGCCCCAGTTCATGGTATTTTGCATGAACTGTGTCCTGGTTTTGTGATGTTTCATGCCACTGGTGAATTTCCAGTTTCTGCGAACAAGAATGACTTTGGAGTCAGAAGATGCTGAATTCAAACATCCAGGCAACAATGTCTTAAGCATTAAGCATTGTGCATCATAAAGAATTTAGTGGATGATGAAGGAGCAGGGAAGCAGGTCTTGCCTTTACAGCATCCTCAGTGAGACCCACATCCTGTAACACAAGTGATGGTTGTAGGTGTTGGTACCACTCAAAGCAGTGTAGCAGCATGGGGAGCATGAAAGGTGATGAAATAAGCTGCCTCTTGTTGGTGCTGTTGAGTTGCTTCAGAACAAAGAACTGAAGATAAGAGCTAAATGTATTGCAAGGTCATGGCTCTGCTGCTCTTGGGCATCTGCCTTCATTAGGCTTAATTGGGCTGTTTGAGCAGCCTCCCCGTGCCTGCAGCTCTGGGGCTGATCTTGAGGCAAACATCCACCAAGGTGAAGAGGCAGAAATGTGCTTCTGCTTTTCATCCCATTCCTCAATCAGTTTAGTGCTATTCCTGACTGTGTTTCAGTGCTCTGACCAGTTTGGTTTTATCTTAGGTCTTTGTGACATCTCCTTCAATGCCATTCTGTTCAGTAGACCTTCAGAGTTTTATTCCCTCTTTAGGGAATTTGTTCCTAAATGGTTCCATTTTCTTTCCTTGGGCCATGATGATTGCTTTTCTTTATATCCCCTCCTTTAGCCTAAATGATTTTCTGTGGGTTACCTTCTCTAAGTATTCTTCCCCCTCCTCTCCCTTGGTTATTTTTTAATCCTTTTGGACAATGTTAATGATCATGCTCTGTAAGTGGGAATAGAGAGGAGGTATTTCCAGTGTATATGGTCAGGACTGTCTCTCCATGGCACTTGTAAGAGGGTACTTGTCAAAGGTTGAGTACAGTGACATGGGATGGCTGGAGCATGCAAAGACTCCTAGATGAGGTGATCGAGTCCTGTGTCTTGGCGTTTGCTTTCTCTCAGTGGAGATACACAGGTTGATGCAGCTGAGGTACACTGTAGTGAGGTGTAGTTTGCTTCCTTAGCTCTGAACAGAACAGACTGGTGTGCAGCTGGGGTGAGGAATGCTGCCTTAAAACCCAGCTGCCTTTATTGTCCATTATTTGGGAAGGAATTCAGTGGCATTAAGAGACAACCTTAGTAATTAGAATAAGGAATTGCTTTGGCTTTTGTGTTTCTCCCCAGTGTTTCATTTCTGAGGTTTAGCTTTGCCCCAGGATTAGCTCTATCTTTTTCCTTCCCTGGTTCATGAGTTGCCTTATGTTCATCCACTTTATGCAGGTATTTAGTGGATATGCTCATGCATATGTCTGGCTCACTACTCTGTGAACACAATTTCTTTCCAAGCCTTTAATTGATTTGGATAATAAAGCGCAATTATAAACTCAATAAAAATTGGTTATTTTAAAGGGAGAGTAGGAAAGAAAGAAACCTAAGTGATGCTGTGCTGTGTGACTAGATAACAATGCAAAATCCTCTCTGCTTTACACTCTAAATGCTCTCTTGCTTCCAGGAGAGGCTTGACCTTAGACAGGAACTAACCAAGAAGTATGAGGTGTCCTGCCAGGGGGATGCTCTGGCAAGGTTTGTTTATGGCATGTGTCAGGAATGAGAGACAGTGTATTGGGATGGTAAGAATGGGGAATTGACAATGCTTCAGCTATTCTGGGCAGTTCTCTAAGGTACCTAAATAGGACAAATTTTTTTTTCAATCCCTTCAAGAGCTGACCCTTTGGGAATTTATCCTTTATTCGGTGTTTGCTTTTTCACTGAGAGCAAAAGACCTGGTGTCTGAGGTCATGCCTTAGATTTAGGAAATCTGTGACTTTTTGAGTGTTGCTTCTTACTGATGACTTCTCTATAATTTTTTTTTTCTCCTTTGTTTTTCCTACTGAGAGTATCATAGGGAGAGATCGCTTCTTGTTAGGTGTGACTGCTGGTTTGCTCCACTGCCATATTGACACAGTTTCACATCTGGGGTTGCTTGGATACAATAACTGAGTTTCTTTTTTTCTCTTTGTTTTCCCAGTTGGGAGGCTGTGGAATCCTTGGTGTAGGCATCTGGCTGGCTGTTACCCAAGGGAACTTTGCCACCCTCTCCTCTTCTTTCCCGTCCCTGTCAGCTGCCAACCTACTGATCGTCACAGGGACGTTTGTCATGATCATTGGCTTCGTGGGCTGCATAGGTGCCATCAAAGAAAACAAGTGCCTCCTGCTGAGTGTGAGTATTGAGCTGCTGCAGTGTTTGTGTCTTGTGATGCTGGTGCTATTGCAATGCATGCTGCAGTGACCTGTATCTCAACAGAAGTTGCCCACTTGACACAGATGAGACGTGAGCCGTGTGTGAAACAGGCTTTGATAATCCCTCCAAGAGCTGCCAGGTCATTCCTGACCATGCTATCCATGGAGGATGAGACCTGCAGGAAGGGAATTTTTAGGGGTGGAACTCTTCAGAGAAGAGGAAGAGTTTTGTGAAGACATCTTTTGTAGTATATTTTTAAATTCTTTTTCACTCAGCTTTGATAGCAATCCACTCCAAATGTTTGCCCTGGTGGGACTGATTATCTGAAGTCCTGGGCAGAAACATCAATGCAGACAGGAAACAGGTTGATTCTGAAGTGGTCGATTCTGGTTTAAATTGAAAATTAAGACTTTCAGGTTTGACAATGCTGGTTTTTCCAACCATTAACTCTCCAAAAGCTGTCAGCAAGCAAAGATGCTAGCACAAGTAAACTGCTGTGAAATCAAAGATTAATAAGGTGCCAGCTGTCCATGATTTCACAGAAGCTTGAGTCACATCCCTGGTGCATTTTATGAAAATGCAGTTTGATGCCACTCAAAGGTGAAATTTAGGAACAGTGAATCCTGTAGCTGGTGTTAGTGTGTATTTTGCATCCTGTTCAGCTGAGGGCCGGGAAGTGAAGTGATCTTGCTGCACAAGTCTAGTACTTCGCCATGGAGTTTGGCAAACCTCACAGTCAAGAGGAGCTGTGGTTCAGCTGGTCATCTGGTGATGCCTCTGTAAAAGGCTGTTCCTTTCTGTGCTTCACATACTAATTTTTTCCCCTGGGAACTACAGAATGAGTTAAGGCACACAAGCCTTAACTTTAAGCCGATTCGCTTAAAGTGACTGAGATTCTGAGCCTCAACAGAAGACTCTTTCCAGGCTCTTGCCCTAATCAGTTGTTTCTGCTGATTTTTAGACAGTCAGAACTAGTTGGTCTAGGCTAGTAAAGGCTATGTATGTGGCTTGAAACGAAAATGAACAATATAAATGGAAATTAAGGCAGTTATGTGAGTGAAAATCTAAACTGGGAAGGCTGAAGTCAGAATCTGAAGCTGAAAGTCCTTGACATTTTTAACAGTCCTATAAATACACACTTTGTGGAGGAAGTGTGTGCCCAGACAGATGTAATGGATTACAGCTTCAATGCCAATACAGCAGGAGCCCACAGGGTGCAAAGTCTAATGATATAGCTTATATGTGCAAAATTAATCACCTCCTTTGTGCTTTCCTGAAGGCCTAGCCTAGGTGTGACAGCAGTGAGCAGTACCTGCTTGTGTGTCAGGATCAGGTCAGGATGTGGCAGTCAGTCCCCAGTACTGGAAGAGTTTAAAGCTTTTATCTCTTGTGGTTCTTTGTCCCTCATCTGTCCTTTTGGCAAGGGCAGAGACTCCCTTGATCAGCCATCATTGCCCAGGTGGGGTGGATGCACTCAGCCTCCCCCAGCTGGGCATCCATGGGAGCTGGAAATGCCTGCAGGCACTGCTCTTCCTCACATACTGCACAGCACTCAGAATCCAGTGTCCCTCAGTGCATGATGTAAGGAATGTACTTGATGGATCAAGTTAAGTAATCCAAAGGAATCCAAATTCATTTAGGAACTCTGCACAGGAGAATGGGGAAGCTTGATCTGATTTGGTACTCTCATTTCACTCTGTCTGCCTGACCTTACCTTTCTGTACTGTAGCTATTCAGTGTGGCTTCTGTTTTACTCAATTTTCTTCAAAATTGAGTTATGTTAGAGCTGATTATAGCTACTTTAATTCTGAATAAACTTGACTGTAGAGGGTTGAAATACAGTTTCATTAGTCCACATTGAATTCAGTTTTTATTTGGTCTAGAGTAACTTTACACTTTGCATTGCGTTGGTACTTTCTCACTGTCAGTAAATACCAGTGAGATTTTTGTGCTCTTGTGAGTTGTTTTTGTTGTGCCTATATCTTTGGAAGAGAAATGGATGGTGGTAGCAGCTCCTGTTTCTGGGAGCAAAGCCTTATCCTGCAGGTTTGTCCTTAGTCTTCCTTTCCCCAGATTGCTGGTTCTATTTGACCTCTGTTTGAAATAATGTTTTCAAGTTTAGGGCTGGGGCTGAGGCATTTGGTTTTGGCCAGCTCCCATTTTTCTAGGTAACACAGGTGGCAAAACAAATGCTTGAATGAAAGAAATTGCTGAATATCAAACCAGGGCTGCGCTTAGGGTGTGTGGTTGCTACATCCCTTCATCCTTTCCTTATTTCACAGATGTTCCCAACACTGCTGCAATGTTCTGCCACAATGAAAATTCTCTCTTCCCAGAATATCTCTGGGTCATTTAAACATCCCTGAAAATGCCTGTCCGCTTTTTAAGAGAATTGTTTTGTTGCAGCTGGCTTGCAGTAGGATTTACCATCTAAGTTGTACAGGGAAAGCTCTGAAGTGTTCCAGCTTTATGTGTCTGTGGCACACACAGTGTTTAATAATTGCTCCCAGATCAAATCCTTACCCTCCTTTCAACATCTCCCTGGCTGCCACTTAACATGTGGCCTTGGTCCTGGTAGTAGCTAAGGTTGCTTTTGGAACTGAATTTATGTCTCCAGAAGGCATTGCCACAAATGTGACAGCCACTCATGGAGTAAGTTGTCTGGCTTGTGTGTGATGCAGCTGCCATATCTTCCTATGAAGTATTTGCTTTAGATAAGTTTTTGTAACGTTTTATTCCATTTGGAAACAGGAGCTTTGAAAGTAGAAATGGAGAAACTGAAGTCTGCTTGCACAGGTGTTTAAAAGGGGAAGATGGAGGCTGTTTGGTTGTGTTGCACTAGTCCTTGGATAATGCATTTGGATAATTTGCCCTCATCTCCTGATCGTTGTCAAGCTCCAACACTGGAATCTCAGAATGGTTTGAGTTGGAAAGGACCTTAAAGATCATCTAATTCCAACTCCCATGACATAAGCAGGGACACCTTTCACTAGACCAGGTTTACTCAGAGCACTAAACAAACTTAGGGAACTGGAGTAGACAGGAGTTAGACAAGGTCTGCAGGCAATTATAACAGATTTGTGGTGGGCTTAAAAACATGGAAAAGTTATTAATGGAAATGCAAAGAAAAGGAAAGCAAGAAGTAGAAGCTGGAATGTTGCGTACCTTGCATGTTTCAGCAGTCTGTATACAATAGTCTGATGAAGTGAGGTTTGGAGTGGACAAAAAAAGAGAAAGTGGAATAAAGCCAGCTGGGGGAATACCTAGGAATGTTATCATGGTGGGTTGGCAGATACTTATGTTATATCCTACATTTGTGAGATCAGACATCGCTCCATTGAGCAAAACATTGCTGTGTATCTCTGAGTGAGTAGCAGTTTTCACTGACCTCCCCTTTTCCTTGGCTCCACACAGTGTGACAGAAAGCCTGGGATATTAAGTATGACCACAGACAGTACAAAGATGATGTGAATTCTCTGCCTGTGCTGTATTCCTGTTGCAAACCACTCTGAAATCACATCCTTGTGATCTCCTTGAAGACACCTGTGGCATTTCAAGCCCACAAACTGCATGGTCATACCAGGTTTAAGCAAGAGCAATTTGGACCTCAGCTTGCTCATATCTCCCATAGTGCACCTTATCCTCCTGCAGGGTCATTGGGAATCTGTTTTGCAAGGACTGGAAAGACAAATTTCCCATACAACAGGAGCACTTCTTGCTCTGCTTCCTAAAAGCAGAAGAAAGAGGAAAGCCTGTGGCACTTCCTAGCTGAGGGGATGTGCTGCTGTTATTGGGGTGGGCAGTTTGGAGGCAGACATTGGAGATACTGCAGGAGGCATAAAACACTGTGGGGATCCTAAAATGAACTGAAGGGAAGCAGGACTAGCTCAGCCCACCTGCACTGGAGGAGCAGAAGTTTATGTGATGGTAGACACAGGATGTTTCTGGAAGGTCTTGTCTTAGGAATAGTGTTACTGTTTGATGATGTGACATGGGATGAGATTTCCCACAGACTTTGCTTGAGTTAATGAAAAGTGAGCAGTATCAGAGAGACATTTCAGCCTGTTTACATTTCATACACTAAGATGCAGAGCAGATGAGACTCTGATCGTGTATCTTTTTGTTCTGCACATATGATGTTTGTATTGGGTTGTCAGGGCACACATGCAAGCTCTTTGGTATTAGGCTGCTGTGGTGTTAGGTGTGGATGTTAGTAATTACTTACCTCTGGCATTTGCCAATGACTTTTGAAGGAAGGGAGAACAGGCCAAGTGTTTTGAGAAGTAGAGGCTAGATGGGGAAAGGAGATTGAAAGCAGAAGTAAAGTTCAGTTTGTAAATGAGATTTTAGCACAGCTGTGTGCAGTAGTCAGGAGGATTCACATTAAGTCTCTGAATTGAGTGTTTAGATAGTCTAAAGCTTCACAGATTTGCTGACTTAAAAGGAATTACCTGGTGTCCACTGCAGATATTCTTTACTCAGTAGCAATGTATAGTCAGGAAAATGTAAAGTCAGTGCTCCTTTAATCTCTTCAGAAACAAGCCCATTCCTATTTCTCTGCATTCAGAGGAATAGAATAATATGAAAATCTAAGAGTATAAAGGAAAAAATAAAAGGAAACCTCAACCATTCTATGCATTCTGCAAAAATACATAGATGGGGTGAATTTTACAGCTGTCATTCTTAGATGTCAGTGAACAAAGAATGGGTATTTGCACTGATTCTTATTTGCTCCAGCTACAATGTGAAAGAAGACAAACTTTTCCATTATTACATTTCCCTAGGGAAATCAAAGCAACAGGCATTCTTGAGATAAGTATGCAACCTGGTATATATAATCTTACATCTGAATATAGATGCAAATTGATGAATGAAGTGGGCAAACAGTTCTTTCCTGGTTCAGTAAGACTTGTTTAATATTTCTGCAAGTATTGTTGCTCAAGACTGTGACTGAGGTCCCTCTGCTACAAGCTCAGTTGTAGTTAGAAAACAGCAGCTTTGTTCTGATGGGTTGGGTCAGTGTCCTAAACGAGTGGCAGAGATAATAAGCCAGGAGTCTGACTTGAGAAGGTTTATTTATGGACTTCCATTGATATTTTTTCATAGGTGTTTGGTCCTGCATTGTTGGATCATGTAGCTGTACTGCAAATATTTATGGGTTATCTTGCTATGAAATTAGGAATCCATCTTTGCTGGTTTTCCCTTTGGAATTGCAGTACAGTTCTGATGTGCATCAGAGCTGTTAGCCATATCCATCATCTTTGTGAATTTTAACAAAATGTTTGGCTTGTATGCTCTTAACCCCACTGCCCTGCATGTGCTTTCCAACTGGGGGCAGGTCCTTGCAGGAGCTGAGGCACCACTTAGCTCTGCCACTCAAACACAACCAGTTGGGGTGGCTTGATCATAGTGCTGACTTCAGGCAGGTGCTGTGTGTACACCTCAACAGACCATTCCTTTATGCTAAAGAGATTTATGCCTGATTAAGTACTTCAGTGCTCAGATGTTGACCCAGCTGCTCCTTAAGGGTCTGTGTAAACATTATCTTTTATGTTAATTGCTTAAGATCTATGTTTGAGGAGCTAAATTGCCTGAATTCCCTGCCTTTTGCACATGTTTAGCAGATATCTATATTTGTATGCTTGCCCTGAAAAAGGTCATTCGTTATTTCAGGGATAGTCCAGGTTGAAAGTCTCAGCTGCAGACGTTCAGTCACGATGGGTTATGTAATTTATTACCTGTATTACAGTATCCCCTGCAGGCAGCCCATGTGGATGCTCATTCTGTATAAAACTCCTGGTAAGCAGAGGTACCTGACCAGTAGAGCTTACTCTCTAATTAGATAAGACAAATGGAAAATATTATTATCCTCGTTAAACAGGGAGCTGCAGCAAAGTGAAACTAAGTGCCTTGCATAAGTTGCACTGGGAGGTTGTGAGAGAGCCATGCAGCAAAGCCAAATTGTCTAAATCTCAACTCAGTGCCTTCATCATCTTTCTGTGATTACATCAGAACGTATCTAGCCATCCTGTGTGCTTCAGTGACCTTTAAAAAGTATTTAGTCCACGTTTCCACAATAGTAATCATGATTTTGATTCCTTTTATTATATGTATTGTGTTCAAATGAAAAATAAATATCCCAAAGTAAAATTATTTCTCAATTTTTTTGTTTTGTTGAAAATTATAATTGGCAGACTTAGCTGTTTTCCATGGGCAACACTGTAGGCTGTCCCAGTTGAGCTGATCAGCCTAATTGCAACCCTGCCTTCAGTTAAATGTGAAACAGAACATTTAGAGAAACTGCTGGAAAGGATCCATGAACATGGTCTAGTGCACATACTTTTGCAAATAGGGACTTACTTTTGGTCCAGGGGATCATAGGAATACTGGTAAAAAACAGTATGGGGCCCTATGTGAAGGGAAGATTTTAATTTCTGTCTGGTTCTTACAGCACACATGTATAGATACCACATTTCCAGACACTTGAAACTTAAAGAATAACTTATGTCCTAGAAGGAAATAGATTCATAGGAGGAAGGAAATAGATTTATACTTCTTTATTTCACCCTCAGATTTTGTGACACTTCTTTTTTTCCTCCAATGATTTGGTACCAAGAACACATTCTTCTGCTCTGGTTGGGATGCAGCATGGCCAATAATCCAGTCAAAAGAGGTAGATGATGAGGGGTTCCTTCTCCACACATTACCTACACAAGAATAAATTAGAAAGGGGAAAGGTGTGGAAAAGACAAAATGCTGATTCCTCTCTGATTATCTGAAGCCAGCTGCCTTCTTATAAAGCATCAAGGTTGGGTATATTCCATCACATCAAGGATTAACAAAATGTTGTTAATTAACAAAATTAAGAAAATGGCTTAGATACGCCCACTTCCCCTTATTCTTATATATCCTGATTTGTGGATAACCCTGTTTTTTATTGTAGAAAAGCTGAAACAATGGTTAATGAGAAGGGGAAGGAAAGCAATCATTAGCAGGCAGATCTGTGTGTTCAGTTTAATTTAAATTATAACTTCATGTTAATAAGCAAGTAGTTCATCACAGCTGCTGGAATGAGTAAAATCAGAATTAAAGCTTGATATTAGGTCAGGACCAGCTGTGGAATGCACTGATGCTGTATACATATATGTGTGACTATCCAGACATCAAAAAATTCTCATTTATGGAATAGTCCAAGGGGAAAATGAGTGCCTATGGTGTTTTGTACTGTGCTGTTGAGAGTTTTCTGAACTCTAGCCAGCTCATCTGTAAGTGAAACAGCCATAAAGAAAATAAGAAATAAGTTAATGAGTAGGAAGAAAAGGAAACTAAAAAAACCCTACTGTTTCCAATAGTATGACTGGATGCAGAGACCTGACAGTTGAAACTTCATTGGTGACAAGGATTTTATTTCAAAGCGACTAAATGAGAAAGAAACAGCCTGTAAATGACTTCATCTCAGTAATTTAATGCTACAGATCAAGCAGTAGATTCTCATTCCAGTTTAGCACATGAGCTGGTGCTTTAGCAATCAAGCTAACAAAATCAGGGAAATGCTGGCTGCAGCCACAGCAGCAAGCAAGTAGTGCAGAGACCAGACAGATGCCATACATACAGCCTGAGAGCATTATACATGATGTATATCACTTCTCTGTGTAGTGCTGTGTTGCATGTGAAATTCCAACTTGCTGCCTGCTTGGGCTGTAAGGACTGATCACCAATCTCCCCTAGTTTGGTTGTCTTTATTATGAAGAATCTGCTCCTCCTTGTTCTTCAGTTTTTAGCTTCTTTCTCTTAGCTGGTACTGAAACTTGTGAGGGGTTGGAACCTGTCTGAGTCCTCCCCTTCCTCCCTTCTTTTCTTCAGCTCTGGGAGCACTTAATCAAAGGATCTGGAACCTGAGGAGAGAAAGAATAGCGTTGCCCTCCCTCCTGGTTTTAGACTTGACCCTAAGGTCACTGTGTAGGAAGGGCTTACCTCATAGGGTATATTTAATTTTATGATACAGACTGATGCAATACACTAATGCCTGATGTGCTTTGAGTTACAGAATCACACAGTGTTGAGTTGGAAGAAACCCATAAGAATCATTGAGTCCTACTGCCTGCTCCTTGCAGGACTACATAATAAACTAAACCATACAACACGGAGTGTCATCCAGAGACTCCCTGAACTCTGACCAGCTTGGAGCCCCACTTCCCTGGGGAGCCTGTTAGGTCAGGGAAGAATGCTTTCCTAATGTCCCCACTTATTTTTGTAGTGCCAAGACACTGCTTTATGGCCATCACAGAGTGTGGCAGCACCACATGCAGGAGTCAGGGGAGGTGTTCTAGTTTAGATCACCTGAAGGTTTAATCTGTTTGTCTAAATGGCTATCAGTGTTGGAGCTCCTAACTCTGTGTTGGTTAAAGTCTGTTAGTATTATCAGCTTCTCTTGACAGTCAGTGCAGGCTCAAGTTCTCCTGTCACTTACAAAGTGTCCCTTCTCCCATCTGTTGTCTCAGCATTCAACCAACTCTCACATGCCAGAGGTTCTTCAAAAGAGGCCTGGCTCTGAGCCATTTCCAGATCCAGACCTAGGATCACCTGCAAGAGCTGAAAGACCACAGAATTAGTCCCATTTTGAAAGTAAATGACAGGTAACCTGTGTGTTCCTTGCCAGCCCAGACATTTATGTCAGTTTTGAGCATAACATTTGCTATTTTTTTCCCCCTAATAATAAGATTATCTCCTTGGATAGAAAGCAAAAGGCTTAGTAAAGCAGCAAGTGTGCTTTTATTCCCAGTCATTCTTTTGTTATTTTTAACTGCCTTAGTAATGCAACCTAAATTGAGGAGCAACATTGGCTTCTTTCTCTATAAGGAATAGAATTACCTGAACCTCAGAAAAGTGTAACTGTGGAGGTGAAGAAGTGGAGGCTACTTTGTGTAAATCACTGATGCCACACAAGGTACAGCCAGAGTTGATTTGATGTTCTAGATATTTCAGACCCTCAGTATTACCAGCTAAAAGGCAGAATTAGTAGGCCACACTGCCTGCTTCTTCATTTTTTAAGCTACTACAAGATTGACGTATGTGCATCTGATGCAGCTGCTTCTGTGTAGCACATTTGAGAACCCCAAACTGGGAGTAAAACCAGCAGTAGAATTTAAATACAGAAAAAATACTCTACCTTGTCCTGTATTTTCCCCTTCCCCATCTTCTTCTCACCATCTCCTCCACTTACACATGCATCACAGTTTCTAGGCTGTGTTTTGACACTTCTAGAAATAAGAACATTGCATGGCATTACCACAGATGGAGTGAGTTGGATTAAATCCAAGCCAGAGCCTTTTAGTTGTATTGACTCTATCCCTTCCCTGGGTTAGATGGACTCAAGCAGCTGCTTTGTCATGAGTGGAGTGGCACAGGGACTTGAAAGAGCTACTTCAATGTTTTATTTTATTCTTCAGCCACCCATACTTCACAAGTAAGATGAATTTTTCTCCTGACTGGTATAAAATCACACCAGATCATGTCACACCTTTGCATTATGTTTGCAGAAGAAATGAAGCAACCCTTAAAAAGTCAGAGGCCCGAGAGACCTTTATTACTGCTAAAGAATCTGTGATCTGCTAAAGGTGGATCTGTGATCCACCCTCCATTGTGATAGGAGAGTGATACCTGGCTAATACTTGATGACACTTCATTGATTTTAAATCAGTTTTTGTAAAATATGAAAAAAAACCTAGAGATGCCATAAAATACCACTTAAAATCCTTTGATGCATAGTATGGGAATATTAAGTCTCTCAACTCTCACTCACTAACGCAGTAAGACTGAGTGATTCCAACTGAAAGCAGTAATGAGACTAAAATGAAACACTGTTAATGTGTTAAGGCTGCATATGTTGTATATTTTCCCAGAAATAATTACTGCAGATTTCTTTGAGCTTTATTGATCAGCAGGAGTTTTTGCACATTCATAAAATATATAGTCCAAACATAAACAGAGCTGTACTATATATCCAGCAGGCATAAGGCATGAAAGGCTTTGTCACAATCAGAATGAATTAGCCATTAAGCCTTTCAGAGAATAATAGCTGATGAACCAAATTTAGATACATGACGTTTTCATAATGGAGTTTCTGTTCGTAAGTTTGCTCATATACATTACTGCCTTTTTACAGTTTATGAGCAAACTTATCATTTTTATGCTGAAAAAAAAAATGATTGTGAGACTAAGGAGATTTACTTCCAAGGAAGTACTTAAAGAGCTAAATATGCACAACATGGGAGAGAGAGGCTCAGATGGGACATAAATCTACAAATATTCAAGGAGTATAAATGCTGTGGACAGAAAGGAATTATTTGTGGTGCTGCAAAGGGCAGTAAGTAGGAGCAAGTGCATGGAGCTAACGAAAGGAGCATTCAGAGAGAGTGTCAGCAGAACCTTTGGTATTGGGATGTGGAATCAGAATCCACTGTGATGGAAATTGGTAGAAACAAACTGTCCTTTCCCTTTTGCTCTGAAGTTCATGTAGTAGATTAATACACTGGGACTTTGTTGAGTGTAATTCCAGTTATTGTTGCAGTCTGGGCACTATCCTGTCATTTCTCGTTTGCTGCTCTGTCTTCTTCGGTACAAGTCTTCCAGGCTGCAGAGGAAGTCACTTCTAAGTACAATTCCCACTGCACTTTCTCTTCTGTTCTCCTCTCCTTGCTCAGTACCTTGGAAAAGAAAATCAAAGGAATTTTTTTAAAAAAATAAGAGAGTCTTTCATAATCTTCCTACTCCCTATTAATATATCAGATCAAGATGCCTTCAGGGAATTACGTTAAATCAAACTTCTTGTGAGAACTAGTGATACATTGAATACTTTTGCTTTCAAAAGTGGAAGAAAGTTTCTTTTTTTTTTTTTTTTTTTTTTTTTTTTTGAGTGCTGACAAAATCTGTACCATATGAGTTTTTATTCTGTAAAAGTCAAGTACCAATATGTTATTAAAAAACTATTCTGGGAAGTCTGAAAATGCTTGAGGATGAACGTCATACTGCTCTCCTTACAAAGCCAGATCCAACAATGGCAAAAATATAGGACCTTTTTATAAAGAGTGGGTGGTTCTCCAGTACCTGGAGTTCTTTTTTTTTTAGGATCTCAGTGGCAATTCTGGAATTGAATCAGACTTTTTTTAGGTGGCTTGAATTTTTCCAAAGTGTGGAATATACAGTAAATTAGGCAGTAGTTTATAGCATTCAGAACCTCTGACAGTGTTACCCCTCTTGGTGCTTGACTAATGCATCAAAGTTTGTTGATATATCTGTCATAATTAGGTTGGGCATGGAGATGCTACACTTCTTCAGGAAGATAGAAGATTTTAACAATGCCAACCATAGTAATGAGACATCCTCACTCAATCCATTAAATAATATTTAAATATAAATAATATAGTCCATTATAAAATAATAGAAAAATTACAGAGGTAATTTTAAATTACCTCAAATTAAATTAGAGGAAAACTTTAAATGTTCAGGCAGCATGGTAAAGTGTGGCTCCTATAAAATACATTAAGTTCTTCTGACTTTAAAATGGAGCTCTGTGAATTTCTAGGTACCCTGGTTTCAGCAGGGATAGAACTCATTTTCTTTCCATGACGGTAGGTTCAAGTTTGACATAATTTATTCAAAAAGGACAGATACCATTTACACCTTCAGTATTAAATATAGGATGGGAAGGGAAGGATGTGTGCAGGATGTGAGGTTACCTTTGACAGTATTTCTGTTCATATCAAATTACAATCTAAAAATTAAGCAGAAATCTTTCAAATGTAGCTTTGTCTCAGAATAAAATGATAAATGTAGTAATTCGGTCTTTGTGGACCATACCAAGCCCCACATTCCTTTACATTTCTTGACATGAAGAAGCAATGACACCTTCTTCCAGAATAAGAAAAGGCTAAAGCTGAAATGCTGAACCCAATTTAAAGCTCCCCAGTAGAAGAGACACATGAATACCAGAAGGAAAAGGGATCCAGTGGAGAGCCACTGTGATGATTGTGGGGCACATGATGTGCAAGGACAGACTGAGAGAGCTGGGTTTGTTCTGTCTTAAGAAATTAAAGCAGGGAGGATAATTTATTCATGTCTTCAGCTACCTTGTAGTACAATATAAGGAAGACAGAGCTTTTGGAAGGATTCACAGGGATGGTACAAGAGATAAAAGGCACAGGTTAAATCCAAAGGAAATTCCAATTGTTATTTTGCTTACCATGAATATAGTCAAGTATTGGAAAAAGGCATCCAGTGAGGCTGTGGGTGACTGTCCATCTTCATCCTTGGAGATGCCCCTAAGGTGACTGGGCACAGCTCTGTACAGCCTCGTGTAGATGACTGTGCTTTTAGGAAGGGGTTGAACCAGGCAGTCCTCAGAGGTCACTGAAAACCTGTGTGTGTCTGTGATTCTAAGAGACTCTGTCTTGTAGCAGCCAGAGCTGGTTCATTCTTGAGCACCAAAGTTTCTATATGTACACATTAGGACCAGGCAGACAAATGAGTAACCCTTCCAGGCTATGTATGAAGACCAACTGTCTTACCCCAAAGAATTGTCTGTAATTTCTTCTACTGGGGTGTGTATTCATTGGGAAATGAAATGTAATACTGAAATTAAAGATGATCAGGGAGGATTTGGTAATCCAGCCTCACTAAAAGGCAAAATGCTTGTATCATTTGTATCATCACAGTACCACACTTGCAATTAATGTTACAGAAGAAGGACAGGCTGTAAATTTTCTAATTTTTTTTCTCTTCATCCTGGGAGCTGGTACAGGTGAAGGGCAGTTACCTTGCCGGAGCATTTTCCGGGAGCAGCCTCCCTGTTCACATGTTGTACTTCATAGTGTCTGTCAGAAAGGAAGCCAACTGGCCACCTTGCAGGCTGTTTAAATGTGATGGAAAACAGCACAGGCTGTCTGTTGAAGTTGTTTGTTCAGTTTCTTAGGAAGGTTGTACTAATTTGTATGCAGTTTGGTGTAAGCAATATATTTGCTAGGCCATGAACTTTAAAATTGCTTTGGATTGTATCACTATTCAAAACAAACAGCTGGCTCTCGGGTCTTCCTACTACTTTCATGTTTGTTGAAGAGGATTTGAATAAATCTTTGCAAGAAGCTTCTGTCTCCTGTCATGACCTACATTGAGAAACAAGTCTGGCACACTGAGATCCTACTGCCTCCTTCTGAGACAGCCCCCCATCAAACTAAAAGCATTACTTCAGCAAGCAGTGGAAACACAGCAGTGTCGAGTTTGCCATCAGTTATATCCCATTTAGTCTCACAGCAAAATGTTAGGAGGCTAACAAGACAATCACACCTTGGTTATCATTGTATTGGGTCACTTTTGTCTTTTGAACACTGAGAGAAGATCAGCTACTCCTGACATGGGCAAGTTGAGCAACATGATCCCGCTATTGAGAAGATTTGGGAGAGGCAGTGGAGAAGCAGATGACCCATCCTGTGTGATGTCAGTTGTCATGCAGAGAGGCAAGTATCTGCAGCATCTGAGAAAGCAGGGAAGCCTGTTTGTTTGGGAGGGAAATGCAATTAACTTGTTCTCTGCCTGTGTGAGCAGCAATGGAAACGTGCTTGAAGTGATGTACACGGGGTACAGATCTTGATTCTCCAACTGGTATCAGCAGCCTGAATGAGCAAAACTGGAAGTAGTGAGTCAAAAGCCTCAGATCCAATGGGGATGGAGTTGAAAGTTGGGACCTCCTCTCCTCTAGCAGACTTTTCTCTCTGACAGCAGGAGGGTGGTACATATCCATGACGTAGGTTTGGTAGCAGTTGCATACTTCTTTTTCCATACACCTTTAGTGAGAATCTGTGGGAAAGTCAAAGGCTTTGTAGAATATAAAGGTAGTTGCTGAGAAACTGGCCTTGGTTTTCTTAGGGGTTGGAAATCAGCAGTGGTAGACAGAAGGGTGTTACCTTACCTCCCTCCTCATCAAAGCTTCTATGAGGTTATTTCAGGTGTAGCTTATGAAGAGCTGAGCCGTGGGGACCTCTCCACTGAACCTCTGCTGGGTTACATCCCACTGTTTGACAAGTAGTATGGTAAAGCATTTCTCTGTACAAGGTCAGATTAATCTTTTTTTATGGAGTTTCACATGAATGCTTTGCTTTGGGATTGTTGTTTCTCCATGCATAAATCTTTATTATACCCATAGCCTACAGCCCCAGTGTACCAAACAAAACTCAATTTTATTCTTCTCAGTATTTATCACCACAGTGAGAGAACTCAATTGAAAAGCAGCTGTGAGAGTTTCCAGCAGGTGTGGTGGGGGTTTAGGTGCTGTGAGCTTTTGGTGAGTTCATGTTTTTTCCTTATAAATTTGAATGGTATATTCCAAGCTGAGTCTGGCCCTAGATTGGGCATCGTTCCCTCTGGGATGATACGGAAGATGGAGCTGAAAATTACCTGTTGTTGGAAGGTGCTGTGAGCTAGAGGAGCAGTAGAGGAGCAGGTTATGCATGTGTCCGTGCATGCACTTTATTCTGGTGAATCACAAGGTGTGCTGCAGTGTGCAGGCCTTGCTTTGCAGCCAGCACAGGCTGAAGCCTTGACTGCTGCTTCCCAAGGTGTTGGTTTGGGTTCAGGTACAGCTCTCCTTTAGAAGGGGGATGACAGAGGAGCTGACATGCAAGTGCTTGTAGCTTTTACCAGGTGATGAGTGTGAAGCCTCCACATTGAGGTTGATCTCACCTACTTAATGTTTGTAATAAAAGATACAGTACAGGTCTGTACTGTCTGCACGCCTGGGGATTCCTAATAATTGTTAGTTATCTATATAGCCATGTGGGCCCTGTCAGTGTTTCCAAATGTGAAAAAAGATAGAATTAGATACTTATATAAAAAGGAGATACTTTTCTGTGGAGATAAAGGATAATCCTTATCTAGGTTTTGACTTTCTGAGCAATGTACATTAGTTTTGGTTCACTGTACAGCTTCCAAGATTTGCAGTGCATGAAAACAAATTCCCAGCTCGGAGGACCCTCCTCTCAGTCTAGGGAAAGACTTAGACATGATACATAACCATCACTGAGAGGATTTTTTTATTCTGATATTTCCTAAATTTTGAGGGCTTGAATCCACAATTTTAGCATCTTTTCTGATGTCAGTGCCATGCCTATTTCTCTAGTATGACCTGAGGAAGGCAGGAGCACTGTCAGGTCTCACCAGAAGGTCCAGCCTCCTTCAGCTGGTGGACACAATGGCACAGCTGGCAGGAGCAGCTCCCTGCTCCAGTCTGAAGCTGGTAGCTTTTAGCAGAGTTGGTGTTGTAGGGGAAAATACTCTTGAGACGTGAAATTTCACTTCATTTGTTGCCAATTAAGATGAAATTTTAATTACTGATCCTAGTATTGAGAGTAATGACGCGCTTGAGAAAACACCTCAGCTTCCCTCCAGATACATTTCCTCTCCCCTTACAAGTCTCCAGTCCATTCCCTGCACATTTTACTCAGTCATGCGGATCAGTGCAGGATGCTTTTCTTTTATGGCCACTCTTCTATTTCTTGCTCTTTTTTTTCCCATGGCTCCAGCATGGGGCCCTCCCCAGGCCACCATCCTCTCAAAGGCCTCATTCCTCCTGGGTATCCATGTACACAAGTGCCCCCTGTGCTTCCTGCCTGGATGGTCTGCTGCTTGTGGGACCAGCTTTTCTAAAACTTGTAGCCAGATCATATCCTAAGCTAAACCATTCCCCATCTGCTGTTAAAAATGTTCCTACTTGGAAAAGCCTTTCTCCTGTAGCTACTCATGGCTTCAGCTGTACTCTCTCCAGGCTGCTGTGTGCAGAGAAGGGAGAGCACAGGAAAAACAGATTTCTGTTTTATTCCAGTTGTATTCCACTTTCTGGACAGACCCCCTATTCCAGCTTGTGTCCTGTGAAGTGGGGCTGGAGGTTATTGGCTTTGGGGATATGGCAGAAAGGCACCACAGGAGCAGAAAAGATCTGTGGGACGGTTTGTGGCTTCTTGTCTGGTTGTGTGTGAGTCATGTGGGTGGACGATTTGCAGGTTTTAGCTGCTGAGCCCTCTCATCTCTATGATGTGTGAAATGCAGTCTCTTGAAAGCTAATAACTTTCCCACAAACATCCACTCATAGCTGGGTAAGACAAAAGGCTGAAATTTCTGTGCCTGAAATGGAGCTGCAGTGTGTCGGGTCCCTGCTCTGAACACTGTGGTATGAGAGGATTTCAAATTAAAGCACCAGAAATTTAACCTGGGAAGAATAGCACACTTTGCCCAGTTTCATTCTTAGGAGTAATTGGAGTGCTATTTTTGATGTTCTTCCAAAAGCTTTTATCCTTTTGACAGAAAGAAGCACAGAATATATCAGCACAGACAATTAAGGTTTGGCAAAATGATAAGCTGATGAAACTGAGGTCCTGTGGTAGGAAATGCTGATCACTGTATATAATGGGTAACAAACAGTCTTTCTCCTTTGTTCTAGAAATTGTCTCATGCAATCCTGTCTATGCCAGGGAATTTCATAGGGAGAAAATGGTGTTTGCATGCACATTTTGGAAAAGTGAAGCTTTTATGGATGAGCAAAATGCTCTACAGCTAAATAGATAGAGCAAAGTGTCTGTGCATCTTTTCAAAGAGGGATATGCTTTGTCCTGTTTCAGTTAATGCTGTGCAGCAGACTAAAATTGTAAAAAACAAGCATGCTGCACCAAGACAGGTTTGCAAGGCCATGTAGAAGGTCAGTGTTGGATGGTAATGATATGGAAATCAGCTTGGATCACAGGCATAAATGAGGTCTGTGATTCAAAACTGGGCAGTAATAGGATCCAGTATTAGGGTCAGGCAGGTGTAAAAATACTGGTGATGAAAATTTGAAAATAAATAATTTAAGTTTCGTGGGCAAAAAGCAATGACTTCTGTAGACACAGTAATCGTACCAGGGAAGAAAAGTATTTTCCCCTTTGTGACTTTTTGCCCTCCATTCAGTCACATAAATCCATGGGTTCAAAGGTTTGGTTTTGGCTTACCAGTCAGAGCAGAAATTCTGATGAAGGCTTAGTGGCTATTAAACTTTCATAGGTTTGCAGCCTTGTGGTTGAAGAGACAGTAACTGCATTTTTCTCTTGGGGATGGGATTCCAATTAAGTTGATGTTGCTCAGTATTAGAATTCCAGCCTTACAGGTTGCTAAGTGTGTGAATTTTGTGTTATAGGGAGCTGGACCTTTGCCTCAGCCTAAAAAGTTTCCAAAATTACTCTCTCCTTTATCTATCTGTGCAAAACTCAGCTTCATTTAATGCTCTGATGGTGCTCACTCTAAAGACTGCAGGTGCTGTGTTGATGCTGCTGCAGACCCATCCAGCATGGTAACAAAATAGAGGATGTGGTTTCCCAGAAGTGTTTGGCATTGCCAGCAGTTCTTCTCACTGAAGTCAATCAGAGCTGAGGGCTTTAGAGAATCTACCTGAAATCCCTGTGTTAAAAGTTTCTTATCCAGTCCTCTGAGCTTTTGACTCCTGGGTTTTAGGCAGTTCCATGGCTTATGAGAAGAAAGAGAGGTGGCCCAACTTTGCTTTGATGTCTTCAGTACAAATCAGCCCCTTTCAGCTGAAACTCATGGGTGATTTGTGTAGCTCCCTGAAACTGCTCATAAAGCTAACTTGGTACACCTTTCACTTCCCCCTTGATCCCACAATTACCCTTGAAAGGAGCTATGACTTCATGATTTATGGCCCAGGCTACCTTCTCTTGCCATGGGAAGGTAAGCTGTGGATTTCATAGATATCATTGGATATTATCACTAATATCCAGTGGGGAAAAAAAATAAAGACAACCTAGCATGGGAAGATTCCTCAAGGTTTGCTGTCAGAGAGAGCACTGGCTTGCTCTTGGTGGGGTTTTAGGCTGTTCTACTGAAACCAGTGCTGTAAATGAGCCATGCCTATGCCCAGACACTGTGATGTTTCCTGAGTAGGCCTTTACCTGCTTTTTCAGTTGCAGCGGCTTTGTATCCTGCTGCCTCTATGGCTCCCACTCCCCATTCTGCATGATCTGCTCAATGTACTTGCTGTGCATCCAGAAAAAGCTGAAATAGATGTTGATGGCTTTTGCTTTTGTTTTATCCCCTGTCCTTTCTTCTCTTGACAGTTTTTTATCATGCTGTTAATTATATTTCTGTTGGAGCTCACTGTTGTGATTCTGTTCTTCGTCTACACCGACAAGGTAAGTCAAATTCTTCATTTTTCTTTCCCCTTCAGCAAATTTATATGCCCCTTTTCCCTATAAATAAATCATGAAGCACTTGGCTTGGTATGCACATCATGCTTCTGTCTTCCTTGAGACACTCCTCTCAGAAGGAGCTCTCTCAGAATGCATAAGCAGCCTGGCAGGACTGGGCTGTCTTGTTTGCTCAAGTGTACAACTCAAGGTCACAGATACTGCCAAGTGCATCTGTCATTAACAAAAAAAGGAAAAAAACCAAAAAACCCCACAAACAAACACCAAAACGCCCCACAAAAAAAACAAAGAATCCAACAAACCTTACTAGGAGCATGTAGGAAGAGATACCCATCAGAGTGAGTAGGATTTTTAAATATGTGTTTATGGTTTAAGAGCCACATTGATATTGTTAAAAAGGAAGTGTCCTCAGCACAGGCAAAGGCATAAAATTCATTATCTTTCCACATTGCTCCTTGCAGCATATGTGTACTTAGAGCCTAGTGGAAAGCCAGGGTAAATGCATAAAAGTTCAATAAACACAGCTTTTGTTTGGGCTTTCACATGTTATTTTTGTTTGACCATTGTTCCTTCAGTTGTAAGGGCAGTATTTCCTGTCTGAATTATCTTTATCCTTTTCTTTTAAAAAATCTCACATGAATAAATCCAAACCAAGGGCATAATTATGTGCCACATTAAATCAAAAGCCCTTTACAATTGAAAACTGAGGGAACTTAATAATCACAGGGAAGGTGGCAAAATTTTACCATGAATTAACATTCATCAGATACAAGTGGTACATGTCCTAAACACTTTCTTTAGGAATGGAAAGGCAATAGCAAAAAAAAAAAAAAAACAACAAACCCAAACTGAAAACAACACTGTGTTCATTAATAAATAAATTACTGATACAATTAGTAGTATATTAGTGATAGGAGTGATTATGTATTAGTCATATAAGTGAGTGATTATCAGGTGCACTTCTGAAGGGCTTTAAAGAGCTCGGTTCTGTAGCTGGAACATGCCAGATAATTACAGTAGAAGGGACAATTTAAAATTACTTGTATGCATTATTGGATTCTGAATCACTTGTCAGCTCTTGGTAGAAATATCTACACATCATACAGGAGTAAAGACATCTATTTAATATGCAATGAGCCTCCAAAACCCAAACACAACACTTGGTTATATTTAGAAAGATCAGTTAGAAAATATTATCATGTCATTGTATAACAGACTTGCCTCACTGTGAATATAATGTTGAGTTTTGGTTACAGAAATGATTAGAAGTATGAGAAAGGTGGAAGAGAGCTGTCATGAAAAGGGATTATGGAGACATCCTAGATTCAGTTTGGGAAAGGAAAGAGATCTTCTGCTTAGTAGTTCTTACAAAGAGCAATTATACTAGTTTCTAAAATAATGGCAGACCTAAAATAAAGACCTGTCCTGAACACAGAAGAAATACATGAAAATGTTTTGGATTAGGTTAATAAAATAAACGTTTCTTATGTTCCAAGTCATCGTCTGGTAGAACTCCTGTTGTTGGCTGGTGTTGAGGCTGGTAGATCAGTAAATATGTGGGTATGGAGGAAAGGAAAGAAAAGAAACCAGTGAAGTATTTTTATTCGTAAAGCAGTCAGTGCTCTTGGGTTGACAGGTGTGTCACAGAGAATGTTTGTCCTCACTCTTCAGAGGTAAAAACAGTGAAAAAATATCAGGAAGGATTCCCTTCCTCCTCCAGCCTGTTGGCTTGCAGTGGTTTTTATTGATTCTTAATAAAGAGATCAGGAAATTAACTTTCCTCTGACTCACATACTGCAAGAGGTAGTACCATCTAGTTGTCTTGTAAGATCAAAACAGAGTCTAAAATATGGGCTCCAGCTCAAGTGCAGTTTTACTGAGTTAACAAATTGCTGTAGTCTGGGTATTGCAGATGATCAAATTTGAGGCTCTTAATGTTCCTGTATGACTTTAAATCTTATACTGGGGAAATCAATAGTTTGTGTTACACTTGCAGTCCTGCCTACTGCAGAATAAATAAACCAGCAGCAGCCTAAAACTAATATTTTCATACAGCATATTTAGAGTTTGTGTGTTTGCTTTCCTGATGTGAAAAACAATATTGCCACATGTATGGGGAAATAGCAAACCCAGACAAGTCCACCACAGTAAATCAGTTAATGTAGATCCTTGGAAAATCAGAAGAAAGTGAGGTTAGTTTTGTGTGCAGGAGAAAAGGGCTCTGCAGGTTATCACTTTGAGGAATACTAGCCACAGGGTGGGTGTGCATCCCTGTGTGTGTGAACACAGTGCCTGGGCTCCCGGGCACTGAAGCAGCCTCTCTGTATCCATTGCTGGCACTGTTGCTTTAGTGCTGTGTTAGTGACTAAAAAGCATCATGGCAAAAGTTCTTTACAGCCATTCACAGACAGTATTTTGGCACAGGGCTTTTTTTCACTTGCTGTGGAAGGGTGTGCAGCTGTGGAGGTGAACTAGGACTGGCAACAGCCTCAGCTGACCTGTTCTCATTCATCAGCTTGGGAGAAGGCCAAAACCTTCCTCTGCCTCTCATTCTAGTGACTTGATCTTCTGTGAGCTTTTAAGCAGCCAACTTGATCTTATGTCCTAGGATGTCATCTTTCCTTTTCTTGATGGATAAAGGTTCATCTTGATCTCATGAGATAAATGCTGCCCTGAAGTTCAGAACTCTTTCTCTGAGCTGGCTATCCAGTGGGATATTGTGAAGAGAGGGGGACTTGGAGAAAGCTCAGGAATTCAGTATAGGAAGGAAAAGTGCCTCGTCTCTTAGAACTGCACTGTAGATCTCCTTGGCAGGGCCTGAGCTCACACCTTGTTCACTATCCCTCCAATAGTCCTGACTAGTCGTGTTGCAAAATATGAATCTCGTGACTTCTGCAGAAGTGAATATGGGCTGTGACAGAATGCATTCCTACAGGGTGATTGTCAGGAAAAACCTGTAGCCCTTTTATTTTGTCCTGGCTATTCTCAAAGCAGCAGAGGGACTGGTTCATAGGCTGTCTTCAGCTCAATGTGGCTGACTGAGGGACCTGGAAACTCCAGCTGGTGTTTGCACACACTCATATAAAAGTTCCTAAAGTGTGGCTTTTAATTTCTTGAGGTCAGAAGTACCAGCCCAAGAGACTGGGTATTGAAAGGAGTTGGTGTGATTATGAGAACTAAGGCAGGTTGTTGTCACTCTGAGTGCAGTAGTTTTTCAGGGTACATTTATGCCTCCATTTGAAGCAGTCCAAACTCCAGTGACATTTCTGGAGTCATGTGGGTGGCTATGTGCATGGCTGCCTATCTATAGGCAGAATATTCTCTTTAGTATTTGTTTCTTCAATACAGAGCAGCATTTGGCATTTTTATATGTTTGACATTTCAGTATGAGGCTCTCTCTGTATTTATAACAGATCTATGGAGTACTGAGAGGGTTAACCTTAATTTTATTGTGATAAGGAGAAAGCAGCAGAGCCCTATCCTGCCAAAGGTTGGATACTGATATTTCTCAACACCAGGTTGGATCCTGCTAGAATGTAAATTATGCTAATAAAATGCCCAGTCTTGTACCAGTTCTAACTTGTATAATCCTCCTGGTTTTAGCATCTGTATTTATTTTTACTGTGATGATTCTCCTGGAAGCATAGAAAAAGAAAAGTCCATGTTTACTTTTTTGCAGCTGTAATAGGTGATTTTTTTTTTCAGTAGATGGCTGCATTTTATATGATTTACAGGCAGAGGTATGTAATGCCTACAAATGAAAGAACATAACTAAACCACCATTACGTGGGGTTGGCTTTTTGTGTTGTTTTGGTGGGGGAGGGGAGAGGCTTAAGTTGTTGGGTTTTTGTTTTGTTTTTCCTATTTTTAAATTTCAAACGTAACATGAAACATAAGTAACATAAGCCAGGAAAGAACAAAAGCACTGAAGAATCACTGACTATGATATTGAATTATAGGAGCAGTTACTGCTATTGGCAACTTGAAGTTAAGATGAGAATTTTCAATAAAGATTAGGCCATTAACTCGCTTGGGTCCCTATGAAAATTACAGCCTAAATTCCATGCCTGCTTAGCTGTGTTGAAAATGGCCCACAGAATAGCCCACAGAGGATTGAAAAATAATGGCTACTTCTGTTTTTCATGAAATGTGTGAAAATGTTCTTGTTTTCCATGCTGCTCCAATATAGCTTTTGCTGCTTATAAAAAATATATTCTGTAGACTGATGCAATTCTTGCTTTGTTTCCAAAAAGAAATTGAAAATTGTTTTAATTTCTGATTGATATTTTGCCTTGTCCCATACAGAGACAGCAGGTTGGAATTTAGTGGATATGATTTCAAATACAGTTCAGTCCTCACAACCTCTTAGACATTTGGCTTTAGAAAATGGAAAAACAGAATCTCTTCCACCTGCTGCACTCATGTGCAATGTCTCACAGAAATGATTTGATCCTGCTGAGCTGCTCACTGGTGGGAGGGAGGGATTCACAAAAAAATTATGGAATTATTCATATAGAAAGTTTAGTTCAAGGCTACTGCAGAAACTTGTTCTCATTGAGTTTCTGTCAAGAGAGCTTAAAAGTTTTCCATGTTTATCTTTGACAGTGCAGCAGCAATGTCTCCTCAGGTAATGAAGTGCCTCATGTTCGCAGTCAGCACAGCCCACAGGGCTGTCCAAAACACACTCACAGGGCATGTTAACATTGCTGAAAGTGGAGAAATGGAGCCTGAAGTGAAGAGACAGGATCACCCAAACTGTATGCAGTTTAGAGATGGTCTTAAGTTACAGGAAAACGACAGAAAATCCTGCAAAACTGGCAGAGTGGTCACTGCACCACTATTCAGTCAGATGGCCCTTTTCTAGCAATGTTTCTCCATCAGCATTTGACTTTGCCTACACCATCCCCTTCTTACTGTTGGAACTCTTAAATGGTGGTAGAATTATTGGGTGCCTGTATCCTCCCGTGCCACAGTGAACAGGGCTGTTGCTGCTGCTGTGCAGGGCTGGGATAATTTCAGAACAGAATCTGTGTGGGTAGTGTGTGCACTTGTCAGCATGCAGAGAAGGCTGTCTAGAGGACAAGGGCAATATGAACTCTCTCTGGTATTTCTGTGAGGATGTGCAAGTCCTGGCATATGTATGCAGTGGTTTCTGAGCAGCCTGTGTGTTAATGCTTAAAATGTTAATTTTCCAGTTAAAGTTCCATTTGGTTTGTTTGTAAAAGACTTTTAAAATTACCAAGTCCACCAATCAAGCAGTTCCTGGCATATAGCTGCTCTCTGGCAGTGTCCTGGAATTTGGGTTTTGCAGTGAGTGCTGATGTAGCTAAAAGCTGTTTCTCTGGATCAACAGGAGTAGCAGTGCAGGCAGATGTGGAGGAATCTATAGATTGCCTCCTGGATGGGGGTGCACTGCAATTACTGCTCTGTGAGTTGCATGTTTTAGCTCTGGTCAAGTATTTTATTGCTCTAATGCAAAATAATGTTATATAAATGGTGGTATAAACTAAGAAAAGACAGAAGTGTCTCTGTGGTTTATTTTACTTGGTAATAAGCTTAATTTTAACTAGTTTATTAGCATTTCAGTACTGGTATCCCACAGTGGGGAGTTGCAGAAATTTCATCAAAAGAATTTAATTATAACCAATTTACTTTGGCTTCTTTTCAGCAAAGCAGTCAGGCATAGGTTTAAATCTCTCCCTGTTCAGCACATAACCTAAGTGCATGCTTGAACCCATGTGACTGATTTAATCATATGCTCAAGTCTTGTTAAAGTTGATCTGCAGCTTATGGGTCTTTAAAAGAAATATTGCTAGGAAAATGCTAATGACAGTGAAGAACTCTGGAGTGTGTGAAGAAGCATCACATCTCTCATTCCATAAGGAATTCAGTGAAAAATAATGAATGTTTGCTTTAAAGCATTATTGGTTAGCTTTTTCCATTTATTCTGAGCAGCTCTCCATTTAGTATCTTGAACTCCAGCACATCACTTCAACCTTCTTTAGGCAGGGGAGATGAGGGGCATGGAATCTATTTGCCTGTGCAGCAGAAAAAACCAAACACACCAAAGGAAATCCCAGTAGTTTCACTAATTCATTTGTCTAAGTAGGATTTCACTGAAAGTGCACTTCCAAAATGTTATTAACAGGCTTGTTGAAGGATAGCATAGTATTGATGAAAAGAATTAAGTGCATGCTCAGAAATAAGTGTATTTAGGAACAATGGCTGCAGATAAAATGCATTAGGGCTCCCCATTGGGAACTCTCAATCAATGGTTGATCAAGGCCTAATTGATTCCTTGAATAAAATGTTAGCAGGGGAATGGGTGCAGGGAAAGGAAAATCAAACTCTCCTAAATTAAGCTCCGTGCCTAACACAAATACCCTTTGTAAAGATCAGATAATGCAGCTGCCTGCCAGCTCTTTATGCCTCCTGCCTTCCTACTTGGGTTGAGTTCAGAAATGAAGGTGGGTGTCTCATCCTCAGCAGTGTGGATTTTTGCTCATGTTGCAGTAAGTTCAATGTTCTCCATGGTGTCCCACTGCACAGGACTAGTGCTTTTTTCTCAGGAGAAATCCAGTTCTAACCTCCACCCTGGCTAATGGGGATATTAATTCCCCTGTCCGTATGGATGAATCAGACACAGCTGGTGCTGCCATCGTGCCTGGCTTAAAGCCAGCCAGGTCTATCTTTTATTTCCTGACATCACTAAATCCATCTAAGGGTTTCTTGATAAATATTTGGTAATATATCAGTCTACAGAAGGAAGAGATGTAATTGGGCCTCCTTGTTGCTAGTTTGCAATCTCTAATTACAGGTTAACTCATGATCTCAGGAGTATGTCAAATTGTCTTTGCTGTGGAGCACTTTTACAATGATCTGTTTCCCACACCTCAAGTTTCAGGTTTCAGAGTAGACAAAATATAAGTGGTGCAGTTCATCAACCAGCCTCTCCCAAGAAAGACTCTGGCATACAGTAGGGGTGGTTTTTAAATATTTTGCACACCTGTGTGCTTTTCATCCATCCCTGAAAGGGCATTACAAGAGGGGAGTAGTTTAGCTCTGCTTTTGCTCACTGGGAGAAGTGATGTTAAGGGCCAGATCCTGAGGGTGCAGTGTATCCTGTGGAATGTGTAGTGCTCTCATGTCTGAATGAAAGGAATGGGCACTTACTGTTCCACAAGACAGGTTTTTACTCAGTTTTGGCTCAGATGTGGTCACATGAGAAGCCATTTCAGCTTCTGGGTGGATCTGGAACTGAGTGCACACCAGTGTTGAGTACTGACAGAGGTGAAGTGAGCTGCACTGGGTTACACACACCTCATCAACATCAGCTTTAGCTGGTGACTGACCCCAGCCTGCATCTCTTCCAACTGCTGGCACTGGTTTTATACAGTTTTATTTGACAAAGGGAAGAAAAGCAGAAGGAGAAAAGAATGGTTTAGAAAGGCAATAAAATAAATAATTAAGGCAGCTTTAGGCATTTAAATATGGGCAACATCAAATACTGAGGGATGACTGAGGTACTATATTGAAATAGACAGCACATTTTTTATTCATTCTATGAACATTTCTGATGTGTCACAATGTATATCAGGCAACATTAGAAAATGACAGTAAACTAAATGCTTAACATTTTTTACATATTCAAAAAAGAGAGGAAGATGACTTTTTGAATTATCACACTGTAAGCAGGCCAATAGCATATAGTCCTTGTCTTGGATTTGTCAGCTGCAGTTGAAGAGTGATGAGCTTAGGTTGACCACTTTATTAGGCATAATTTGCAGCTGAAGGTTCTTCAACTCCTTCCTTCGATTTAATTCAGCAGTGGTAGGCTGTGAACTAGCTGAGACAGGGATCTATTGATCAGCAGCTTCAAACCATTACCAGTGTTTGGTTCTCTTGAGGCTGGAGCATGTTGATTTCAAGGCCACAAATCATGCTCAGGGACTTTGTATTACCCAAACTCCCTGATATGTCCAAGGCTCCTCAGTGGAAATAGTGCTGCACTCAAGGTGGTGTAGTCTTTTCCACTGATAATTTTGTGGGTTCTTTCTGTGAAGTTCAGGCATAAGGAAGGAGGTTTAGCAACTTTCTAGACACCACCCATTGTACCTTTTGAAATATATTCCCTAGACTTACAAAACCACCATAATCAATAGTGATTAACAATCAGTGGTCATTGATGTCTGCTTGCTGAAATCATGTTTAATGTGAACTAATAATTTTTAATCATTTGGCATCTTGGGCTCCCTGAATCTATGTACAGCAAAATCCCTGATTGACTTGACAGTAGGAAGTGACTGAGCTGGAAGATACAGTAGATTTTGTGTAAAGGGATGTGTCTTGACAGGGAGCAGAGTAAGAGCTTTATTTTACATTTTCTGAGTGCACACATTTCTTACTTGACATGTACAATGCCTCTGATAATTTGGATGATGGTAATATAAAACAATTCTGCTGCAGTGTCCTGGCATTAGGAATGAGTGAGGCTTGTGCAAAAATTGTTTTAACCATGGTACAGTCTTAATTCACTTTATTGTACTGCAGTCATTCTGTGTACCCTCTTCTATGCCTTTAAATTGCAGAGAAGGCATCCCTGAGAAAAAAGAATGTTCAGAAAGGCTGTTCTTGTCGAAACCCAATTAGTCCCCTGCTCCTGCTACTAATTGTCTTTGATACAATTGCTTAATGAGTTGACTTCTGTGATAGTTTATGGAATTATTATACAACAATATATATATATTTATTTTCTTGCTTTCTCCATTTTGCGCTTTACTGCCGTAATCCAAGGGTGATGTTGTTGTCCCAGACGTTTTTGCCATCTGCACCTTGCCTCTGAACCACAGGAGAGCAGAACAATACATGTCATCTCCTTCAGCAGTGCTGATGTTGCCTCTGTTGACAAAGTCATAACCTCAGCATTTAGGAAACCTTTTCAAAGGTCACCTTGAAGGGCATATTGAAGTGCAAACTGAATTGCATGTCAAACTGGTAAATTATGTAAATGAAGCAAAAGGGAAAAGATGCAAAAGATCATTGAAGATATTTGAGGAACTGCTAAAAGTCTTTATCCAGAGATATAATGAAAGCAGAAAGTCACAAAGCATGTAAGATTTTGATTAAGAACCAGATGTTTGTCAGATTTATCGCACAAGACATCTAGTTTTTCTTTTGAAAATTCAGGACCAAAGGAGTTGCAATGAGATTCGAATTAATCAAAATGGTTGAAGGGATATTTAAGAGCTGTTAAGAGAATCAACATAATTCTCTATGCAACAAGCACACCCAAGGAAATGTCCTATAGATTTCTTTCAGGTCCACCTTTTTCTCTGTGAATAGAAAATGCATTGTAGTTGGCACAAAAGCATCTGGGTCTGTGCAAACAAAGAGAAGAAATGGTTTTTTCAAGGTCAGTCAGCTTGGGAGGAAAAAAGAGGAAAAATTCTTTTCTTTTGAGGACTGTGAAGAAAATGGGGAGAATGTACTGCATACCTTGAAGTGGGACTGATATTTAAGTAAATGTCAGCAGAGTGCCCTTGCTGCTGCCACCACTGCAGGTGACCATTCAGCAGCCAGGTGTGGCTTCCCAGGGCTGGGTGTTCTGCTGGAAGCCTGGCTGGAGGTGGCTTTGACACTGACTTATGTACAGATGGCAGGGGCAGCTCTTTCATAATGACTGCTATCACTGAGAGCAGTGAGGATTGCTTCTCCCACTCTTTCAGCTCTATTCATGGAGGTGTCAGTTTCCATGTGAGAGCTGCAGTGAGAGGTGATTAGATGAGTGAGACTAGGACACTGGAACTGCTTCTGGATATCACAGTTTTGCCATACCCATTTAAAGCCTTTTAGGAGTTTATCTGCACGGTGCAGCATCACGTGTCAGCACAGAATGAATGCAGAAGTCACCACTTTGTGTATGGTAAAATCCTGCCCTAAGTGAAGTCAGTGGGAGCTGCCTGTTGTCTTTCATGAAGCTATTATCCTTAATTTTAGTATTTTTAAATCTCTTTCCCACTTCCCAACTTAGTGATCCAAATAATGCTGACTTGAGTGTGTATTCCAGTGCTGTAGGAGATCCCACTGCCTGGAAGCTGCAATGATTGGGGAAGTTTTGTTCTCAAGCATAATGCCTTAATCTTGTGATGCAGAATGTGTGGGATGCTGTTGCCTGCTAAGAAATTTGTTGAATGTTGGCTGCAGAAAAATCACACATTTCCATAAGAAATGTAATTAATTAAATATAGATTGCTCTGGATGTTAATTTCCTAACCTCTGCTGTGGCAACTTGGCTTTTCCATCCATGTTCTCAATGACTGTGCAGCATCCATGCTAGGGTGTGGAATTGCAGAATTGTTTCGTTTAGGAGGGACTTCCTGAGATGAAGTAGTCCAAGCCCCTCTTCAAGCAGGAACAGTGAGAGCAGACTGCCCAGGGCTGTGTGCAGTTAGGTTTTGACTGTCTCAACAGATGGAGGCTCCACAATCTCTCTGGGCAGCCTGTTGCAGTGTTGGACCACTCTCACAGTGGCCTTGTTTGCCACAAGAGTGCATTTCTGGCTCATGGTCAACTTAATGTCCACAAATTCCCCAAGGTCTTTCTCTGCAGACCTACAGGTGTCAAAAGCTGTATAAAGGCAAAGAAAACAACATCCACTGCTCCCCCCTCACCCACAGAGCTGGGTGCCATATTTTGGAAAACTGTCATGTTAGTTAAGAGAGATTTCTCCTTTGTAAACCCATTCTGACTGCTCCCAGGCATCTTCCTGTCCTTCATGAGTTTGGAAAGGGTTTCCAGAGTCGTTTGCTCTATCGCCTTCCCAGGGACAGAGGTGAGAATTCCAAGCCTGTAGCTCCTGGATCTTCTTGATTGCCCATTGTGAAGACAGGAGTGACATTTGCTCTCTTCCAATGTTCAAGAACTCTCCAGCCTCTCGTGGGACAGAGTCCTCTCTTGTCATGTATGACATTGACATTTCTTGTTCAGAACTTCCCATCATTGTGCTGGCAAAACAACATCCCATCACTGCCTGCCAGGGCACTACAGATTCTGGAGCAGATGAAATATTTATCAGTTAACACTCCCATTTCAGCCTTTTTGTCTCATTCTGGGTATTAATTTTGGGCATCTGCTGCAACTAGTCACCACTTTTCACAAAAATTATGGAAATTGAGTGTATCTGAAATCTGCATATCTACCAACCATTTGACTTCATTTTTTTTGGTTTTATGATAATTTTTTTGAAGGCATATAATGGCAAAAGCTTTCCAATAACAAAATGCACCCACTGGTGCATACCATAAGTTTGAAGTGATTAAACAAAAGGAGAATATTTGAGTTAAAATTGAACATTCGACTTAAAGCTTTTCCTCAGTGTTACTGAAATGATGCTTTTCCAATTAGGCTTTGACTGTCAATTACTTGGAATTACTTTTTTAAAATAGTTGGAATTACTGGAATATGCTTGATATCAAACTGCTAAGGGGGCACCAGGGAGAGACTTCATTCCACATCAAGCTGGACTTTTTGAAGATTTAATATATCGTTTTTCCACATGCTCATTTATTAGATTTTTGTGATTAGTTACAGTTATATTTTTATATTCATCTTTAAGTATCAGCTAGTGCTATGTATGGTAAAATGGAGAATGTGGATTTTTGCTTTCCCATAATTAGTGGGACCATGCAAATTCCATAGGAGTTGGATTCTAGATTCCTCAGGTTCCTGGCTCCTGATCCAGGGCAGCTCCCAGCACTCCTTGGACACCTCAGAACTATTGACATTACTGTGCAGCTCTTTGAGGAGATTGGATCAGGCTCTGAGATTCACAGCTTGATCTAGAAATAGGTATGAGAGACTTTTCTAAACCAAAAGCATTCCTCTACCCATTCCAGGCATGTTTTGAGCAATGTTCTGCTACAGTAGCTGGCCATTTGGAGTAAACCTGTTTGCTGTGTGCCTGGGGCAGATTTATTCTTCCCTGTGAGGCTGGAGCGACACTCTCAGGTGACTTTGGCATGTCCTGGTGTGAATTTGCCTGTGTGTGGTCCCTGCCATGTCCTGTGTATCACGTAGATGCCAACAGTCACATTTAGAGGTGGACATGTGAACCTCTTTCACATGTCTCTATGAAGCAGTTTCAGTGCAGATAAATGATATATTTTAAATCACAGAGCTTTTGTGTGTGGAGCTTTTTTCTGGCCTCAGCAGGATGCCATGCAGTGGTACAGCCTGTAAGGGTCACATGGTAAGTCCTCATCTATTCCACAGCTTTTATGTTTAGAGTTGATACATCTCATTAATCTTTTTTCTTTTTTTTAATAGCATATTAAATCCAAGGATTCCAGTATTACTCTTTCTCAGTATTTTTCCATATAAACTTTTCTAGGGGAGATTAATTTATCAGAGAAGTATTGAGAAGTCCTGTTCTATATAGATTTTCTTTTGAAAAGTGGCACATTTAGGGACTGAGAAACAGAGCTGATAAGATGCAGTACTTGAAGCATGTTTCTTCAGTCACAGAATTATTCTCTTTCTCCTCAAAGACTGTTTGCCTCGTTCAGCTTAGCACCATGAATCCACAATTTAAATAGTGTGAATTAAGAGGATCAAGTTTCTGATCTCTGGAAGCTTGCAATGCCCCAGTTGCTCTAACCTTCCAAGAGAAGAGGACACTGAGAGGTCCCCATGTCAATTCTGACTTGCCCATCACTTCACCTTCAGTCCTTGGAACAATTTTTCCCAGTGGGAATTTTAGGTTGCTAACTGATAACTGATTTTGTTCTGAGTGAACAGATTTAAGTGGAGTCAAGAAAGCAAGCATTTGACACTTGTTACAGAGGTTGTTTTTAAGCAATTGCTAGCTGCTCTTTGCATTGGTGATGGTGGAGTCTGATAAAGAGAAAAATTAATGCTGAAGGAAAATTATAGTTGGCAGATGCTTAACTACACTCTCCCTAATAAAAATGTGATTTTAAGCTGAGAGTGATTTGGGTGTCTCTCCCTTGTTGACCTGCTTGGAGATAATTCAGAGAGGCTTGAATTTTGAGAGTTCCTGAAAATGCTGGCATGTGGAGTGCCCAGAATCCCTCTCATGTCTGCAAGTCATCTCTGACATGGAGTGACCCTGAACAGCAGCACAGTGATGGGACGTGCTTCAGGGCACTGCCCACTGCAGCAGTGTGCTTCACAAGGAAAGAATTGCCTGGGTAAGAATGAATCTTAACATCCTCTTTCTTGTGTCCTGTGACCACAGTGCTGAGCCTCTCATATTCCCTTTGGAATAGGGTTGTACGTGGAGGGTAAAAATGTCTTCATGTTATTAAGTGTGCAGTTTTGGGACACTCCCTTTGTTTCATCAGGAACTGCCAGCTTAACTGGTCATCCATTTCAAGCTGAAATGGAAAAATAAATTAAACAAGGCTTTTATCTCAGCAGATTTTTATAAAAGTGAGTGGGGAATGAAAGATGGATTGCATTTTATGAAGTAGGAAATTAAATTGTCCTTCCACTCTCTAACCTAAAAATCCAGGAAAACTCAGGAAATGTTCATTATTTTCTGGATGTACCAATATCTCTCCTCAAACCTGGCTTGTCTCAGAGCATCCAGGAAGGGCTTTAGGATTTGGGAAGGGTGGCTGTATAGGTCTTTTCCTGCAAATGAAGCTATTTCTTGTAAGCGTACTCAGCACCTGAAAGTGAGTTTGTTGATCTGCACCAGATTGACCCTGCAGTGCTGTATGGCTTCCTTAATGGTCCTGGTGAGGGAAGAGTCCCCTTTTCTGACCTCTTCAGTCAGCAGCTCTGGGCACTGGGATTAGGTGGGGAGAAAGGGAAGGTTTTATGCTGCTGCCTTTTTCTCAGGGAGCACAGACTGTTCTGCCTTTGCTGCATCGTGCCTGGGTTGAAGATTGGAGTTGCGGACAAAGGGATTGAATGAGGGGCTTTGCACTTTGCTAGAGATGAATATGAATGTGATTGGTCCCCAGGCTGAGAGTAATGTTTCTCACTAGACATTCCACAAATTGTGGCAGAAATGGCTGTTCAGGATTTTCCTGGCTGCATTTGTTCTGTCCCTCTAGCCTACAGAATGCAATCCTATGGCCCCAAGTAATTTAAAGCGATTAAAAACTCTCCCCTAGTGAAAGGAGTGATGAGGGGGATTCTTTACTTATTCCCCATTAGTCCTGGGCAGGCTTGACTCATGAATCCTGTAACCTTGGCAGCAAGAGAATCCCCTTTTACTTCACTATCTGCAAGGAAATGAATTACACAAGCATAGAAATTCATGAACAGTGAATGCTGCAATTAATTTTGTTAAACTCTCTTTATATATTTAGTTTGAGAAGAGGAAGGAAGGAGAAGCTTATCACCAGCTATGAGTCTGAAGCCACAAATCTCAGACAGCTTTCACTTTGAGATAAAAATGAATCTATAAGGAGTCCAAAAACCTTTTGTTTATTTTATATATTGGAAGAATGAGAAATGATGAAGGCAGTAATGTAAAGTAGTGTTAACATCACAATCCCCATATTGAATTGATTAGCATGGAGGAAACACATTAATAGCTTTTTTATTACTAGTCTGAAAACTTTATAATAGCATTTATTGAAACAGAATTGAAATGTGAATGGCAGAACTTTATAAATCTCAGCTCATATGTGGTGGCCTAAACAATGTCTGAAAATGTTTCTTTAAAAAGATCCAGACTTTGAAGCTGTCCAGTTTTCCCCATTTAATCTTTCATTTGTACATATTAAGCAGGCAGTCATGGCAGAGGAGAGGCTGGATGTAATGCTGAATGTATTGAATGTGCAGATATTTTCTCTTTATGGCCAAAACAGGTGCATGTAAATGTTCCATCAGCACAACCATTAAGTTCCCAGTGGTAAATTTAGCCACAAGCATTTGAGAGGTGCTTACTCTGCATTTAATTTAGAGCTAAAAAAAGAAGTAGGTTTATTTAAAATGCATTACAGTCAGCTTATTTAATATTCTTATTCTCATATATTCTTATTCATTATTTATATATGAAAAATAAATGGGAAAGTCACAGGAATACCCATGCAACTTAAAGTGATGAGGGTGGTTATTCTAAAATAGGTAAAATCTGGCTTAGCAGCCAGCCAGTCATTTTGTGATCATGAGTGAAACAACCTCACTGAAGTCAGAGAGCATCTCTCAGACAGAGTAACCCTGTTATCCTTTCTTTTGAAATTGTACCAAATATTCCTAAATTTTCGTGTTGTTGCATAGTGTTGCACTGTAGGGAGTTCTAGCTCTGTTTCATTCCTTCTTTTTTTTTTTTTTTTTCTGTGGGCAGGAAGTGTTAATTCTTATGGCACAGCCTCACTTTGCCACAGGTAAGAAGAGGCAGGGAGTTCTGCTTGTGCATCACCCACTTTTCCCTGACAACAGTGCTTTGCACCTCATTTGGAGTTGTGTTTTACTTGCTTTGGCATGCTTTTGTTTATTTCCTTGTCTTTCATAGGATAGAGTTCTACTGCACCCCATCCTTACTATATCTCTGTAAACAAGAAGAAAACAGAAAGCTTACTCCTTACACTTCTTCTTGAGATTAGCTGTATTGCCTTCCCCAAGCTTTAGAAGATAATTTTAACAACTTAAAAAACTCTTCATGGATTGTTCGAAGTGACAGGAGAGAGAAAAACTAATTTTTTCCCTCTCTGATTTTTCCTCCTGTTGAAATGGTCTTTTGTGGCAAAAAGAAGCACTTCTTTCCACCCTAATCCCTTCCTATCTTGTTTCATCACAAGTCACACTGCATTAGAGTCCTAATGTTTCTATCAATAAATGATGGATTTGCCAATGGTGATTTAAGTTTAAAATTACTTGCAAAAACTTAATGAAGCCTGCAAATCACGAATTAGATCTCAAAGAAATCATCTCTGACAGTTAAAAACTACAGGGCCAAAGTAATTTCAAGGGTGGCATTTTTCTCCCCTCAATAAATTATGTATCAGGGCAAAACAGAGGTGGCTCTGTAGGCATTATTATGAGAGTAATAGCAAATAGCAATTTGTCTCTTGCTGCCAGAGCTTTCTCTTACCGGTGTGTAGTGGGGTGGGTGACATGTTCCTGCAGAAAAAAAATTAATCTCTACTGCAGCTAGTTTTTCCGAGTGCCAGTCTGCTTCTTGTCTGTTAGGGTTTTGGATTTTTTCCTTTGGTTTGAATGATGGTTTCTAATCCCACTTCCCAATCTTGTGTCCTCATTACCAAACTGCTCAGACTACTTGTCTGCTGTGGACAAAAATGATACCCTGAAGCTCTCAGCTATTGTATTTTTAAATGAGGTTATATTTTTATAACCCTAAGTTTCCTTTGCAGACTTAAAGTGTCCCTTTTGGCCCCCACTTTGCCTGTGTAGGAGAGGATGCCTGGTGCTGTTTGCAGTTTCAGGAGAATTGCTTTTTTCAAAAATGCACGTGGGGGATTTGCTCTTGCTTGGAGCATATTCATTTAGTTAATTAGATTTGTGAAAGAAAATTAAAAGTTTCCTGTTCTAAATTCCGGATGCTTAATGCAATTTGCAAACGGTTATAAATCTGTCTAAAATAGCCAGAAGAGCCATAGTTGTCCTGTTGATTCTGTCCTTTCTTTTCCCTAAAATCCAAGGAGATAAGAATCCTTAAAGCTCTTCCCAAAAAAGGGGATGGGTGAGCAGAGTGTGCTTCCACTGCTTTAATAATCTTGCCTAAAGATGACTTCTCCTATTTGTTCATTTTCTTTGGGTTGACCCTGCAAATGAACCCCTTTTTCATCAAAATTTTCATCTTTTCTAGTATTTCTAGTATATTTTCTAGTGTTTCTAGTATTTTCTAGTAATTAACAATTACATTGGGTGTTTCAGAAATCACGTGTGGTTTTGTGCCCTCCCGTATTTGTTGTGGAACAGTTCTCCAGTGAACACACAGCTTTCTCAGGTTTTGCACTATCTTTTTCTAAGTTTTTAAATGATTTTATTTTTCTTCCCCATGTCTGCATAAGTTGTCTGAGTGGAAAGAAATTCATCCCTGGCTGATTAATCTGAGCATTTCTGTTGTCCTGTTTATGTTGTAGAAGGAATGGTGAGCACAATGAGGTTAGTAATTGAAGCTTGTTTCAGTCCTCTCATTTACTCCATGTATGCTGGGTGTCATTTTTCATCTGCAAAGCTGCTTTATGCAGAAGCTGAATATCTGTTACTTCTGATTTGCATGGTTTCAGCTCTGTTTCCAAGATTAGATTGTCTGTGGCACATTTATCTATCAACAAATTGTTTGTCTACGTGATGAGACATTCCTTTTGGCAAGAGGAATACTGTTCTTCCTTGCTCAGCCTCCAGGTTACAGCACTTGGCATTCTTGACTGAATGTTTCCTTCACAGATTTCTGTGTGCATTTGGCTGTAAGGCTGTAAGTACCACTAATGTGAAGTTAGCAAAGAAATTATTAGTGCTCAATGAAGTCTGTACATGGGGATGTGGCTTTGCAGCTTCAGAACAATTGGAATCCAGTCTCTGTCCCAAGACTTTCTGTAGTGCTGTTGGAGCCCTCCATGTTTTAGTTGTGTGAATCTCTCAGTGGTGCTGATGAGCCTTGGCTGTGCTGGCAGCAGAGAGCACTGGCACATTTCTCCTTCAGTGGGAATTTCTGCACTGCCATGTTTGCCTGTGGTGTCACATAGCCAGTTTCCCAAAGCTTTTCATCCTCTGACACTCTGACTCCTCTCACTCTGTGAGATTTACATCCCATGTTCTGTCTTAGTGATTCCTGAGTCTTTCCTCCTGTCAGAGTTGCTGCCACTCGATCTTTTGACACAATGGGGTTTGAGAGTTGTGCTTCTCCTTTTCACTGTTAATATACTGCAGCACTTCAGGTGATGCTGATAGGTTTCAGCATTGTTAGTTCTCTTGATGACTTGCAAATTTTCCAATATTCAGAGATAGAGACTCTGACCAGTGACCTGACCAGCACTCAAAAGAGAATGTCAGGTTTTTATATCCTGAAGCAGCATTAGATTGAATAGAGTTCTTCTGGAATTACAGTCAACATGTTTTCTGTGTTGATTAGAAAGGTAATTGGATCCACTGTTTTTTTGTTGTTGTGTTTTTCTTCTTGTTGTTTTCTTGGTGGTGGTTTTTTGGGGGTTTTGTTTTTCATTTTTTTTCCTCCATTTGTCTTCACAGATGTGATAGCAAAAGTTTCAGCAACACTATGTCAAGAAGTGTAGGAATAGGGAAAAACACCTGATCCTGTATCTTTCTTTTCTGTTTTGGAAAAACCAGCATAGATAAAGAGAATCTAACAATGTTTTGACTGTTGCATTTTCCAGCAGTCAAGCCCAAGAAAGGTGAAAGTTGGCATAGCAAAGACTTCCCCATCTGTTGTCAGATTGTTGCACAGTGAAGCAGTTCTTGTGTGACCACTTGAGAGCTCCTGCTTGTCACAGGTACACAGCTGAGGGGATTTGGTCACTGCCTCCTTGTTAAAGTGGTCATGCTTTGTGAAAAAAAATGAGATTTAAATAGAATCTCACTGGGGGAAAAAAAACCTCAACAACCAAAAAATAGAGGCATATTATAAGAAGGAAATGGTCTTTAGTAATTTTTGTAAGTGCATTTTGATGCTCAGGTGACGGCACTGTATGTCCACTACTTGTTATTTTGTGAGATTCTGAATGAGTATAAATAGTCTAAATAGCAACAGCATCTGTTAAATACTCCTATCATCAGCCCATGGAGCTGTGCCAGAGTTTCACCAGGGCTGGGAAGCTGCCAGCCTGCACTGGATGAAATCATGCAAGATAACAATGGCAGTGAGGCAGAATGACAAATACAGCTCTTTTTTCTTACTAAGCTGGGGGGAGGGGATTTGCCTTTTTTTTAAAAATATTTTAAAACTTTTAGCATAAACCACAAGGCCTTAACATCTTATAATAAATCCCTTTTTAGTAAAAGCCAAGATTCTCAACGTAAAGTTGCTGGATTCAGTATCTGGAGTATTTTACAAACTCCCATGCCAGTATTATGGGACTTCTCAAAGTACCCCAAAAGCTGGTAGTATTGGTAAAAAGTACAAGGTTGCTCCTTTGGATTTAGTACTTGTGCAGACTAATCCCAGCCTGCAATTTTTTTCATGCTGCTGGGTTAATTTGGGGGTTTTGTGGGTGTTTTTTTGTTACTTACAGGTTTTTCAAAAAGCATTCTCTGACTCTTCACTATTTAATATTTAGGTTCTGCTGTTCTCCATCCCAAACCAAACAGGCTGTTTTGCACTCCCCTGACAGAAGGAAGAAAATGTGTTAAAGGAAAATGATCAGTGATGAATAAACAGCAGAACTGGTCTCAGACAGATTTTCATTCTTGCTAAAACTGCCTTTTCCAGCATTTATATGCCTGACTTTATGAGCATTAATTGGGTATAGTCTGGAGAGGGTCCTGGTGATCCCACACCCTGCCAAGCCAGTGCTGCAAATTCTCAGGGAAAAGTAGCTGGCAGGACAGGTAAAGGACAAAGGACAGGTAAGAGACAGAGTGTTCCTATGAAATTAAAAGAGCCAAAAGACCTGAATTGTTTGGACTGCAGAAAAATCATGGGGCATTCATTGCTGAAAGTTAAACTGAAGGCAGCTTTTGCTGTTTCTCTTGGAGTCCTGACTTTATATAGAGGTACTAAAATGTGCTTGCTGTCCCAGGGGAGTTAAGGCAGCACATCTTGGAGCTGCTCACCTGTGACTCCTGGGGCTTGGCCTGTCCCTGCAGCCACAGTCCTGGGGGCTGAGGACGTGCAGGCTCCCACACTGTAACCAGGGGAGCCACATGAAAACAGCCTCTAAGATAAATGCCATGAATGTGCTGCAGGGCACATGAGCCTGCTGCATATGGGGGGCTCTGGAGCAGCTGGCCTCTGTGTTTTGGATGCCAGGGCTCCCAGAGGACAGTCAGTGTTGACATGGGCAAGGGAGATGTGGATTTGGCAGATACAGAGCTCGTTGAGATAACTCAGGCTGTGACTGAGGAGAATTTGTGCCCCAGGTCACAAGTGCCAGTTTAAAAGGAGCAGTGCCTGAGTCCCAGGATGGGATGTGCTAGAGAGACTGATATGTTTGCTGCCAGCTGTTCTTTCAGGATGGATTTGAAGCAAAGTTCAAAGTGCAGGGCAGAGGTGACACAATCTGGCATAAATAACCCTGTCCCTATCCATGGAAAACTTGTGGTCTGCTGGGAAGATTTGTAAATTTTAATACCAGATGAAACACTTAAAGTCCTCTATGGTCTATAGTGCTTCAATCAGTATTCTTGTCATCAAACTAATTACATCTGAGTTGTAATTTTACAAAATTCTTGAATCTTGGTTTAAAGGCATCATTGACTGTGTCTCATTCCTCAGTGATTTGTTCCAAGGATTTATTTTTGCATCATGGCTAAAATTATGCCTCGTTTCTATCTTGTATTTGTCTGTCTTAAAAGTTCTAACCATTAATTCTCATTATGTCTTTTTGTGATAGAATAAAGTGCTGTCTGCTCTTGAGAATTGCTGCTTCATGTGGGTACCTGAAGATTGCAATTACACTGCTTTTTGACCTTGTCACTCTGTTTGGTTTTTCCTAGAATGTTAGTCGTGAAGGAAAGCACAATTCTCAGTGGTGGCTTTTTATTGTAGTTCTTCTCTGGAATCTTTTCAAATTTTCACTAGATTTTTGATAACATGGGTATCAGTTCTGCAGTGTAGAGGTAATGACAATAATCTGCCTTTATGCAGCTGATGTTGAATAAACCCATGGCTGTTTTCCTCTGTGAGCTGGGAATATTGCCCTCAGAGCATGTCCATCTCCATTTCCTCAGTCCTTCCACAGGTTTCCTGCTTTCCAGAATATAGTTTCCAGTCTTGTAGTGTGACCTTACATGTTTTTTCTTAGACGTCTTTTCTGGTATTTGCCTGGATAAGCCCTGAGGATCTGCAAACAAGCAGGACAAGTGATATCAGCAGATTCTTTAATGCATGGCAAGTTTTGTGTGGTATCTGCAAAATTTCATTAGCAGTGATTTTTATGCTTCCTTCCATAGCATGAGAAAAATACCATATAACTTCGGATCAAAAGCCCACTAAAAACCCCACTGAATGAATGCTCTGTTTTTAATTTTTTGGGGGTTTTTGTAAATTTTACTTTTTAAAATACATTCAGTGTGGCTGCAGTGACTTCTTTTTTCCTCTTGTGCCCCCGTAACCCCTGACACTGATAGCAAATTTTGGTCAAATTTGAGCTCTTCAGAGATGTCAAAAATACTAAATTTAGGTAGGTAGAGAGAGCCAAATGAATGCCCTATGGAAAAAAATGTGTTGGAGCTATTGCAGGCAGTGCTATTGAACATCAGAGAATCCAAGGGGGATGAGAGGGAGCAGACAATTTCCACTTTTAAGGAGAGACTTGGGATTAATGTTCCTCTTTTGCCAAAAGTCAGTCTCATAATTAGGAAAGAGGGGCTCATTCTGAAAGGTAGAAGCCTGAACAATAAATTCAAAATAAGCCAGAGGCAGCTGAGGAGCCTCCTCACAGGTGTTCTTGGGACTGTTGTCACATGTGACAGATTTAATCTTTCACTTTGGTTTCTGCTCATCTCCAAGGGATAACTCACCCTTCTGACAGAGACTGTTCCTGAATAAACCAGACCATCATGGACATGGTTCAGTCTGCCTGGTTTGCTTCCAGCACCTTGGTGCCATTCCTAGAAGGGGCTCTGGCACATGGCAGAAACTCCTTTGAGGTGCTAAGCTCAAGCACTGCCTGTTTGAAAACACAGCACCTTTGGTGCCACTCAGCAGGGTGGCTGCTGCTTTTTTGGTAAAAGCCACTTTTTCTGTGCAAGAGCAGCACATGCAGTTCTGTTCTGTGTGAAGTATCTAGTCTCTCACTTGGTGAAGGCACTGTCACTTATCTCTGTTTAACATATGGGGGTATCAACCATATTTCCTTCTTCATTCAACTCATCTGACTTCCAGTGAGAAACGTGGCTTTGTTCTGACATTATTGGAAGTAGAGAGTGTTGGAAACCTGCATTTGGTGCCATATAATTGTGACTGGCAGTTTGTTTATTTGCCTTTTTTCTGTTATCATGGAAAGCAATCTCCATGTAGTTTACTCGTTTGCAGTGACTGAGTCCCAAATCATTCAGTTCACTATTAAATCTGCTTTCAGTGCAGTGCATTGAAGAGCTGCGATTGTTTGTTTCATTAAAACAAGGGAGGCATTTAATAGCAGTAATTCACTTCTGTTGCTTTGGTTATTTACCAGCTTTCCACGACATTTTGTTTACCAGTTTATGATATCATCACTGAAAAGCTTACCTGGGAATTAAACCCCATAATTTCAGTTGCTGAAGGTCAGAACATCGTTGTTGTCAGGGTTTTGGGTTTGGAGAGGGAATGTTTTCCAAGCTTACATGTACTCTCATAGAAACATGGGTCTGAGCCACTGGAGAACTACATGAGGATGCCAAGTTGAATAAATGTGAGCAAGTCCATTGTCAGGAAGATTCCTGCCAGCTGATGAGCTGGCATTTAGCATAGCCTTTGTTCTTCCAAGTGTGCATTCACGTGATTGGAAGAAAATAACATTTTTTCAAGGAGGAAAAGATAGGTAAGGGGATCATCATCTTCTCTGCTCTTTGGGCAGACAGCCCTTGCACTAGTTTTGTTGAGTTTCTGCCAGGTAGCCAGCTGTTCCTCCAAAGCCCACTGTTTTTCCTGGATTTTGGATTTGTGCTGCCCTCTCTCTCAAGGGGTGCATTCTGCACTTTTCCTACTTCAGGCTGAGCAGAGACCACGCTGCCACAGGAATGAAGCCCACTGGAGTGCACTTGACTTTACCTGCTGCTCTGCTCCCTCCAAGGATGATGGTAGTTCTCCTCACAGCATTATTTATTTAAAGTAAGTTAATTTCAGAGAAAGCTTATCTTAAGAATAATAAAGCAGGCTGTGTGCAAACCTCACTTTCCCCTAAGGATTAACGTTCCCTGGATCCAGGAAGACACAGCTCTTTCAATCTGTTTCCACAGAATCACTCTTTCCAGTCAAGTTTCTCCAGGCAGAGTAGGAGATTTTAACCCTTCAGTGGGTTGGGTTTGTTTTTTAAATGGGTCCTTAGTTCCAGCTCAGAGAAAGATGGCTTAGTAGCAGACATTTGTTTTCCTTGTTCTAAGGAATTGGGAAAATTCCTACCCCTGAGGAAATTAGCCAGCCCTCTCCCCCAGCAGCTTTGCAGCTTGCCCAGTTGTTACTGGTGCCAGTGGGGCTGAGGTCTGTTCAGCTCTGACACCAAGAGGTGGCCATGCCCATGCCTGTGAATAACCATAGGAACTTAGAGCCTTCCCCATGGCCCCAGCAAGGCTCAGGTGACACCAGAGGCCTGATACAGAGAGGGTGTGATTGTTTTGATGTTTGCAGAGTTGTTTTTGTCTTACAGCAGTGGACAAATCTGTATTTTGGCTTGTATTTTTCTACCACAGTCATAAATGTATGAGGAAATTAAGTTAACTGGATAAATGGCTTTGCAGATAGATGTGGGCATTTACACGGTGTGGGGGCCTTGTTCAATCTTCTCTTACCACAGTGGGAGCACAGGGCATGATTTGCCTTAGTTATCCCTCCTCCCATATTTTAGTAGTGCTCTCTCTTATTTGAATGCTCTCTCATTCACCTTTAAGCTAAGTAAATGAGTATGGTAAATAATTGAAGCCAAGTTCGATCCCATGGGACAACTGCAGCAAATGGCTCAGTGGGCAAATGGCCAAGCTCTTCATCTCTTTGAGCAAAGTGCTGCCTTCCCCTTTTCCAGCCTGCAGCGTCTGCAAAGGATTATGTGTCTAATGTCACTGTTGCTGGTACCTAATCACACGGGGATCATTCATTCCT